>JADLZK010006888.1:600000-947579 GCA_015847255.1 Hyparrhenia diplandra
GGTCATCGGCTCAACCCCAACCTCAAAAACGAACTCGCAAAGATACGAGTGACACGCGTGCTAACTGGTAGCAAGATGTCACACGTGAAGTGTTAGGCTCAATAAATCAAACGCAAAAAGCGGTTCTCAAATCGGAGCTCAAACGGACGAATAATGGACAAAAGATCAAGCCGGAAAAAATGAGCCAAATAGAAACTAGAGGAGCTGCTTGCTTATGCTGAGAAAATAGCAAGACTATCAAAACTTCCACTTGCTAGCTGTTGCTCGGGCAACCGGACATCAGACCAACTGCTTTTGAATCCTGACCAATCCAAGTGCTGCTCACGCTGATCCAAGACTGCATATGTGCTAAACCTGCAGCAAGAGACGAGCAAGCCAGCAAGCAACAATCTTGTATATTGTGAATGTTACAGTAACCAATTGATATATAAATTAATGCTACAATGACAAGCTCATGATTACAAAAGGTAATAATTCACATGTGCAAGCAAATGAAATTACGTGCTCAACTTGAGCTGCTCTACTTGCCGATCAAACCGGCTGCAAACAAACGAGTCAGAGAGAAATGCAGTTGGAGGTGCTGAAATCGACTTGCAAGAACTACTGCTGCTAGACACCAATTGAAACTCGCTATTGCTGTTCTAAGAAAATTTGGACTGAAAGCAGCAACCAGGACTGACGGAGGCAGGATCAATTCTTTGACAAATCAAAAATCATGGCTCAAATCAAAGGCATGGATTTGCTGGACAAAAGCAATTTCCGAGCTGCACCTCGAAGAACAGGTGATGCTGTATGCCTGCTGACTAGAAGCTCTGTTGAGGCATTTCAACAAACACCTTGACAGCGCAGAGAAACAACCGACTGAAACTGAGTTCTCGGAGGCTGGGAATTGCACACACGCACCTAATTTAATTAACCTGCACAAGAAACAATTTAGCGGCTCGATGGCCAACTTCACATCAGAGGAAAGATCGACCTTTTCTTGAAGAAAAACCGAAGCTTGAAAGGTTGGTCGATGAACTGCTGCTGCAGTGCTCCTGTCCTCTGCCTGCTCGTGGTGCAGGATGGTGCAGCCGGGGCACTGCTTCTGCCTTGGGTCCGTGGACGTGCGCTCGCCCTTGGCTTGGGGCTGCAGCTGTCGAACGTCGATGGCAAGCTGCTGCTTGGGACGCTGCACCTCTCGATGGCCAGCCCCAAATCGATGGTGATACGAGATGCTGCCGGTCTAGAGATGCGACTGGCAAAGGGAGGCCACCTGGACTTGGAGCGCTCGCGCGTGGATGGTGGTGACCTGCTGCTGCCGACCGCTGCCGAGCAAGCTTCGAAGAGAAGCGTCTGGAGCCTGCCCTGTTCCTCTGTTCGATAGCTGCAAAATACGAGATCCAAAATTCCAACAAAAATCACAGCAACAGAAGAGGAACAAAAAGATCCAAAAGCCCGGAGGCGACAGGCAGATTTGGGGCTGCCCTTCCCCACTCCAAAATCACCACAAAAATTCACCAATTTGATGTTCTTGGACCTCTAAACAAGAACCCTAAAATTGGGGAAAAATAAAAACAAAAATAAGAGAGGTAGGAAGGGGAGGATGGCTGCCATCCTCTTTATATGGTCCTTATTTTTATCCCTATTTTGCCCTCCGATACATATGATGAGCCAAACCACTAACCCTAGGGCTATTTTGGTCGACTACGGATATTTTTCGATCCGACGGCCACGCGCCTCCTCATCGGTAGCCTTGCATCCACGCAACCTCCCCGATGCCGCCACGCGCCGCCCTTCCGCCCACCGGAACGCCCCGCCTCGGTTTTGAGGCCCAAACCCGCGAAAACCCGCCGCCGATGGTTTTGAGGCCCAAACCACCAAACCGCCCGATGGTTTTGAGGGCAAACCACCAAACCTCCTCGACACGTGTCATCGCCGCCTTGACCGCCCGAAGTCGCCAAGTCATCCGAAGCTCCCGCCCGCGCACTTGCGCGCACGCCGCCTTGACCCGATCGACACGGTCCCGCCACGCCCCTCTTGCATCCGCCGATGTCCCGGATGTCACCACCATGGCTAACCCCGCCCAGCTCCGTCCTCGGTCCAAGCCTCCTCGCCCGTCCTTCACCTCCCGCGGTCCATCGCCCGCACGCCCCCTCCTTGGCCCCTTCACCCGCCGTCACTACCTACCATCTCCGAAGCTCCACACCGCATAATACGAACCAAGAGATACGTCTTCGACACACTCCACGGTGTGCGGTGAACATAGTCAAGCATAAAAGATAAAAGAAAATAGAATTAAAATGTTGACTCGTTGACAATCACTCAATCACAAAAACTAAACACATGTGACCTAAATCAACCATGTGTTCGCAATCTCCCCTTGATGAGTGCATTGTCAACATTCAACACAAAGACAGACGAGGGTAGAAGATAGCACATCCAAGTGAGCACAAGCTAGACAAAAGCTAAGATACCACCGGATAGCAAACATGGAGCAAGAACTTGGTTCCCAAAGACATGGGGTAAAAGGCTCGACACAACCAAGCTAAACAAACGGCTAGTCCTCAAGAAGAGGTAGAACAGGCTCAACACCACTAGCTAGCTCCAAAACCAATTACTTTTCACACACAAACAAGCTAGACCCTCAAGACAGAGGCAAAGGTTCAACACATCTAGCTCAAAGTGCTACTCCCCCGGAAAAATGCAATCATCTTTGTCTTTGTATCTTTCTCCCCCTTTGTTGGCAAATGCACTAATCAAGCTATGAAATGCATGAAAATGCAATGAGGGAGCTTCAAGTTTATAGCAATCCAAATGAGAAGATGCTCTAGGTAGTGTCATGGCAACAAAATCAAGTGCTTAACACGGTGCTCAAACTGATCAAGAGATATGAAATATGGCTTGAAAGCATTTTGATCTTGTTTTAAGCATTTTAAAAGGTGTCCACCACAAAGAATAGCACATAGCACAAGTAAGTCGGAAATCTACAAGTGCTACACATGTATATCGAGTGAACTACCCCAAACAAAGTTTATACATCATGCAAAAAGACAAAGCCAACACTTGTCAAATTTTAAATTGATCGAGTTGCAAATGTTGCAAGCATTGGGCAAAGCATGAGTGCGAAAGTGGTTATCCACAACCGCCACCTTTTACTAATCAACCATGTCAAGCCTATGCATGTGAGCAATCGAAGCTTAAGACAATGGTCCGGGTCAAACACTACCAAGCCTGTGTTCAACTCAAGTGCAATGAGCAGTAGCCCCAAGACTTGGATGTGGGACGGTATGGACCCATCTCGATTTTTTCATACACTTAGCTTAGATTTCAGATTTTAGCGAGATAAAAGCATGTGGTCATCTAAGCAAGTGTATAACTCGATGAATGAGACATAGTCACCTAGCATACATGATAAGCACAAAGGATCTCAACAACTTAAACATGCTAGGAACTATCTCAATGGTGAACATTTTACAAGATTCATCGTTATTAAGCAAGTTCACATGAAAAACAGCTTTGCTCATAACATATATCAATTAAGCGTAAAAAGAGCACAAGTCGTAAGCACCAACATGTAATTGTTACACTAAACAGAGCATAGTCTCATTGTGATCAATATAAACAAGAAGCTCAAGGTGCAATAGTGTACATAATGAATGTAATATGATACAAGACGATGCACAAAGCAAAACAAACCTAAAGCTACAAGTGTACATCAACTACAAAACTACCCCTCAAAAAAAGGATAGTAAACTCCCAACTCCCCCTCAACCAAAGACACCTAGCAAAAGAAAACTAGGAAACAAAAGGGCACAAAGGCTAGCATGACATATAATACACAAGATAATACATGCTAAAGGGATATAAAAGCATGATACAAGTATGATACATGCAAGCAATATACAAGTGAGCAAATGAACAGACTACCTCATACCACAAGTAGAGAAATCATGAATGTACAAGGCATGAGTGTATAAGATAGCTCACGACGGTGTAGGTGTCACAATTAAGCACATGCCTCTTCGAGGCCATCAAAGTGAGTGTAGAGAACCATCAAGTATTGATCACACCATACAAAGGATCAAGTTCCACCAAGCACATGTTCTCCACCCCACGCCCCTCATACCTACACATGAGAGGACAAAAGAAACTCAAGTCTTGGATCCCAAAGGGTTTGTGCATAAACTTGGGAACCCAAGACTTGGTCACCGCATCATTGGAAAAACATGGGATGAGCAAATGGCACAACACCAGGGGTTAGTATACTTAGGAGAATACCGGTGTTGACCATTTTGCTAAAGATAGGCGTTAGGCAAAACAAACATCCCATGACCCTTCTTCCCAAAGTGCTCACCACGCCGCAACAAAGCGTGGTGCACTCCTCCTATCAAACTCAAAGCTCCCAAAGCCAGGATCAACATCCACTCGCGGAGCACCCGACCACCATGGGGTCTCACAAACCGTGGCCTAGCCCTCTCGAGGCATCCTACCTCTAGGTCCAAAGAACCGTCTCGAACCGATTTGCACACCCCTCTCATACATGCCAAGTGGTGGGTGATACAAGTCACGGTTCTCAAACTCAACTTGACGCCCTAGCATCCCTCTTCCTCCTAAAGCAAAACTCAAACAAGTGACCATCTCTCCGGCAATACTCACAAAGGATACCTCACCTCTCTCTTGGGTGGTTGTTGGTTCACTCTCTTGGGTGGATAGTTCACTCTTGTTGTGGCCTTAGCTTTAGGAAGGGTTTCCTCAGTGATCTTAGGCAAAAGTGTCAAGTGGGTTCCCGAGGTGGTTTGGTTTAGGAAGCCACACTTGTTTAGGAGGTGGAGTCTTTGGAGTCTCTTGGAGAATGCCATTTTGCACAATGGGCTTGGTAGGCTCGTGGGGTGACCTTGGTCAACTTGGGAGTGTTTGTGGGTTTCTCTTTCGGGCTCAAACCACTACCTTGACCAACCTTGCCATAGATTACTTCACCCTTCCCACCTATTGCAAAGCCTAATCCCGATGTGTCAGTTCCCCTCTTGAACCGACTCATCATCATGCCCAATCGTGGCTCTCCACTAGACACCCAACTCAAGATGGAGCTTAAGGTATGTGTTTTCCTCTTCGACTCTCCCCTTGTCATGCTTACAAGACATCACCTCAAGTTCCAAAGCTTCACACTTAGCACACTTCATCACGGTGCTATCCGAAATGGCCTTCTCAAGCATAGCAAGCTTGGCAACCTTCTCTCGCCAACTCGGGATTGCAAGTTCGGACATGACTTGCACGCACTCAACAACATAGGCCTAGCCTTCACTCAACGTGCTCATCTAGTAAAGCGTAGTACTTGGATTGCAAAGACATGATGTTAGACATATGCATAGCAAAGCGCCACCACTCGCCTCATCGACACATCCACAGGCTTTCTAAGCAACTCTATCTCAACCATAGCCATTTCCCACTTCTCCTTAAACTCCTTCCCTCTCTAGCTACTCGCTTGAGCAACTTCTCCCCGACACACAAAAAGCGCATCACCCAAGGAGTCAACCTCATAAGTAAGAGATTCGATTGTAGGGAGATACCTCGGGGAAGAGTCGCCGCCGTGTGGCTCGACGCCGCCGATCACCGCTCGTCCAAGGGCCATGGTGCGTAAGCCCCCGTGCTTGGAGTCGGCGGAAGAAGCAAAAGTCCGCTCGTGTCGCCTCGATCTTGCGCCGGCTCCTCGTCGCTGGAGGAAGCTTGCCCGCCGTTGTCGAGGTCGCCGAGGGAGGCGTAAGAAGGCGCCCTTGTTCTCCTTGGCACGCTTGAGGTACTTCTTCTTGATCGCCTCCTCGAAACTCTTCTTGTACTTGTACTTGTTGGAGATGAACTCGCACTTGTCCTTGCGCTTTGTCGAGTCGTACTTGTCCTTGCTCTTCTTGGGGCACGCTTGGCGCAAAAGTGGTCCTGTCGCCGCACTCAAAAGCATCCTCTCTTGGAACCATCGCCACGCCGACTGGTTCAAACGGTTGTTGTGGAACCGCGAGAATCGACGATGACGAGCGCCTACTGCCGCCCCTTAAGACACTCCATTCCCCCTCCTCTACTGCATACACCAAAGAAGACAAGGCTAACGAAGTCTCGTGAAGGGTTAGCGTAAGAACTTGAACCGCCCTTACCCGAGACGAGTGCAACGTTTGGCGCAGATGGGTTCTTGAGCCGCCGATCCGGGCCTCGATCTCGAGGACTTGAGCTTCTTGTGTAGAGCTCGCCAGCGTGAGGGTGTCGAGTTAGCGTACTCCATGATCGCGACACCTTCACGTCCCACACCTTCCGATCCAGGAGCGCATAAGAGCCTCATCGCTTCTCGTGCTCATCAAGCCTCCTCCGACGGCTTGTTCGGCCCGGCTTGTTGCAGATCGCCCCAAACCCGGGCAAAAGAGAATCGATGGACTCGCCATCAAGTTGGATTAGGTTGTTATACTCTCTTGTAGGTCTCATATATATGGCTTTGACTTGTGAGGTTCCCCGTGGTAGCTCTCAAGCCGCCTTCCACACCTCACGAGCAATCTCACAAGTGGCAACTCTCTCGAACTCGCGGTCTTTGAGGCTAGAGAACAAAAACACTCCTCGCCTTCGGTTGTTGGCATTACGTTGGGTTATTTGTTCCTCACCCACTCGAAGCCGCTAGCACTTGGTAGTTCTCATCCTCGACAATCTCCCACACTCTCCAATCCATACCCATAAGATGTGCTTGCATTTTAATCTTCCAAAGAGGGATAATTGGTGCCATCGAACTCAGGAGGCTTGCCACCATAGTGACCAAACCTCTCCATGTCGCCTTATGCGGATCACGGACCGATTAAGGTGGATATGATCCCTAACCGCTCCGATACCAATTGAAGGACCTAAACGGGCGACTGTGAGGGGGTGAATGGGAGCCTCAATTTTCCTTTTCAATATCGGGTCATCGGCTCAACCCCAACCTCAAAAACGAACTCAAGCAAAGATATGAAAGTGACACGCTGCGCTAACTCGGTAGCAAGATGTCACACGTGAAGTGTTAGGCTCAATAAATCAAACGCAAAAAGCGGTTCTCAAATCGAGCTCAAACGGACGAATAATGGACAAAAGATCAAGCGAAAAAAAAATGAGCCAAATAGAAACTAGAGGAGCTGCTTGCTTATGCTGAGAAAATAGCAAGACTATCAAAACTTCCACTTGCTAGCTGTTGCTCGGGCAACCGGACATCAGACCAACTGCTTTTGAATCCCTGACCAATCCAAGTGCTGCTCACGCTGATCCAAGACTGCATATGTGCTAAACCTGCAGCAAGAGACGAGCAAGCCAGCAAGCAACAATCTTGTATATTGTGAATGTTACAGTAACCAATTGATATATAAATTAATGCTACAATGACAAGCTCATGATTACAAAAGGTAATAATTCACATGTGCAAGCAAATGAAATTACGTGCTCAACTTGAGCTGCTCTACTTGCCGATCAAACCGGCTGCAAACAAACGAGTCAGAGAGAAATGCAGTTGGAGGTGCTGAAATCGACTTGCAAGAACTACTGCTGCTAGACACCAATTGAAACTCGCTATTGCTGTTCTAAGAAAATTTGGACTGAAAGCAGCAACCAGGACTGACGGAGGCAGGATCAATTCTTTGACAAATCAAAAATCATGGCTCAAATCAAAGGCATGGATTTGCTGGACAAAAAGCAATTTCCGAGCTGCACCTCGAAGAACAGGTGATGCTGTATGCCTGCTGACTAGAAGCTCTGTTGAGGCATTTCAACAAACACCTTGACAGCGCAGAGAAACAACCGACTGAAGCTGAGTTCTCGGAGGCTGGGAATTGCACACACGCACCTAATTTAATTAACCTGCACAAGAAACAATTTAGCGGCTCGATGGCCAACTTCACATCAGAGGAAAGATCGACCTTTTCTTGAAGAAAAACCGAAGCTTGAAAGGTTGGTCGATGAACTGCTGCTGCAGTGCTCCTGTCCTCTGCCTGCTCGTGGTGCAGGATGGTGCAGCCGGGGCACTGCTTCTGCCTTGGGTCCGTGGACGTGCGCTCGCCCTTGGCTTGGGGCTGCAGCTGTCGAACGTCGATGGCAAGCTGCTGCTTGGGACGCTGCACCCTCTCGATGGCCAGCCCCAAATCGATGGTGATACGAGATGCTGCCGGTCTAGAGATGCGACTGGCAAAGGGAGGCCACCTGGACTTGAGCGCTCGCGCGTGGATGGTGGTGACCTGCTGCTGCCGACCGCTGCCGAGCAAGCTTCGAAGAGAAGCGTCTGGAGCCTGCCCTGTTCCTCTGTTCGATAGCTGCAAAATACGAGATCCAAAATTCCAACAAAAATCACAGCAACAGAAGAGGAACAAAAGATCCAAAAGCCCGAGGCTGACAGGCAGATTTGGGGCTGCCCTTCCCCACTCCAAAAATCACAAAAATTCACCAATTTGATGTTTTGGACCTCTAAACAAGAACCCTAAAATTGGGGAAAAATAAAAAACAAAAATAAAGAGGTAGGAAGGGGAGGATGGCTGCCATCCTCTTTATATGGTCCTTATTTTTTATCCCTATTTTGCCCTCGATACATATGAGCCAAACCACTAACCCTAGGGCTATTTTGGTCGACTACGGATATTTTCGATCCGACGGCCACCGCGCCTCCTCATCGGTAGCCTTGCATCCACGCAACCTCCCGATGCCGCCGCGTGCCGTCCTTCCGTCCACCGGAAGCGCCCGCCCGGGTTTTGAGGCCCAAACCCGCGAAACCCCCCGCCCGATGGTTTTGAGGCCCAAACCACCAAACCAGCGCCCGATGGTTTTGAGGGCAAACCACCAAACCTCCTCGACCGCGTGTCATCGCCGTCTTGACCGCCCGAAGTCGCCAAGTCATCCGAGCTCCCGCCCTGCCTGCACGCTCGCCGTCTTGACCCGATCGACACGGTCGCCACGTCCTCTTGCATCCGTCGATGTCCCGGATGTCGACCACCATGGCTAGCCGCCCGGCGCTCGGTCCCTCGGTCCAAGCCTCACGTCCGTCCTTCACCTCCGCGGTCCATCGGCCCGGCCGCGCCCCTCCTTGGCCCCTTCACGCCGCCGTCGGCTACCATCTCCGAGCTCCACACCTGTACAATACGAACCAAGAGATACGTCTTCGACACACTCCACGTGTGCCGGTGAACATAGCCGAAGCATAAAAGATAAAAGAAAATAGAATTAAAATGTTGACTGTTGACAATCACTCAATCACAAAACTAAACACATGTGACCTAAATCAACCATGTGTTCGCAATCTCTGAAGACCCAGGCCTCTCTGTTCAGATGAGATGAACTAAACTGTTGTACGCCATGGCACGAGCTTGCAGAACGTTTTCCTCTCTAAGGACATCACATCACAGGTTGGGGAGGTTAATTTGGATGGTTTAGACGACTGTGTACAAAGCGAGCCCATGCGTCTGGTCTTGGTTTATTAGATAAAATTTCTCTCTAGCTAATTGATACCGATTGAACTTCACACTTAGATTATCTCTCTAACACTCGATCTAAAAATAACTCATACCGAACTCCAATCAGTATTCACATTTGACGACCATAGTCATTATGGATCGATGCGCACACGTACTTCATGTAGATCATCTTGTAGATCATTTCGCTCCTTGTGATCCTTTGCCATGTGGGGTAGAACAGTATGATTACATTGGAAACGTGTTTTCTTCTTTTTGCTCGTAGTCATGGTCATATTTTTTTTTTTCATGAATCTACAAAGAAGCTACGCTGCTCTGTATTTGCTGCTAGGACCGAACTGGGACCTATTTATCCGAACGACCTGATTTTTGGCTCATGTATGTTGTACGTACATATGGATGATGCAGCTTTTTCCTGGTCAGTCGAGGAGGTTTCATGGCTATGGCCTATATGGATGACAGCAGCCTCTGATTCTGCTGCAACCATGAGAAGTCTTGGTGCTTGTCAGCTTGTGTCGCTGGCTCCAACAAATGTGCCTGCGTTTGGTTTTTGTATGTATGGCTTGAAGGTTTGACGAGAACAAATAACGTAACCGATGGTGATGCTTGCACTTTTCTTTTCTTGGTAGTCTTTGACACGAGCTTGCACTCTTCCTCTTTGAAAAGGAGACATTTGCTGATCAAGCAAAGAAACATTGTAACCAAATTTGCATTTGGTCGGGTAAATTCTCTCTGTTTCTCAAGTCAAGTTCTAAACTTTTGACCATACGTGTGATGGGTAGACCCATGTCGGATATAGTGAACATAAGTGTCTACTCACTCAATGTATATGAATATGCACTACTACAGATTCGCTCATCACTACCGCCCGGTATCACTGCGAAATTTAGTCCACCGGCAGCGATGAACCGCGCCCGGCGATGATGAACCGCCCAGCCAGCGAGGACAAACCAGAATCTCCACGGACTCGACCAATACCGGCAGTGAAGATTTATATCTCTACGGTTTGAATCATTCCCGGCGGGTGGTCTTGATGGACCACAGATCTTTCGCGGGTTTGAATTAGAACCGATAGCGATTCGACGATTGACACAACGGGTTGATTGGAACCGATAGTGATTTGGGAGGGGAAGCAAAGGAACGATAAAACAAAAATCAGAAAGCGAAGATTAACACGCATCGGATTAACAAACGACCGATCCATTAACAAACGATACAAACCAAATTAAACTGTCATAGAAACAAGCGATACAATAAATTAACATAAAAAAGATAGCGGCTGGCCTAATTAAGCGCCTTCTTGGCCTTCTTGGCGCTTCGCCGGCCTTCTTCCCGGCCTTCTTGGCGCCATCTCCTCCAATTTGGCGCCCGGTATCCCCTCGAGGTTATCGGCCAAGTACTCGATCCGGAGGGCGATGATGGACTTCTCCTCCAAGTGGTGATTCACCGTTGGCAGACCAAGTTGGTCGGCCGGCCGTTGAGCTTGTTGCGGGGCGGCCGAGGCGATGCAAGATGGACTTCTCCGCCCGGTCGGCAGCCATGTCGATCGTCGGCGGCGCCACCACCGGCCGGCTTACTGTGGAAAACGGGTAGAGATGGGAGTGTGTTTGGAGAGCGGAGTGTTGGAGAGCGGACCGGAGACGGGAGGTTATGTGCGTATATAAATAGGACTCGGCCAGCGGTTTCACGAGGGAACAAGTTGAACACAAATGATAGAAAATTAAGATTGACACGCATCATAATAAATAATTTAGTTACTCAAGGAAACAGTGAGAACCCAAATTAACGAAAGATAAAGAGATTGCCATGCAGCAGATTAACCAACAACTGAACCATTAGCAAATTAACCACACAGATCATTGTATCTTACACATCCATCCACGTGATCGGATAACAGAAATTAACATAAACAAATAAAAGAAGAGAACCTAGGCCGCCTTCTTGGCCTTCTTGGGTCGCTTTTTGGCCGGCTTCCCCGGGCGGCCGCCTTCCTGGCCTCCTCCTCCGGTTGGCTGGAATCCCTCGGCGAGGGTATCGCGGAGAGAGTCGATCCGAGGGCGAGAAGTTGGCCCTCTCCTCGAGGGGCAGATTCACCTTTGGCAGGCCAACGTCGTCGGCCAAAGGCCGTTCAGCTTGGTGAGGGCGGCGCGAGGTGGTCCACAAGAAACTTCATCTCCTCCCCGGGTGGCGGCCATGTCGACGATCGTGGGCGGCGAGTCCGCTTTCTGTGAGAGGGGCACGAAAGAGAAGTTAGTGTTGGATAACGGAGGGGGGGCGGCGCCGGGACGGGTATAAATGTGGCGTTTCCAAAAGACGGTTCCTCGAAAAAAATGTAACCGCGACTCGGCCGCGCCCAATGGCCGTCTCCTCGGCACTCAAGGCCAACTATATTTTCCAAAGCACAACCGACGGTTAATTATTTTCCAAAGAACAAGTTAAGATTCAAATCAAATTTTAATTTTAATCGCTCTTTGAACTGCAAAGCGAAAACAGATTCGAGGGGACGGAGGGAGCAACACACGGCAATAATATATATAATTTTTATTTTATTAATATATAAAAACAAAAAAAACAGAACATATAATAAAAATGATAAAAAAAAAAAAAAAAGAGGAAGGCCGCCGGCCTAGTCCTCCTCCTCCTCCTCCCTCCTCCGCTATTTGGCGTCGTCCTTCTTGGCCAAGGCCTTGAGGGCGATCCGGCCAGCTACTCCACCTTGGGGGCGTAGTGGTTCATCTTATCTTCGAGGGGTGGATCCACCCTTTGAAAGAAGACCATGGCCGTCGCCCGGCTCCTTCATCATCTCGAAGGCGGGGCGGAGACGATCGAGGGTGAAATCCCTCTCGATCACCTCGCGCATGCGGCGGCGACCAGCAAGGTCATCGGCCGCCGCCTCTAGCCGGGTGGCCGAAGGTCCATGCGGTGGAAGTCCTTTGGGCGGGGACGTGGTCGGAGTCGGAATCGAGTCGGAGTCGGAGTCGAGCCGGGGCGTCGCCGCCGGCGCCCAACCACCGGTTCCTTGCCCTTGTCCTCCGCCGCCTCCATCTCCTTCCCGTGCGCTTGTTGGATCCCGAGCCCGAGGCAGCCATGGTGAGAAAAAGAATGCAAAGAGAATGTGGCTGGATGATCGGTGAAGCGGAATGGATGAACGCCAAGATCGAGGGTGTGCTTAAAAAGAGAGTTAGCCGGGCTGCTCCACTACCCCACGATCAACGCGGCGTCAAAGCAACCGCTTGGAATTCCCACGATCGCCGGTTGGAATTCGCGACGATCTCTCTGGCGGCGGCGTTTCCAGCGCCGCACGGTTTTGCGCTTCAATTCTGGGCTGCGTTCCAATGGTGCGCGGACGACAACGAGTCTCCACCTTCATTGATCACCGTCGGCCCCCACATGAACCGCTAGCGGTGATTAACAAATCGGTGAAACAAATAGTTATATCGTAAAAAATCGATTTATTGAAATCATTAATTTTATCTCGGCGTTAATGCATTGAGATTTCAACTAACCCGTTAAGCACGCCACGTACACTCCGTATTATAAATTTTCATTTTAGTACTACGTATATAGGCTGCCGAGTAGGTCATGGCTTTGTGATACGTCCACGGCTGCGGCCTTGAGAATCGTGTTGCTCTAGTCTTCACTACCGGTTCGCTTAATTAAACGGCCGGTGTCTCCGCTTCCCCCGAGAAAGGCTGAGCACCACCTTAGCTGCGTCGGCCGGGTTATATCAATGTCGGTAATAACAACTTGCCGGGTGCACTTTCGGCACCGGCAATGATCACATATATCCTTTGTCGATTGTACCACTACCACGCGGCGGTGTTATGGAGTATCCTTTGCCGGGTTAAAACTAAGAACCGGCGGTATTTTGCATTGTCAGCGAGGCGAGCGATGCGCCACGGCGCCCGACCCCGCACCATTGCGGGAAGAACGCTGTTGCCTCGTTCTCATTACCACGACCCGCGGTGCTTGGTTTATGCCGGTGCCAATTATCCGGCAAAGTGAACTTCCATATCGCTGCCGGGGGTTTAGGGTTGAAACCGGCGGGGATCGGTCCGTACCACGACATCGGCCTATAAAAACGGCTAGTGCGGCCCTTAGGTTTGCAATTCAGTTCTCTTCGTCCTCTTTCTTGATACTCTTGATTCGATTTACTGTTGTTCTTCTTCCTCGATCTTCTTTGCTACTCTCCACATACATATCTATGGCCTCTCTATGGGAGAAAGCCCTCCACGTCTGAGATATCGTTCTTATGCATCTTAGGCCACCAAAATGGTTCACACACAAGAGGTGCTACAAGAGTCTTACTGAAGATTGAGCGGCGCCCGAAGGTTAGAACATTTGTGAGATTCACGGAGCCATCCGGTTACAGGTGCTTGAGATTTGGGACAATTTGGATTTACATGTCCATATGAGAGACATGGCATTCTCGGATAAGATCATATCGATTTATGAAAATCTGCTTCAATGAAAATCTCCTTTGGTGATCAAAGCAGATTTTCATAAATTAACATGATCTTCTCTTGCGAAAATGCCTATGCATCTTGTCATTGGGCGCTTAACCACAACTTGGCCATTGCAAAGATAATTATACGTAAAGGTATCCTTGCTGTGCATTCAATGTAAATCGAGTTTTGCCCTCCTTGTAAGATCGAGCACAAGAAACCTCCAGAGCAACCGATGGGACCTCAGCGGGCACCGATGGGCTTTCAAAATCCCATCGGAATTTCATCGGCAAGAATCACATTACCTTCGGCGTTTTTATTTTAAATGTGTTTGTACACTTTGATGAGAACATTGATCTATTCGTGGAAAGGTCTTTGTTATCATATATGTAATTTTTTCAAGGTCTTTGTTATCATATATGTAATCGGATATTATAATCGGTTTGCTCCTCTATATATATATATGTAATCGTGTGTTCCTTTCCAATGGATGTTTGCATTTATATATCATAATATCTGGTAGCGTAGTTCTTATTTTTCGGCGCCCTTCTTATCTTTCATGGACGAACATAAATATATAAATGCTCTATGTACTAACCGAAAAGTTGGTAAACATCATTGAAACACACAACTTCGGTGAAAAAGAAAGGTCCAAGTAATCTCACGGTAGTGAAAGATAAGCTGTCGGTTTGAAATATATCACCGCTTAGGGTTTTAAAAGAGCCCCGGCAGATAAAAGAGACAACACTACGGTTTGCAAATCTGAAACCTGATAGTGATCGGCCTTCTAACGCGTTTATCACGTAGGAAAATCTAATAATAAAAATATGGATCGAGAAAGACCTAAGATCTTGTGTGGGGGCATAATTTGGGTGTACAAGGTTGTAAAAAAAAATTCAAGACATTTCTATATTGTGGGAGTACACATGCTTCACAAAGGTACATGACCCCTTTCGCCGGAAGCATGATTGACAATTACATCCATAAGCTATCTTTGGGTCATCTTTCGATTCAGGTGTGGTCTTGGCCTCAAACTTTTTTCTTAGGCGTGCACATGCCACGTGTGAAGGAAGCAACGATGTTTGAGATTTTTCGGACAAGGTTTGGTATTTTTCAATTAAATTGAATTTCTACGCGGCGACCCGAGTAATTACGAGGTTGAAGCTGGGGTTACCCACTATGAGCAGTGGTGCCAAAATTTCCCACATGGTCTTATGTGTCCTAGGAGGCAATTCAGTGTGTAGGTTGGTGCAAAATTCATAAGTTTTCAAGCTTTAATTAACCTCCTTCTATCGCGTTTATCACGTAGAAAAATCTAATAATAAAAATATGGATCGAGAAAAGACCTAAGATCTTGTGTGGGGCCATAATTTGGGTGTACAAGATTGTAAAAAAAAAATTCAAGACATTTCTACATTGTGGGAGTACACATGCTTCACAAAGGTACATGACCCCTTTCATCGGAAGCATAGTCGACAATTACATCCATAAGCTATCTTTGGGTCATCTTCGTTCGGTGTGGTCTCGGCCTCAAACTTTTTTCTTAGGCGTGCACATGCCACGTGTGAAGGAAGCACGATGTTTGAGATTTTTTAGGACAAAGGTTTGGTATTTTTTTCAATTAAATTGAATTTCTACGCGGCGACCCGAGTAATTCACGAGGTTGAACTGGGGTTACCCACTATGAGCAGTGGTGCCAAAATTTCCCACATGGTCTTATGTGTCCTAGGAGGCAATTCGGTGTGTAGGTTGGTGCAAAATTCATAAGTTTTCAAGCTTTAATTAACCTCCTTCTATCAGCGTTTATCACGTAGGAAAATCTAATAATAAAAATATGGACCGGAAAAGACCTAAGATCTTGTGTGGGGGCATAATTTGGGTGTACAAGGTTAAAAAAAATTCAAGACATTTCTACATTGTGGGAGTACACATGCTTCACAAAGGTACATGACCCCTTTCATCGGAAGCATGGTGACAATCCATAAGCTATCTTTGGGCCATCTTCGTTCGGTGTGGTCTCGGCCTCAAACTTTTTCTTAGGCGTGCACATGCCACGCGTGTGAAGGAAGCACGATGTTTGAGATTTTTCGGACAAGGTTTGGTATTTTTTCAATTAAATTGAATTTCTCGCGGCGAAGTAATTACGAGGTTCAACTGGGGTTACCCACTAACAGATCCGAGTGGTGCCAAAATTTCCCACATGGTCTCATGTGTCCGAGGAGGCAATTCGGTGTGTAGGTTGGTGCAAAATTCATAAGTTTTCAAGCTTTAATTAACCTCCTTCTATCAGCGTTTATCACGTAGGAAAATCTAATAATGAAAATATGGATCAGAAAAGACCTAAGATCTTGTGTGGGGGCATAATTTGGGTGTACAAGGTTGTAAAAAAATTCAAGATAATTCTACATTGTGGGAGTACACATGCTTCACAAAGGTACATGACCCCTTTCATCGAAGCATGACGACAATTACATCCATAAGCTATCTTTGGGTCATCTTCGTTCGGTGTGGTCTTGGCCTCAAACTTTTTCTTAGGCGTGCACATGCCACGTGTGAAGAAAGCCGCGATGTTTGAGATTTTTCGGACAAGGTTTGGTATTTTTTCAATTAAATTGAATTTCTATACACGACCCAGTAATTACAGGTTGAACTGGGATTATACATACTTCACAAAAGCATTACAATTGACACGGTACAATAATCAAAGTGTACAAACACATTAAGAAATAACCACCTCAAAAACACCCTTCTAGTACCTATGCCCGAGGTGGATACAATGCTACACGTTATGCTTATCGATCTAAGTAAGGCGGATGGGACCTCTGTGAAGAACCAATGTCTCTCCGTGCGCGGCAAAGGCCGGCGGGGAGGCGGGGCTCTCATCTCCCGGCGACGAAGCACAAGAATGCACGCTACTTGGCTCACGCTTTCCGTCTTCCGGCAGTCCATGCAACAATGGCGTTGCACGAGCATCACACCCGGCTTACGTAAAGCAGCGTTGTAGCTTAATCTTCAAAAACACCCTTCTATTACCTGTTGTATACCTTTGTCTACCCATGATAAAATGTTTATGTGGAGGGCTTTCTCCAAAATAGAGGCCATATATGTGGATAGGAGAATTGGCAAAATAGAAGAGGGTCGGCCGCGCACGGTTCGCCATACATGGCTCTCTCTGCTTGTGGGGCTATTTTTTATATAGGTGGTAGGTGGGAATGGCGGTGGTAGGTGGCTTGATGTGATCTTATCACCGTGAGCGGTGGTAGGTGGCAATAGTGTGATCTTATCACCGTGGCGGTGGTACCATGTCGCGGTGGCAACAATGTCGATCAGCGCCGGGTCGGCCGGCGTTTATACCCGGCGGTGAACCTATAATTTAACACTGCGGCTCTTTGTTAAACCGGCAGTGATTCACTATAGAAATGGGCGCGCGAGGTGAAAATTTCACGAGTCATTTGAACCCGCGCTATTCGTTCCGGCCTCGGCGATATATAATAGGCTATTTGGGTGAGCTAAAATTTTCAGGTCATTTCAACCCCGCGCCCCAATCGTTTCCCCACTAAGCGTCGCCAGAGCGAGCACCACCACCACACGCGCCCGCGGTCGTCAGGTCGCCCCCTACGGCGCCCCCTCCATTCTCTTCTTCTCCGGCGTCCCCAGCGCCCGGCGCCCGGCGTCTGCGCCCTTCCCGCGGTGAGAACTAATTAGCCATTTAGTTCCTCGAGATTTTGCCTATGAGAATGAGATCTAATTTCGCCGTTGTTCTTGCCTCGCCTCGCCCGCTTGTTCTTTCGTCCACATCGGCCGAGGGGACCGCCCGCTACACGCCGCACCGCCGTCTGCAGCCTCCCGCCCGTCCGTCTACGCCCGACACCGTACACGCCCGCGACCTCGAGCCCGATTCAGCGGAAGAAACGCCCGTCAGCGCCCTCTGCTTCCTTCTAGGGCGCTGCGTCTCGCACCGCCCGAGACAAGGCAGAGCGCGGACGCCTGAAGCTTCGGTGAGTCGCGTCGGTCACACGCCTTTGAGTTGTTTCGTTGAAATGCCCGTGTTGATAAATCCAACCTGCTATTTCCTTTTTCTATTTAGATTTTGCTTTCAAGCAGTTCGGGATCCTAATATAGTGCCAAAAGTATTTTTTAATTGGTCTATGGTGAACAAATTAGATTTAAACATTGTGGTCATTTACAGCAATGATTGAAGACATTCTAATGCTCGAATTGTGATTGAAATGAGATAGATGTTGAAATTCATGAGTTTCGTGGTGTTCAAAATCTTCTTTGTACAACATTTACGAATGACATAGCATTAACATCCTATTTTGGCTGCATGTATAGGCAAACCATGGCGTGGTATGTAGTGCATGTTGGTCAAGTGCCGGGGATCTATCGAACACAGGAAGATTGCTCTGCTCAAGTCTCTCGGCTACCCGGTAATTGTTACAAAAATACAAGACTGAAAATTTGAAGCTTTCGGGGGCCTACTATGGTGAAAACTTTCACTATCAACCAGCCCGGAGATCGATGAGAAGCCTCTCTCCATAGATATGAAGATTAGGAGAATTCGCGACTTGGCCTTTGAAAGATGTTTTGATTTCTGTCATGGCTATTGTCATTGTTTTCCTTATTTGGAAGTTGATGTCCTAGGCTCAATTTCGTAGAACATTAGGTGGAGTTAGTTGTATGTAACCTTTGAACCATGTAATGTATCTATGATGCTTTTATGGGTTTAAAATAGCTGATTTTCAGGAAAAAATTCATAAATTATAAAAATTTTTAAACAAAAACGCCGGGTTGCATGGGCCCGGCGGTGAATGACATACAAACCGGTAGTGTAACTACACCAAACACTATCGGTTTGAATTACAAACCGTCATCGATGACAGAAACATCACCGCCGGCCGCACTAACCAACCGATAGTCTTCACTCTAATAATTTTGTCGGGTTGAAATCAGTAGACGATTGTTTCACGTAAAGTTCAGCGGCGGGTTCAAAGTAAGCCGCCATTGTTAGCTCTTCGATACACTGCCGCTCGGTCTAACCCGATAGTGTTATCCCCACGATTCGTCGGTTCATTTAAAGCCCGGCGGTGCTCCCAATATCAACTCTGCGGTGACTTCGAAACCGCATTGCTTGGATCAAAAATGTTGCCGGGTCGTGGAACACCCGACGTTGTTCGGTGACGATCGCTGCGGTTCCATATCAAACCGGCAGTCTCTCCTCAATCACCGCCCGGTGTTTTGACCGGTAGTGTTTCAAACCCCACATCACTACCGCTATGGTTCTGCGGTTCAGTTTTCGGCAGTTGAAGGGGGTTGAGCCCGGCGGTGATGGACAATTTGTAGTAGTGATGCTAGAGTAGTACGAGGTGTACACTACTACTATATTAAATTGGGTCTAAGGCGTTTCATACCTTCCCATTACGGTACCAATTGGGTGGAGGTCGTCACCGTGAGGACCTCCTCTCATTTTGCTCTAATCTCTATACTAAGAGATTAGAGCGCATGAACCCTAATCTCTATATTAATCCTTTAACCCTAATCTCTCTATATTATGAGTTGAACCATAATCTCTATTTTAAATTTTGTACCATAATCTTTATATTAAGCCCTTAAACCCTAAACCCTACACACTAAATTGAACCCTAATCTCTATATTAAGCCCCTAAACCCTAATCTCTATTTTAAGTCTTGTACCCTAATCTCTATATTAAACCTTAATCTCTATATTTTCCTAATTTCTATATTAAATTTTATACCTAATCTCTCTATTTACAGTAAAATGGGAGGAGTGAGGACCTCCCCACCCAATTTATTCCCCAATAATGCTACGCAAAGCTGGTGTATACATGCAAGAACTGTACATGCATGGTCTGCACAAAAGCATGCGTTGTATCCTTCTATTGGACAAGCATGTGTACTTGTCAGCTTTATGCTCCAAATATCTGAAACGAAAGAGGAAGGTGTGACGCACCTGCCTCCTATTGAGATTTTCAGGAAATGGAGGGAAAACGAAGAACATGATCTGCACGATGCGAATAAACGTCAGGACCTGATGAGGTACTATCTTTGACTTTCTTAACAACTCAACGATAAAAAAAAATCATTGCTTCACTAAGAACTTTTGCGATATTTGTATACGAGGGTACACCCAAGACGTCGACATACTCCCAAGACTTCGTCTCGCTCTGGTCAATTCAACTGCTTCCTGGTTCCTAGCGTTGCTTTCATAATTCCTATCACATGACCTTCAGTGCCTGGAACACGTTACAATGACAATGGTCTATGCAGCCTTCCATTCAAGCTGACCAACCGAAATAATCGATTCATCTACCTGAAAAAAGAAAGGAAGGTTGCATCGAACAACAGTGTCGGAGATGATCGATGGTGGCTGGGCCGGCGCCGGCGATAAGCTCTGATCCACTCCTCTATTCAGATGAAACTGCCGTCGCGGCACGACCGCACGAGCTTTGCAGTTTTCCTCTGAATCGACTTTGCGGTTCGTGATCGCGACATGTCGGTCCTCATCCACCGTGATCGGCGGCAGCATTTGTGGCTCAGATCGCCACAGGTTGGGAAGGTTATTTTGGAAGGTTTAGACGGCTGAAGTCAGACGTGTGTGGTCGAGCCTGGTTGATAATTATCCCTCCAACTAATGCTGAACTCCTGTTAGTCTGTTATCAACCACCTTTGACAGTTACGTACGGTATGTACATCCATACGTCTTCAAGCTGCTAAACTTGTTGATAAAGCGCACTGCACTCTGCACTACAACTGGCTTCTGTTGAGACAATTGTACATGTCTGTCAGGGGTAGATCTTGAAGCTGGTACAGTAGCCTTACAACTAGCTGATGACAAATGGATTTTTGTGTCTCTTTTTTTTTTTCAAGAGCACGCCGTAGGCGCATTATTTCATTAAGCTGATGACGAATGGATTTTTGTGTCTCTGTTCGTGAAATGAACAAAATAAAGAGTCGTGCCGACATGGAATTGCCTCTTTGGTTCAAATTCTTGCAAAATAAATTCGTGTTCTGCAGTTCATGCTAGGTTTTGTCGGAACTCTCTATCATGTTCATAACAGTGCAGGTCCTTGCGTTTGAGTAACAGCCAAATGTCAGTGCCAGCTTGTCGTGCTTAAAATATCTAAGCAGGTCAATGCTTGCCGCATGATGAAATTATTTCAATAAAATAATCCTTAGGTGTTTACTTTGATTTTATTTGGAAGTAAATTCTGGTCTTAGTGAGGATTTGAAATGGTACAAATGTGTGGTCTGAGTTTGGCACTACTAGCTTCTGTTTTACCAAGTGTACATATCCGTCAGCTGATGAATAATACAGTGTACATATCCGTCAGCTGATGAATAATACATGTTACAGTTGAATCGACTGAAATGTTGCCAACAATTATGGTGAAGAAACCCTAAGCAAATGAACTAATTTACTATTAAGGAAATTTGAACTGAATGATAATTCAATTCCTTATGAGACACACTAGTATTCGATCATGCTAATTCAGTTACCATGTTTATCAAATCGACTTGAAACCTATGTAACATATTTGCATAGTAAATACAAGTGTGGCCAGTCATGTCACATAGCACATAATCTAACATATATCTTGTTTCCCTCCACCTTCTCAACTTTTAGTGATATAAAACTGTGCTCACTAGTTTAGTAAGAATGTTAATGTCTATCTAACCACATATGCATTTCATTCAAAGATGCCTATATATATATATAATTACACAACGGCATGTTCCATGGCCTTTGCATGACCTAGTAGTATATGAGCATACATTAGAAGTGTTGTCAACATACATCTTTTGAAGCATGCATTAGAAGTGTTGTCAACATACATCTTTTTGAGGCATGCATTAGAAGTGTTGTCAACATACATCTTTTTGCTTCACATATGCTGACTTCATTTGAATTTGATAATTTTCTGGATTAAAATGGTCCCTAGTAATCATTCACAACATTCATGTTCATTGTTCATGCAAATCACTGCGCGTATGCACCAACAATTCATCATGTGTTTTTGCTTATAATGATAGACCATAGCATTAGTAACTTACACCCAGGTGGATGGGACATGCTTTTCGCCATCCTCTCAAGCATGCTTGACCTGTGTTTGTGTTCACGCATTAGGGAATTTCGACTTTCCAGTGGTGAGAAGGTAAACAAAATTCACTTTTCAATCTCATGCCAAAGTATAGGTCTAAGGTCGATCTAAGTTTGGCCCCGATTGTAATCTGAGGTTTAATTTTCTGCACGAGCCTGAGAATGCCTAAGGACCTAAGGTCTTCTTCTTAATGTAATTATTGGGGTTGTCTTACCCACAAGTAGAGTTTATATATAGGAGACCTTACATAATAAATTATTTAAATAACATAACTTGTGTAGCACAAGTTTTCAATGTAACTTGTTCTGATTAAATTTTTTCAACACAAAAGTTTATTAGTATCTAGATGGACAATGGATAGATTAATAAACAGAGAAAAGAAGGTAACAAAAATGTGATATTGAAAAAAGATAAAATTGAATGGAATTCAGTCCATGATCATGACCACGGATAAATTGCTCCGACTGTAGGGTGAGGATTGAGAAAAGAAAGTGCCCAGTCATAGGCGGAACAGTAGATTCTGAAAGGTAAAATTGCCCACTATGTAGGCCTTGCAGAGGTGAAAGTGAAAGGAAATGCAAAACATATGTTCATAAGTCACCAACAAAATTGGAATTAATGAACCACATCACGAGCACACTAATCAACGCACTGAATGCTCCCTGAAAAAAAAAGTAGTGCGTAAATAATACATATAACACAAATTCTCAATATAATTTTTTTGGTATAATATTTGTATAACAAATAACACAAATTGTATGCATAATATTTTGTTGTCTAACGGTTCTTTTGGCCTCATATATGATTTAGTTTTGTGATTATATTTGTTAGCAGATATTTTCCTAAGGTTTTGTTTAGAAATTTGATTAGTTAGCATATATTATCTAGATTGGATTAGTTAGAGGCTTGGTAACTAGCTGTGTGTGCGACAATTGTAATCCGGTTTTATATACGATGGTAAATATGGCATGAAAAGGCAAGCTAAACATGGGATGTGAAGACACATGAATGGGACAGGTGTTAGACTATTTTCTCCTTCTTGTCAAAAGGAAAGCATGACAAAGGACGATGTTGTAATCCCAACTACACTTGCTTGCCCAAATTCACTGCCACAAGCAAATTAGTAAGAAAATATTTTGTTTCTCTCCAACATCCGATTTTCAAAATAGATCAACTGTTTACTTATTACAGCTATCTTCATGTCTATCACCATATTAAGTTTGTAATGCCAAGCCTTCTGCCCAATAAGCTACTCATGGAATTAAAGCACTATATATATATATATATATATATATATATATATATATATATATATATATACAAACATGCATGAGGAGCTCATGAAGACCTCACCATATTAAGTGTTAGTGTAGCCTGGACGATAAACGATTGCAACTGTTCATGACATCCTTGCCCATTATTCATGCATGTCACCTTGCTATGGAAGAAAACTATACTAAGGTCGAATAGATCCTAAAAAGTAAACTATGGGTAGAATATTATAAGTCAATAATGTACATATAATATTTTTTTTTTGGTCCACTTCCTTTTTGAGGAAACATGAGGAGCTAGAGGCACCTACTGAAATTTATTATTTTTCTAAATAAACAAAGATTTAACAAAGTCATCCACCTCTTCCTAACTATTTATATGGATGTATAAGAAGTTTGAGCTACTGACAATTTTTGTTTTGTTTTGTTCAACTTCAAGTGCCATCCACAATACCAATTGGGAGCGAGGATTCCCTCACCTACTTTTTCTTTCCTTTCTTGACGAGTGCAAACTGCAAAATGAGCCATCAAAATCGGCCGCAGAATATGGATGTAGTGAATGATCCACTTCAGGCTTTCTTTGTCCGATTTTGACCAGAAATACTTCGTTCACTTCGCTGTATTTAAATGCAAGCCAAACTATATCTAGGGTTTTCAACGGTATCTTGCACCTTGAACGCCGGATGGGGGTACTGACACGGAATTAGAGTGGGTCCAACACTTGAACTAGCTATACTCTAGTCCATCAACCCATGCTCTCGCATGGTTAACATCTTAAAATGCATAGGCAATAGTTACCGTGTAATATCTCCACCAAATTAAATTGCTATTATTAAATTACATGTTTTTTTATTTTGTTTGTTTCTCTAAAAAAAATAGATAGTATGTGTTGTCTCTATATATTATGATTCTATATGTTTCTTCATTCATATCTGAAGTTTGTCCATGTTCTAAAAAAACGCGACTAGCTTGTGACTTCGATGGAGTGGGCGGTGACTAATCTCGGTGGGGGCTGCCTCAAATTTTTTAAAATGTCCCCTACTTTTAAATGCAAGCCAAACAATTTTTGTGATTGGCTAATTTAGTTTTGCATGGCGGGCAACGTAGTCCGCCACTAACGTGAGGTCACGGTTAATCGCGTGAATTTGCGTATGGGGCTACAGTGCCGCCACGCCAAAAATCAACATCCGTGGCGGGCACATTAGGATGCCCGCCACGGTGTGGTTCGAAAAATAAAAACCCCACAAACCCTAGACAGGCCCTCCAAGCCCATCCATGGGCCCGAGCCCATCTAGGTTTGGGATCCGCCGAATGGGATCCGCTAGCGCGCCGCCGCCGCCGCATGGATCCGCTTTTGCCGGAGCTTCGCCGCCGCCCGGATCCGCCATGCCGGAGCTCGCCCGGATCCGCCATGCCCGGGTCGCCACCGCCGGATCCGCTTTGCCGGCTTCGCGCCGCCGATCCGCCATGCCCGAGGTCGCCACCGCCGATCCGCCTTGCCGGAGCCGCCGCCGGATCCGCCTTGCCGGAGCTTCGCGCCGCTGGATCCGCCTTGCAGCCTTCGCCACCGCCGGATCGATGCGCCCCGGCGCCATGCTTCGCCCGCCATGGAGACCACGGCCGCGCCCGAGCCCGCCGGCCTCGCCATGGAGCCTTGCCGGCCTCGCGCGTCGAGCCTTGCCATGCAGCTTCGAGGGGAAGAGGAGACGAGGGGTGGGGCGGCGGGATGGGGATGGGATGGAGCTTGGGAGGAGGTGAAGAGGAGAGGAGGGGTGGAGCGCGACGCAAGAGAGCGAGTCGGTTGCTTCTAAGTGTGGAAGAGAGAGAGGGATTAGGGTTTGGTTTCACTTATATACCGAGCTAGATATTGGGCTACTGGGCTTATTAATTGGGCTTCCGTTTTCGGACGGGCTTTTAAGGTTGCCCGCCACGGGAAATAGATTTTGCGTGGCGGGCATTCTGCGTGCCCGCACGCGAAAATATATATTAACCGTGACGGGCATTTTTAACATGCCCGCCCGCGCCAAAATCTATTTTCCGTGATGGGTAAAGGTGCCCTTCACGCAAAATAAATCTGGGCGTGGCGGGATATTAACCGTGGCGGGCAAAAAAGTGCCCGCCACGGAAAAAGATTGTGCCGTGCTCGCAAAATCAAATCAGTACCGGTGTTTCACCTATTTTTGGGACTTTCTTTTTTCTTTGGAGAATCATTTTTCGGATTTTCTGAAAACCACATCAGTGCCGGTTCCACATCACCATCGTTGCTGGTATGGTTGTGTCCATTCAAAATCTAGAAGAGATGTGGGGTTTTGAAATGACACTAAAGACCAAATCTGTAGTACCGTTCAGTTCGGTTCCAATGGTGCTGTACATTTTAAGGATGCTCTTGAGGGATTGCAAGCCTTAATTAAGTCACAATGATGCACACACATACATGTTGATCACCTTATAGCTCATTTCCCTCCTTGTGATCATTTGCCGTGTGGGGTAGAACAGTAGGATCACATTGCAAATGTGTTTTCTTGCTCGCAGTCTCATTTCCAGATGCAAGATGCATGAATCAACAAACCTACGCCGCTCTGTATTTTGCTCTTAGGAACGAACTGGGACCTACTTGTCCATAAGGACGACATATGGTTTTGGCTCAAATCTGGATGTTGCTACCCAGCTGGTCATACTTCAGGATCTTGTCAGCTAGCGGCTCCAACATATCTGCCTGTGTTTGGTTCTTTTTTGTGTCGTCGTTGAAGGTTGACGAGAACAGATAACGGACCCGATGGTGATGCTTGGACTTTCCTGGGTAGTCTTCGGCACGAGCTCGCACTTTTCCTCTTTGAAAAAGGAGGAGACTGCAGGTGTGTTAAAAGGTCATTTGTGGTCAGGTAATAACGATAAAGCAAAAATGACATGTGACCAAATTTGCATTTTGGTCGGGTATATTCTCTCGGTACCTCAAGACAACTTATAAACTTTTGACTGTGTGATGGGTATGCAGACCCATGTTGGATATAGTGAATAAGTGACGATACTCTTTTACTCTCTGTTAAAAGTGTTTCATTACTCTAAATGAATATGAATAAACGTAAATTTATCTTTTGGCTGCTACTCCAGGCTTAGCACTAGATAACTTTTGGGGAGAAAGAATATGTCCTTGCCTGAATATAATTTTGTGCTATGTAACAGTACAGTCGAAGAATCTCTGGTTCACCTATTCTTGGAATGCCCTTTTTGCAGTTTCTTGTTGGGCAACTCTTAAGCTGTACATTCAGAATCCATTTGATCCCTTTGGCACTCTAGTTTCTTTTAAAAATCGGTTGCATTGCAGCTGCCTTTCTTCATGGAGATAATTGTCAGTATGTGCTAGTCTATTTGGAGTATCAGGAATGATCTGAATTTCAGACATATTCAGCTCTCAGTATACATTGCAAGACCATCTTCAAGATATAGAGTTTGCTCAAGTTATTTTTTGTTAGAATTTATGTATGAATAGTTCCCCTAAAATTCATATGAAGAAATTCTGATAAATCTCAAAGGCCTAATATTTATGTTCCCTAATGGGCTTTATTATTTCAGCCCATGAGTAAAGTTGGGAGGTGCAATATCAATTAGTACCATATTGCTAGTTGATGTGGAGGTAGGGAGTTTTCCTCCCTATATATTTGTACCAAGCCTCCTGGGAATTGACACAATATATAACAACTACAATTGGGAGTTTCAATTAGAAAATCCTAAAGTAGTAAGATAGTATTTTCCTCCTGTCACTGCTGCGCCGCCGTCGCCAATCTCCAGCCCGATCGTTCGCGTGCACCAGCGACCGGGCGAGCAGGTCTTCGGAACCGTCGTCTTTGCGATCCTGCACCGGGAGAAGGCGAATAAGGTTTTTGGGAAGCGCTCTTCGCTCGACTGCTCCCAAATCTTTCACGGGATCGTCAGCAAGGACTGCTCATCAACTAAGCTCGTGCGATCGTCGTCTGCTTCTTCACCACCAAGTACTTCTACATCGGCAGGTATTACATCCATGATCTAATCCTATTGTTTTAATCATGTTCAATTTGTTCAATCTATCTGGTGTATGGGTTGTGCTAGTTGTGCTTACACTAGTTGTTATGATCATGCTATGCTAATTACCGTTGAATCATGCTATGATCTATGATATGCTTTTATGCTATGCTAGTATGCTTCACATGCTTTATCTAGTAAACTGTTCATCATGATTTATATTTTGGAATTAATCTAGAAATTGCCTAATATTTCAACAATCCAAAAACATTATTATATGCTTTTCTTGATTTAACTATGGCTGTTTTCACTGACGTCTTTGAGACTAGAAAAGTTTTAGTGCACATTTTAAGAGATGGCGAGTTAAGGCCATGCTCGGCTAGAGGCTAAAATTTTCTGGATTCTTGTTGGATCACCTCAGGGAAATATCTCTAGAGATAAGAGAAGATTTCGGGAGACAACACTATCTTTAGAAAAACAATCCTAAATAGTCTTGCTAGTCATCTAGAAGATGCAAACTTGCACTTCAAGATGAGAAGGCATTGTGGGATTAATGAATGCAACCATTGGTACATCCGAGTTGTACATTATGCGAGCTTTTATGACTACAAGATGGTTGCTAACCAATCTATAGTCAAGCAAGCACATGAGATTCAACACATGGCAAGAGAACTTGAACTCCTTAAGTATGTCATACCCGATGAGTTTGTAGCCGGATGCAATATTGCTAAGTTGTCTTCTTCATGGAAGAGCTTCAAGACAATTCTTAAACACAAGAGACAGAAAATATCAGTTGTAAACCCGATAGCATCTCTTGATGTTGAGAAAAAGATTCGTGTGAAGAATACTATTGATAAGGGAACAAGAGCCATTCTAGCACTAATTTTGTGCAAAAAACCCACATGGCAAGAACAAAGGGAA
Source organism: Hyparrhenia diplandra (assembly GCA_015847255.1). Lineage (NCBI taxonomy): Eukaryota > Viridiplantae > Streptophyta > Magnoliopsida > Poales > Poaceae > Hyparrhenia > Hyparrhenia diplandra. Next base: position 628,191 of record JADLZK010006888.1, read on the forward strand.
TAAATCTTTCAATGCCAAATTAACAACTACCTTTGAGAAGAAGAAAAAAATAATGATGTGGTACTTTGCTTCACTTTGTGGACAGCTTAGTCACTTTTCAATGGGAATAATAAGAATGTCAACCTCGTGACTATTGCTTAATCTTTGATGAGGAGTACGAGAATGTTCCCTCTTGTACTATCGGTATTTCAATCACCAAGTTGGTGGGTTGATAAAGTGCTAATATTCATGTGTGTGCTGACATCTCTTTGTTTTCTTCTTATAAATAGCTACAAGGTTCTTTCGTGTCTAATGGGGAATGGGTCACATGCTTACGTTCGTGGCGTTGGCACGATAGATGAAGTTTACTTCAAGGAAAATTGTGCACTTGGTGAAGAAGCGTGCGGCATGTTCCTACTATTCGTAAGAACCTTGTTAGTGTTTCTCTTCTTTTAAGAGATGGGTTTAAGGTAGTGATGGAGTCCAATAAAGTAGTTATGTCTAAGCATGGATAGTTTATTGGTAAAGGTTATGATTTGTGGTGGCTTGTCCGCCTAAGTTTGGCGAGATTTTGTAATAAGTCGGTGAATCATATTTGTGGCACAATTGATGATAATTCAAGTGTTTGGCATTGTCGTTTATGTCATGTGAATTTTGGTTTGATGTCACATTTATCAAGCTTGCGGTTAATTCTAGATTTCACCATTGCCAAAGGTTCTAAGTGCCATAGTTGTGTGCAATCTAAGCAACCTCGAAAGCCTCACAAGGCAAAGCAGAGGAGAGACACTTGGCACCTCTAGAGCTCATACATTCTCGATCTATGTGAGATGAATGGTGTGTTGACTAAAGGTGGAAAGAGATATTTCATGACGTTAATTGATGATGCTTCTAGATATTGCTACATTTACTTGTGAAAACTAAAAGATGAGGCATTCGACTACTTTAAAATCTTTTAAGGCTGAAGTTGAAAATCAACTAGAAAGAAAGATTAAACGTCTAAGGTCGGATCGTGGTGGTGAATATTTTCCTATAACATTTGATGAGTTTTGTGCGAACATGGTATTATTCATGAGAGGACACCTCCCTATTCGCCCGAATCCAACGGGGGGTTCTTTGAGAGGAAAAAAATCGCATGCCGACCGACTTGGTTAACGCCATGTTAGACACCGCTGGTTTATCTAAGGCATGGTGGGGAAGCTATATTTGATCATGAGTCATGTCACGAATAGAGTTCCAAGCGAGAAATAAAGAGACAACACCATATGAGATATGGGTTGGAAGGAAACCATCACTTTCATACTTGCGCACGTGGGGATGCTTGGCGAAGGTCAATGTTCCAATTAATAAGAAGCGTAAGCGTAAGCTAGGACCAAAGATGGTAGATTGTGTCTTTCTTGGATATGCTCTCAATAGCATTGCCTATCGATTTTTAGTAGTAAAATCGATGTTTACGATATGCATGTTGATACTATCTTTGAATCTCGTGATGCTACATTTTTGAGAATATATTTCCTATGAAAGATATGCGTAGCAATGCTAAGTTTTTCTTGAATTAGCTCCCTAATATTACTATACCCGCCGAGTCTCCCTGTTCAGTCGTTTGAGCAACCACTTGAGGAGGATGACAATGAAGTTCTGTGAGGAACAAGAGACAAAGGATTGCAAGATCTTTTTGGTGATGATTTCATTGTGTACCTTGTGGATGATACTCCCCCCACCTCTATTTCAGAGGCTTATGCATCTCTAGATGAGATGATTGGAAAGAAGCCGTTCGTAGTGAGATGGACTCGATTCTTTTTAATGGAACTTGGGAGCTCTACGAACTACCTTTTGGTTATAAACCAATCGGTTGTAAGTGGATGTTCAAGAAAAGCTTAGACCCGATGGTACTATTGTCAAGTACAAGGCTCGGCTTGTAGCTAAGGGCTACACTCAAATAGAAGGAGAAGATTTATTTAATACTTATTCACCTGTTGCTAGAATGACCACTATTCGAACACTACTATCCTTGGCTGCCTCATATGGTCTGATCATTCATCAAATGGATGTGAAGACAACTTTTCTTAATGGAGAGTTGGATGAGGAGATCTATATGGATCAGCCTGATGGGTTTGTAGTAAAAGGTGAAGAGCAGAAGGTGTGTAAATTATTAAAGTCTTTGTATGGCTTGAAACAAGCTCCTAAACAATGGCATGAGAAGTTTGACACTACGTTAACTAGTGCTGGCTATATTGTTAATGAAGCTGATAGGTGTGTGTATTATCGACATGGTGGGTGCGAATCTGTTATATTATGTTTATATGTTGATGATATTCTAATCTTTGGAACAAACATGGATGTTATAAATGAGGTCAAGTCTTTCTTGTCAAAGAATTTTGATATGAAAGATCTAGGAGAAGCTGATGTAATTCTAAACATTAAGCTAATTAAGGAAGAGAGTGAGATTACTTTATCGCAATCTCACTATGTTGAGAAGGTCCTGAGCCGTTTTGGCTACGGATAGAAAGCCTTCTCCAACACCTTATGATCCTAGTGTGACATTGCGAAAGAATAAGAAGCGTACTAGAGATCAACTCAAGTACTCTCAGATTGTTGGTTCACTCATGTATCTAACGAATGCAACCAGACCAGATATCTCTTTTCTTTGTGAGCAAGTTGAGTAGGTATATGTCCAACCCGGGTGATGATCATTGGCATGTACTAGAAAGGGTCTTGTGTTATCTTAAAGGTACAATGAGCTATGGAATTCACTATTGCAGGCACCCAAACCGTGCTAGAGGGATATAGTGATGCTTGGCTGGATTTACGATATTGCTCAAATCTACGCATACAAGTGGGTATGTATTTACTCTTGGAGGTGGCGCAGTGTCATGGAGGTCTTGTAAACAGACTATTTTGACTAAGTCGACCATGGAAGCAGAACTTACTGCTTTAGATACAGCATTTGCAGAGGCAGAGTGGCTGCGTGAGCTCTTGTCTAACTAGGTGGTTGAAAAACCGACATCGCTATCCTTATGAACTTTGATAATCAAACAGTGATCACTCAAGTGAATAGTGCTAAGGATAATTCAAAGTCAACAAGACACGTTAAAAGACGTTTGAAGACTGTCAGGAAGTTGAGAAACTCCGGAGTAATAACTGTATCTTATATACAGACAGATAAAAACCTGGCAGATCCCTTTAAAAAAGGGCTATCACGTAATGTGATAGAAATTGCATCTAGGGAGATGGGTATGAGACCCATATGAGTTTACAGTAGTAGTAACCCAACCTTTTTTATCGGAGATCCCGTGACTAAGGATCTGGGTAGAACAAGCTATTGGTAAACTGAGGAGAGTAAAATAATAAACCCTCTCTATGTGAAGATGCAATACTCTCAAGAGCAAAGAGGCTCTATATGGTAGGTTGGCGAGAATGCCTTAATATCTCCTATTGACTTTATAAGTTAAGATGTTGTCCTACAGAGCATTCTTGAAAGGGCATACCTATATGAGTTTGACTGTTAAATGTCGCAGTCTATGAGATTTGGGTGATCTCTAGTAAGCTCATGAAGAGACTAAGGAGTATGACGTATATGCTCCACCCACGGAGAAAGGCTACTGGCAGCCAAGTACTAGTTTGGCTTTAAGCAAAGCTTATTCGCACAAAACATGCAATTCAAGGCGTAGTCCATTGTTCAAGTTGTGGATAGGTGTATCTTAAAGTTCTAGGCGGAAGTTCAACTTAACAGTCTCTGCTGAAACACTAGTATATAAAACAGTAGTGAGATAAGGAAAATATCTATACTGGGCAGTTGAGATCTGGTGGGTGTTGGCGGTCGTTATCGACCATTTTATACCACCAACTTATGTCTTTTTCCAGGGAATCTTGCGCACCATATACCTTTACTTCTAACCTAGTTCCACTTGTATTCCGAGAAATATGTTTTGCAGGACAAACAAAGGGAATCAAGTGAGAACATGCCAAACTTCATAGAAAGCGCACTTCGGAAAACTTGTTTATCAAACAAGTGAAATACAAGAGGGCCAAGCACTGGAACAAATTGGACCGAAGCACCCCAAAAACTACGGATCTAGGCGGACGAAGCCCACAGGTGAAAGACGGTTGCGAGAGGGCCACCCCGGTCCGCCGGATCGAAGTGGGTCCGGCGGACCCGCTGTGCCACCTCTCGAGCCGACCTTGCACAGGCGGTTGCATGCCGCCATGCATAGGCGGTATTGCTAGGTGTTTCCTTTTGTACCTGCACAAACCGACCACAAATTAGTATAAATAAAGGGTAGAGCCTCACCTCAAAGTAGAACATCACACCAAGAGCTACTACCTCCCTCACTTGTTCATTCTTAGTCCTAGTAGTTAGATTGTGAGCAAGGCTAAGCTTCAAGGAGGGCTTGTCTCCTTGGAAGGATCTTCTTGGTAATATACTATGGAGTATTCTTTCATATTCAAGTCCTTTTATTCATATTACATTGCATATGAACTAGAGTATAGTTATCTTCATGTTATATTCGTAGGATATGAACTAGACTATAGTTGATATGCTATGGAATGACATGAACTAACTATAGGTTAATTGTTCATATGTTGTTCTTGGAGGGTTGTAGTATTATGCTAGGGTGATGGTTCGGTGTACTCTCAGGTTTGCCTTTATCCTTGCTTGTCGATCCGTAGTGTCGGAGTCCCGGGGGGATATTGGTAGTTTCCTATATGCATAGGCGTGATGCCTAGGTCTATAGGAGCCATCGAAGATGTCGGCATCCCACGGTAGTGAGGTAGGCGGCAGGTGGTGACAGCCCTGTCCGTCCTTTGCACTCCTCCACGTTCGGGTGTTGAGTTGGAGTTCGAAAGTGTCTATAGAATTTTGAACCAGCCGTGAGCATCTCCTCATCATCTAAACATAGTGTTATGATTGTCCATTAACATCGTATGACTACTAATGTTCTTTGCACATGTAGTATTAGAATTGCCTGTTCACAGTAGATATTCTTTTATCCTTATTTTCCTTTATCCTTATAGTAGCTCGAAGTGTGTTCTCCCTATCCTGGATTATCATGTTTACCCCTGTACTAGACTAATGGTTATTCATACTTACATTGTGGAACCATAATCATCGCTATGCTAGTCTTTACATAAACCTGCCTTCCTTTGGGAAAATATAAATAATGATACCCGAATACTCACGGGTGAAATGCTACAATGATAGATCCGTGCGCTTGTGGATTGAACTCAGTATCCTATGAATCTATCTCGAGTATTTCTAGAGTAATCATCCCGGTAGATCAAAAGTCTACTCTCGGTGGTTGCGCTAAGAAATACCAACAAGCATTTTAAGGCGCCGTTTCGGGAAGGCATGGTTTACTGAAAAGAAAAATAAAGCTAGCATAACATGATTATGACCACATGTATGAATGATAGCCCTAGTCTTTGCAGGCTAACTCTGTTGTTTTCTTCCTATTGTGGATGAAAACAGGATAGTGTATGACTGGTCGCAACCTACCGAACAACCGCCGACAACCCGAAAAGCGCTCCCGAGGAAGAACCGGTCTCGCGCCACCTCTTCCTCCGCTACTCCGCCAATCTGTCGAACGGTCGATCCCGCACCATCTTCGCCAACACTCATGGCCAAGACACTCCGCGACTACTCGTTCCGGCCGTGTCCAACATCCCCGTTGGGCAGCAGGTCAATGTCGGTGACAAGAACTTTGAGATCCGCGACCGCCTCATCACCATGGTACGTGCACGTCCGTTTTGCGGACTACCAAGCGAGGATGCCAATGCGCATCTTCAGAGCTTTGCAACACGATAGTGATCAAACACGTCGCGCCAGACGCAATCAAGCTCCGCCTGTTTCCCTTCTCCCTTGTGGGGAAGGCAAAACAGTGGTTTTATAAAGACAAAGAAGCGGTCGGACGTGGAGCAAGTGCTCCACGGCATTCCTCGCCGATTCTTCCCGATGGGCAAAACAAATACCCTGAGGGCAAGAATCTCGAATTTCCAGCAAAGCTCCAATGAACCCAAACCCGAGGCATGGGAAAGGCTGCAAAAATACATCCTTGCCTACCCACACCACGGCATGGAGCAATGGCTTGTGCTCCAAAACTTCTATAATGGGCTCACACCCATGTCCAAAGGGCATATTGATGCTGCTGCTGGAGGAGCCTTTCTCTCCCTCACGGTCGATGGAGCGCAAGCTCTCATTGACAAGATGATAGAGAATCAAGGGTGGGGCGAGGAGAGAGCCCCCACAAAAACACAAAAGGCATGCATACCGTAAAGGAGACGGATATGCTTGCCGCCAAATTAGACCTACTCATGAAGAATTTGGACGACGAGCCGCAAACAATCAACCAATGAGCAAGACCGCCCAAGCCATGGACTCACACATGACGTGTGAAGGCGTGGAGACGTCGGACACTCGGGAAGTAAGCGCCCCCAAAACCCGCGGAGGAAGTATCCTACATCAACAACGGGTTCCGACTGTGTAATAACGGTGGAATAACCGTAATCGCCCGCAAGGGAGGTAATAACTTCAACTCGAATTACAATTCGAATCAACCTTCCTTGAAAGATTTAGTGCTAGGTCAAGCTAAGATAAATGAAAACCTGACCAAAAAGCTTTCTTTCAATGATAAAATGTTTGAAAGTATCAATGTAAAGTTAGAAAGTTTATCTTCTAGTAGGTTAAGAACCAGCAAAGTTTTAACAAAATGATAGAAACTCAGTTACGCAAATTACTTCGCTATTTCTCCCAACTCGGGGAAAGGATTCGGTAGAAACCGAAATCCCGATCGAAGTCGGTTAACATGGTGACAACGAGGTTTGGTAACCCTTAGAGTCGGCCTAGTCCTAAGGTTTTTGCAGATTCACCCTTCGTCCAAAAGAAGGCAGACCCTGGACGGCCGACAATCACCTGTTCCATTGGCCCATACACCTTCCAGAGAGCTTATGTGACCTGGGGGCAAGTGTCAACATCATGTCCAAAAGAACAAATGACACTCGCTCTTTGCACCATTGACCCCCACAAGAATGAAGCTCCAAATGGCGGACCAATCCGTTAAGGCCTGCGGAAGGAATAGTCAAGATATACTGCATTGCAGTAAAAGATAGCTACATCCCCATAGACTTTGTCATCATTGACATGGGGGATGATGACGACGCATACCTCTCCTCTTGGGCGACCATTCCCCGAATCACGGCAAATGCAACAATATTTGTCGGCAGGCGCATCAATTTCCAACTCCCGGATCAGACGGTACGATGCCATTTCAACGGCTATCACAAGATCAATCCCGTTAAGGAGAGGAACCCTAGGGAACCCACTCCCTCAAGGAGTCGGACTCGTCGATTGGGAGCACACACTCCCACAATCCACATCAAATACGAGTCCAACAACCGGAGATGGAAGGAGATCGTGATAAACCCACGGGAGACCAAGCGAGTCCTCTCCAAAAGGGCAATCAAGCAAAAGCCGAGCCAAAGAAAAAAAGGCGGCTCCCGAGAAAAAGAGTGACACAAAGAAGAACCAAAGGTCGCCCCACACCCCCTAAGAAGGAGTGTGAAGAAAAGGAAGATTCAGCTCCCCCCGCCCGGAAGCAAAGAAAACCCGGAAGGTATGGCGGGAAAAGAAGTCATCCACCTCTCCCAGGGCCGAAAGAGCATCAACAAAGGGAGAAAAGTCCAGCCACACGGACTCTAACGGTGTGCCCTCCGCCAAGCAGAGATAAGACGGTAAGTATCTAAAAATAATAATAATAATAACTTATACATACTAATAATTTTTCAAAACTCATAAAAATTTTCAAAATAAAAGTTTTTAATAAAATAAAATAAAATTCAATTTCCAATAGTATAGATTTTATCTTTACCATTTCTCATTTTTGAAAATTTTTACAAAAGTCAATTTATAATAAAAGAATTTTTGGGAAAATGGAAAATCGGAGCAACGGTTCGAATTCGAACGAAGCACCAACGGACTCATTTTTTTTTCGTGACCGTTTTCGGCACGCCGCCAAAGGGGAGCAGCAGAGGGCCCACCATGGGTCCGGCGGACCCAATGCCAGTCCGGCGGGATCGACGCTGGGGCCCCTCACGCCCATCTTTGCCAACGGCTACTAGCCGCTGCCCACGCTCCGGGTCGGCCGGTGCCGCTCTATAAATGTCCAGAGAGCCGGTTGATGCACTCCACCCCTCTCACTCTCATTTTCTCACTCTCTCACTCAAGCTTGCTCCATTTTCTTGCTCTCTCCAAGCTCTAGCAAAGCTCAAGTGCAAAGAAATCGTTCCCAAAATTCTAGCCACAACCATCCGCAGCCAAGCTCGTGCAAGAAATTTTCGCCTAGTCTTTTGCCATGGATAAAATTTCAGGTGCTTTCAAGGCCCTCGGCGGGAGCTCTCGGCAACAAAACCCGAAGCATGACCTCACGCTCAACCGAGCCCGTGAGAAGCCCTATGCAAGAAGACGAGGCGCCATCGCATGCAAGGAGGAGCAATAGGGAGGAACGACGATGACCCCTACCTCGACCTGGAAGGACCACGGCTGCAGGGGTACAACCTCATCAAGGATCGGGAGTTCGCCCATGCATCACGCTACGACCCCAACCTCCTTCAAAAAAGATAGGTATGGATGTCGAAGTTCTCCCGCATTTGATCTAGTTGGGTGGAAAGGCATCGATCCCTACGGGAAGAAGGGTCTCGATTGCTTACCATCCGGTTTCTTTGCTCCTTGCAATATGATGATGATGGCATTACTTTCCGTTTCTTCGAAGGCCCATATTTTCTTACATGGAAAGCACTTGCTACACACATAGGCTTTTGATGCTAGGAAATGCTCTATCACCTTAGATTACTCCCTACAAGGTTTCAATCGCAAAGAATTTTGGAGAATAATCTCTCGGTGAAAATGTGGATGGTAGGATCACCCCTCCAATGCCAACATCCAACATCCCTCACTTAGATTTATGCATAAGTGGATTGCTATGACTTTGTTTCCTAGACAAGATACCCCGCTATGTTTATGATGTTGAGATGCAATGCCCTGTATGCCATGGTTAAGAAAAATAAAGATTGCTCCTGTGAAAGAGATAGTGAAAAATCTGCTTGAAAACTTTAGACACACCATTGCTATTCATCGCACCTCCCTTGTAACAAGGATTGCTAACGGTGTTAATGCGTTGGAGGGACAAGATGTGACATACATCTCTACCCCACGCACTGAGATCACACAGTACTCCTTGATGCAAGGGCATCATTTGAAACTAGATGATAATGACCATGAGACGCTTGTTTACTATTTCCCGGGCTATACAAATGAGTATCCGCTTTCCTAACAGGAACTCTCCTTGTATAAGTCCAAGATCACTTACCTTCGACCGAGTCGGTGCGTCGACGTTCGTCTCTCGCGGGGTCATACGGGAGGAGGGGAGCGGACGAGCCCGGAAGCTCACGGGAGCCATGGGCTGCGTCGCAAAGACGTCCCCGACACAGGGTATACTGCACCATGCACACTCCGAGGAGGACACCCAAGTATGAGTACCCTTGGGGGGTACACTCAGCCTTCGTGAGGGGCCGGAAGCTCGAGGGGACCGGAGATGCGAGAACTGTCATCCGACTTGGGACGGGCTACCACCATCCGTCGATCCTCGCCGGTCCACTATGGATCAACGGACAATCGACAACCTCGGTCGAATCGAGGAGGACTTGAGGTCCAGACAGTGAGATTCAAAATGCAATAACTAACCATGTGCAGCAGACTACACAATGGCAGCAAATGAAAATGAGCAAAACAGATCTCGGGCATCGAGCAATCGCCGCATTATATGCAAGAATCATAGAAGGCCTATCGGAGACATATCGGGTTCAACCCCCGATGCATAGGCCATGAGCTAGCTTGGGGAGGACCCCAGCGGAGGTAAGTACTTTCCCAGCTTTCTTTTATTTGTTTTATTTCATATTCAAAAAAAAAAAATATTCCACTCCTATATGTGACTTTGGTATGTTTAAGTTTCCCTAAAGTTGAAATGATGAATAGTTGCTCGTCTATAATTCAACTTGTGCCTAGTTTATAACTTTGTATTCCCTAATATTTAAGTTTGTTGGCTAAATAATATCTCACCTTGAAATGCTTAAAACAATTGTGGGTTTGCAAAAGACATGATCCTTTTCTAAGTTGTTGCGGATTTGATATGGTGCAAAAAGAATCCGCTATGATTTCATTCTAAAGAGAAACTTGACATCCGGGAATTTTAATTCTTCAAACATAAAGAGAGAGAGAAATATGGGCTAAAAAAAAAAAAGAGATGAAAAATGGACATGTGTCCGAGGGCGCAGTAGAGCCCACGTCTCCAAAAAAAAAAAAAAAAAAAGAGAAGAAGAAAAAGAGAGGAAATAAAGGACACAAGTCCAAGGGTGAGAAGAACCCACCTCTCCAAAAGAAAAAGAGATATAGCCCATGCTTTCTCAAAAATATTTCAAAGCAAAATAACAATATTCCGGATTGAAAGATGATCGAAAAGAATGAATGACTAGTGTTTCAAAAGCAACCATTCTTTCTTGCAACCACCGAAGAACTTGGAAAAAGTCAAAAGCCCCGCATACTTTGAAAAAAAACAAAAAGGTGGATATAAGTGCCAACTTATTTAAATAGAGGAAGAATGCTTTGTTATAAACATGTTACACTTTGAATTATATCAGCATTGAAGCAACTCCGGATCAACAACCAAGTATCTAACTATTTGCTCGGGACGAGCAAAGGTTAAGCTTGGGGGACTTGTTGGCGGTCGTTATCGACCATTTTATACCACCAACTTATGTCTTTTTCCAGGGAATCTTGCGCACCATATACCTTTACTTCTAACCTAGTTCCACTTGTATTTCGAGAAATATGTTTTGCGGGACAAACAAAGGGAATCAAGTGAGAACATGCCAAACTTCATAGAAAGCGCACTTCGGAAAACATGTTTCTCAAACAAGTGAAATACAAGAGGGCCAAGCCCGGAACAAATTGGACCGAAGCACCCCAAAACTACGGATCGGGCGCCCGAAGCCCCACAAAAAAAAGATTTGCGAGAGGGGGGCCACCGGTCGTCCAGGCCAGATCGAAGTGGGTCCGTGGGACCACGGTGCCGCCTCTCGAGCCGACCTTGCACAGCGGTTGCATGCCGCCATGCATAGGGGTATTGCTAGGTGTTTCCTTTTGTACCTGCACAAACCAACCACAAATCAAGTATAAATAAAGGGTAGAGCCTCACCTCAAAGTAGAACATCACACCAAGAGCTACTACCTCCCTCACTTGTTCATTCTTAGTCCTAGTAGTTAGATTGTGAGCAAGGCTAAGCTTCAAGGAGGGCTTGTCTCCTTGGAAGGATCTTCTTGGTAATATACTATGGAGTATTCTTTCATATTCAAGTCCTTTTATTCATATTACATTGCATATGAACTAGAGTATAGTTATCTTCAAGTTATATTCGTAGGATATGAACTAGACTATAGTTGATATGCTATGGAATGACATGAACTAACTATAGGTTAATTGTTCATATGTTGTTCTTGGAGGGTTGTAGTATTATGCTAGGGTGATGGTTCGGTGTACTCTCGGGTTTGCCTTTATCCTTGCTTGTCGATCCGAGGGGTCTGAGTCCGGGGGGATATTGGTAGTTTCCTATATGCATAGGCGTGGTGCCTAGGTCTATAGGAGCCATCGAAGATGTCGGCATCCCACGGTAGTGAGGTAGGCGGTGGTGGTGATGACCTGTCGGGTCCTTTGCACTCCTCCACGTTCGGGTGTTGAGTTGGAGTTACGAAAGTGTCTATCGGGTGGCAAACCAAGTGCGGGCATCTCCTCATCATCTAAACATAGTGTTATGATTGTCCATTAACATCGTATGACTACTAATGTTCTTTGCACATGTAATATTAGAATTGCCCTGCTCACGTAGATATTCTTTTATCCTTATTTTCCTTTATCATTATAGTAGCTCAAGTGTGTTCTCCCTATCCCGGATTATCATGTTTACCCCCTGTACTAGACTAATGATTATTCATACTTACATTGTGGAACCATAATCATCGCTATGCTAGTCTTTACATAAACCCTGCCTTCCTTTGGGAAAATATAAATAACGATACCCGAATACTCACCGGTGAAATGCTACAATGATAGATCCGATGCGCTTGCGGATTGAACTCTGTATCCTATGAATCTATCCGAGTATTTCTAGAGTAATCATCCCTGGGTAGATCAAAAGTCTACTCTCGGTGGTTGCGCAAAGAAATACCAACAGTGGGGATTGTTAGAATTTATGTATGAATAGTTCCCCTAAAATTCATATGAAGAAATTCGATAAATCTCAAAGGCCCAATATTTGTGTTCCTAATGGGCTTTATTATTTTAGCCCATGAGTAAAGGTGGGAGGTGCAATATCAATTAGTACCATATTGCTAGTTGATGTGGAGGTAGGGAGTTTTCCTCCCTATATATTTGTACCAAGCCTCACGGGAATTGACACAATATATAACAACTACAATTGGGAGTTTCAATTAGAAAATCCTAAAGTAGTAAGATAGTATTTTCCTCCTCATCCTTCTTTGTGCTGCCGTCGCCAATCTCCGGCCGATCATTCGCGTGCACCGGGCGGCGAAAGCAGCAGTCTCCGGAACCGTCGTCTTTGCGATCTAGGGAGAGAAGGCGAATAAGGTTTTGGGAAGCTCTTCGCCGACTGCTCCCAAATCTTTCACGGATCGTCAGCAAGGACTGCTCATCAACTAAGCTCGTATGCGATCGCCGTGCGCTTCTTCACCACCAAGTACTTCTACATCGGCGGGGTATTACATCCGTGATATAATCCTATTGTTTTAATCATGTTCAATTTGTTCAATCTATCCGGTGTATGGGTTGTGCTAGTTGTGCTTACACCAGTTGTTATGATCATGCTATGCTAATTACCATTGAATCATGCTATGATCTATGATATGCTTTTTATGCTATGCTAGTATGCTTCACATGCTTTATCTAGTAAATATGTTCATCATGATTTATATTTTGGAATTAATCTAGAAATTGCCTAATATTTTGACAATCCAAAAACCTTATTATAGGCTTTTTCTTGATTTAACTATGGCTATTTTCACCGACGTCTTTGAGACTAGAAAAGTTTTAGTGCACATTTTAAGAGATGGCGAGTTAAGGCCATGCTCGGCTAGAGGCTAAAATGTTCTCAATTCTTTGTTGGATCACCTCGTGGAAATATCTCTAGAGATAAGAGAAGATTCCCGGGAGACAACACTATCTTTAGAAGAACAATCCTAAATAGTCTTGCTAGTCATCTAGAAGATGCAAACTTGCACTTCCAAGATGAGAAGGCATTGTGGGATGAACTGAATGCAACCATTGGTACATCTGAGTTGTACATTATGGAGAGCTTTTATGACTACAAGATGGTTGCTAACCAATCTATAGTCAAGCAAGCGCATGAGGTTCAACACATGGCAAGAGAACTTGAACTCCTTAAGTATGTCATACCCGATGAGTTTGTAGCCGGATGCAATATTGCTAAGTTGTCTTCTTCATGGAAGAGCTTTGGCACAATTCTTAAACACAAGAGACAGAAAATATCAGTTGTAAACCTGATAGCATCTCTTGATGTTGAGAAAAAGATTCGGGTGAAGAATAATACTATTGATAAGGGGAACAAGAGCCATTCTAGCACTAATTTTGTGCGTAAAAACCCACATGGCAAGAACAAAGGGAATAAATCTTTCAATGCCAAATTAACAACTACCTTTGAGAAGAAGAAAAATAATGATGAGGTACTTTGCTTCACTTGTGGACATCTTAGTCACTTTTCCAATGGGAATAATAAGAATGTCAACCTCGTGACTATTAGCAATGCTGATGAGGAGTACAAAGAATGTTCTACTTTGTACTATCGGTATTTCAATCACCAAGTTGGTGGGTTGATACACGGTGCTAATATTCATGTGTGTGCTGACATCTCTTTGTTTTCTTCTTATAAATAGCTACAAGGTTCTTCTGTCCTAATGGGGAATGGGTCACATGCTTCGTTCATGGCGTTGGCACGGTAGATCCGAAGTTTACTTCGGGGGAAAATTGTGCGGTGAAGAACGTGCAAACATGTCCCTACTATTCGCAAGAACCTTGTTAGTGTTTTCTCTTCTTTTAAGAGATGGGTTTAAGGTAGTGATGGAGTCCAAGAAAGTAGTTATGTCTAAGCATGGACAGTTTATTGGTAAAGGTTATGACTGTGGTGGCTTGTTCCGCCTAAGTTTGGCAGATTTTTGTAATAAGTCAGTGAATCATATTTGTGGCACAATTGATGATAATTCAAGTGTTTGGCATTGTCGCGTTTATGTCATGTGAATTTTGGTTTGATGTCACATTTATCTAGCTTGCGGTTAATTCTAGATTTCACCATTGCCAAAGGTTCTAAGTGCCATAGTTGTGTGCAATCTAAGCAACCTCGAAAAGCCTCACAAGGCGCGGAGGAGAGACACTTGGCACCTCTAGAGCTCATACATTTTGATCTATGTGAGATGAATGGTGTGTTGACTAAAGGTGGAAAGGGATATTTCATGACGTTAATTGATGATGCTTCTAGATATTGCTATATTTACTTGCTGAAAACTAAAGATGAGGCATTAGACTACTTTAAAATCTTTAAGGCTGAAGTTGAAAATCAACTAGAAAGAAAGATTAAACGTGTAAGGTCGATCGTGGTGGTGAATATTTTCCTATAACATTTGATGAGTTTTGTGCGAACATCGTGATTATTCATGAGAGGACACCTCCCTATTCGCCGAATCCAACGGGGTTGCCGAGAGGAAAAAAATCGCGACGCCGACCGACTTGGTTAACGCCATGTTAGACACTTCTTTGGTTTATCTAAGGCATGGTGGGGGGAAGCTATATTGATGCGAGTCATGTCCCGAATAGAATTCCAAACAGAAATAAAGAGACAACACCATATGAGATATGGGTTGGTAGGAAACCATCACTTTCATACTTTGCACATGGGGATGCTTGGCGAAGGTCAATGTTCCAATTAATAAGAAACGTAAGCTAGGACCAAAGACGGTAGATTGTGTCTTTCTTGGATATGCTCTCGGTAGCATTGCCTATCGATTTTTAGTAGTAAAATCTGAAGTTTCGATATGCATGTTGATACTATCTTTGAATCTCGTGATGCTACATTTTTTGAGAATATATTTCCTATGAAAGATATGCGTAGCAATGCTAAGTTTTCTACTGAATTAGCTCCTAATATTACTATACCTGCCGAGTCTCCCCGTTGAGTCGTTTGAGCAACCACTTGAGGAGGATGACAATGAAGTTCCTGCGGTGGAACAAGAGACAAAGGATTGCAAAATCTTTTGGTGATGATTTCATTGTGTACCATGTGGATGATACTCCCACCTCTATTTCAGAGGCTTATGCATCTCCGGATGCGAGATGATTGGAAAGAAGCCGTTCATAGTGAGATGGACTCGATTCTTTTTAATGGAACTTGGGAGCTCTTCGAACTACCTTTTGGTTATAAACCAATCGGTTGTAAGTGGGTGTTCAAGAAAAGCTTAGACCCGATGGTACTATTGACAAGTACAAGGCTCGGCTTGTAGCTAAGGGCTACACTCAAATAGAAGGAGAAGATTTATTTAATACTTATTTTTGTTGCTAGAATGACCACTATTCGAACACTACTATCCTTGGCTGCCTCATATGGTCTCGATCATTCATCAAATGGATGTGAAGACAACTTTTCTTAATGGAGAGTTGGATGAGGAGATCTATATGGATCACTTTGATGGGTTTGTAGTAAAAGGTGAAGAGCGTAAAGGTGTGTAAATTATTGAAGTCTTTGTATGGTTTTGAAACAAGCTCCTAAACAATGGCATGAGAAGTTTGACACTACGTTAACTAGTGCTGGCTATATTGTTAATGAAGCTTCGATAGGTGTGTGTATTATCGACATGGTGGGGGGCGACCGTTATATTATGTTTATATGTTGATGATATTCTAATCTTTGGAACAAACATGGATGTTATAAATGAGGTCAAGTCTTTCTTGTCAAAGAATTTTGATATGAAAGATCTAGGAGAAGCCGATGTAATTCTAAACATTAAGCTAATTAAGGAAGAGAGTGGGATTACTTTATCGCCATCTCACTATGTTGAGAAGGTCCTGAGCCGTTTTTTGGCTACGGATAGAGAGCCTTCTCCAACACCTTATGATCCTAGTGTGACATTGCGAAGAATAAGAAGCGCACTAGAGATCAACTCAAGTACTCTCAGATTGTTGGTTCACTCATGTATCTAACGAATGCAACCGCACTGGATATCTCTTTTCTTTGTGAGCAAGTTGAGTAGGTATATGTCCAACCCGGTGATGATCATTAGCATGTACTAGAAAGGGTCTTGTGTTATCTTAAAGGTACAATGAGCTATGGAATTCACTATTCGGGCACCCAAATGTGCTAGAGGGATATAGTGATGCGAACCGGATTTCGATATTGCTCAAATCTACGCCACAAGTGGGTATGTATTTACTCTTGGAGGTGGCGCAGTTGTCATGGAGGTCTTGTAAACGGACTATTTTGACTAAGTCAACCATGGAAGCGTAACTTATCGCTTTAGATACAAAGACATCTGCAGAGGCGAGTGGCTGCGAGAGCTCTTGTCCGACTTGCCTTGGGTGGTTGAACCGACTATCCTTATGAACTCGATAATCAAAAAAGGTGATCACTCAAGTGAATAGTGCTAAGGATAATTCAAAGTCAACAAGACACGTTAAAAGACGTTTGAAGACCGTCGAAGTTGAGAAACTCCGAGTAATAAGCGTATCTTAGATACGCACAGATAAAAACCCGGCAGATCCTTTACAAAAAGGGCTATCACGTAATGTGATAGAAATTGCATCTAGGGAGATGGGTATGAGACCCATATGAGTTTACGAGTAGTAGTAACCCAACCTTTTTTGATCGGAGATCCCGTGACTAAGGATCCGGGGTAGAACAAGCTATTGGTAAACTGAGGAGAGTAAAATAATAAACCCTCTCTATGTGAAGATGCAATACTCTCAAGAGCAAAGAGGCTCAGATGATAGGTTGGCGAGAATGCCTTAATATGTCCTATTGACTTTATAAGTTAAGATGCTGTCCTACAGAGCATTCTTGAAAGGGCATACCTATATGAGTTCGACTGTTAAACGTCGCAGTCTATGAGATTTGGGTGATCTCTAGTAAGCTCATGAAGAGACTAAGGAGTATGACGTATATGCTCCACCCACGGAGAAAGGCTACTGGCAACCAAGTACTAGTTTGGCTTTAAAAAAAGCTTATTCGCACAAAACTTGCAATTCAAGGCGTAGTCCATTGTTCAAGTTGTGGATAGGTGTATCTTAAAGTTCTAGGCGGAAGTTCAACTTAACAGTCTCTGCTGAAACACTAGTATATAAAACAAAGAGTGAGATAAGGAAAATATCTATCTTTGGGCAGTTGAGATCCGGTGGGGGATTGTTAGAATTTATGTATGAATAGTTCCCCTAAAATTCATATGAAGAAATTCTCGATAAATCTTAAAGGCCCAATATTTGTGTTCCCTAATGGGCTTTATTATTTCAGCCCATGAGTAAAGGTGGGAGGTGCAATATCAATTAGTACCATATTGCTAGTTGATGTGGAGGTAGGGAGTTTTCCTCCCTATATATTTGTACCAAGCCTCCTGGGAATTGACACAATATATAACAACTATAATTGGGAGTTTTAATTAGAAAATCCTAAAGTAGTAAGATAGTATTTTCCTCTTGTCGCTGCTGCCGCCGTCGCCAATCTCCAGCCCGATCGTTCGCGTGCACCGCCCGGCAGGGCGAGCAGGTCTCCGGAACCGTCATCTTTGCGATCCCGCAACGGAGAAGGCGAATAAGGTTTTTATGAGCGCTCTTCGCACGACTGCTCCCAAATCTTTCACGGGATCGTCGGCAAGGACTGCTCATCAACTAAGCTCGTCGTGCGATCGCCGTCCGCTTCTTCACCACCAAGTACTTCTACATCGGCAGGTATTACATCCGTGATCTAACCCTGTTGTTTTAATCATGTTCAATTTGTTCAATCTATCTGGTGTATGGGTTGTGCTAGTTATGCTTACACCAGTTGTTATGATCATGCTATGCTAATTACCGTTGAATCATGCTATGATATGTGATATGCTTTTATGCTATGCTAGTATGCTTCACATGCTTTATCTAGTAAATCTGTTTATCGTGATTTATATTTTGGAACTAATCTAGAAATTGCCTAATATTTCAACAATTTTTAGAGCTAAAAGTTGTTAATCGCTTTTGCTTACCTAATGGCTAGAAGTCTATGTGTAATTTTTTTGATTTTCTTTGTTTCGTTTTATGTTTTGTGAGAACTGTATGTAAGGACTGTTTAAATTAAAATAAAAGCCCAGTAGGGGGAGCACCCCCTCCTGTTTTCCTAAAAAAAAAAATGCTAGAGAATAGTATGAGGTGTACAAGTACTATACGAAATTGGGTCCAAGCTAGGCGTTCATACCTTCCCTGTTACATTACCATTGTTATGAAAAGTTGGTCTATAATTTGCTACTTAGGTAACTATCTAATCCTACAGTAAGGAATGGACTGCTTTGGCTGCAAGAGAATAGCTGCAGTTTTGTCGGAATCCTATATGGTCGGCACAAAACGTGCCCGATTTGCTTCTGCTGAACATCAGAACATTCATGTGTGTACTTGTCAGAGTTATATGCTAGCTCCAAATATCTGAAACGAAAGAGGAAGATGTGCTGCACCTGCCACACATTGGGAACTTGGAGGCAAAATGAAGACCATGATCTGCACGATGTGAATATAAACATCCTGACTTCCTGGACTTGGAATTGGCAGGATGCTGCGAGAGCAGCCGGCAGTCATCTTCCTCCTGGTCGTGGGCAAAGGCAAATGGGACCTGCTGATGACGCTTGTCGTCCGTCAATTCAAACTGCTTCATGGTTCCTAGCTAATCCGTTGTCATGTCACTGGGACGCCCGGAGACTAAACGGGATGATGCAGCCTCCTCTCACAATCCAGTGATCCGCGTTCCTTTCCTAATTCCTATCCACGTGACCTTACGTGACCTTCAGTGCCTGCAAGTGTGCAACACGTCACTGATACCATTCAAAAGAAAGAAAGGGAGGTTGTATCGAACAACAGTGTTGGAAATGATGGCGCCGGCGATAAGTTCTGATGTGGTCATCTGTTCAGGTGAAGCTGCCATCGCAGCACGAGCTTGCCGTTTTCCTCTGAAACGACTCACCGGTCCTCATCCTCCCTACACGATTGGCGGCTCACAGGCATCATCACAGGGTTTGGGAAGGTTTTTTGGAAGGTTTAGACGACTGGAGCCAGACCTGTGCGGTCGAGCCTGGTTGATGAATTATCTCTCCAACCAATGCTGACCTCCTGTCATTCTGTTATCATCTACAAAGTGTGAATGTGACCCGCTAGCTGCTTGTCACCATCCGGAACTGCGACCTAACTGTTGCCTTGGTCTTCCTCTTGCTCCGGTCAATTCAACGGACCTCGCACTCACAATGGGACCGCCAGTGCGTACGACGATAAGGTCGGGTCCGGTCCTCTGTTCAGATGAAGCTGCTGTCGTGGCACGAGCTTGCCGTTTTCCTCTGAAACGACGCAAAGGTCGTGAGTCACGACATGTCATCACTCATCCTCCACAATTGGCTGCTGCATTTCTGGCTCACATAGTCACAGGTTGGGAAGGTTATTTGGAAGGTTTAGCCGACTGGTGCCAGGTGTGTGGTCGAGTCTGGTCGATAAGTTATCTGTCTAATACTAGTCTAATACCCGACACACCTGTTATCATTCACTTTTGACGACTGCTGCTGGGTAATGTAGACGTCGACCCATCTGTCTTCAATCTGCAAAACTTGTTGATAAAGCGCAATTTACTCGGCACTACAACTAGATTCTCTTGAGACAAGTGTGTGTCCGTCAAGGACAGATCTTGAAGCTGGTACAAGAGTATGACAAGTCGCCGGTGAATGGATTTTTATGTTTCCAAAATGAACTAATAAATGAAGAGGCGTAGCGAGATACGGAATTTTTCTCTTTGGTTCAGAGAGTCTTGCATAAATAATTCAGGTTCTGCAGTTCATGCTATAGTTGAGGTTTCAGCCAGAACTGCCTATGATGTGTCTTGACAATAATTAGTTTATAGTTGAGTTAATTGGATTGGGGAAATTAGGCATCAGTTCCGTTCTGCTAGAAATGTTGCAAAGTATTCAGTCGAAGAAACACCAAACAAACTGAACACATTTATTGGAAACGAACTATCAACAGTATCACAATTCAATCATTTTGATGAAACATAGCAAAATGTGTGTCTCTCACTCTCTTTGCAATTTGATAGCCACTCAGAGGCGGATCTACCTATAGGGCAAGCATGGGCGGCCGCCCTAGGTCCTTGCCGGCAAGAATCACTAGTACCTGCAGTTCTTCGACCGGCGACAACTTCCGTCAAGCACAGCGCCGCCGCTCAGGTCACCATGTTCGTGAACCGTGAGGTTGAACAAGAATAGAAGATGGCTGGGCCCTTGGCCAGTGGCCCATCTTACTAGCAACATTAAAGGCCCATTTTGGCCCTTAGGAATAAGCAAAAGAAGGGGCAGTGGCAGCGCGCCCAGCGGCCGTGATTCCACCTCCGCTTAATATAATTCAGGCCATGTCATTTCTTCAACAAAGTGAGTTTGATTGTGACAAGTGCTAGTTCATCTTGTCTTAGGAGAGATAGCTTAATATAATTCAGGCCATGTCATTTCTTGTTGATGTCAAAACACTTTTGGTAAACTTGAGAAATGAAAGTTGGGAGCCATTATTTTATATTAAAACATAGTTAGATCGGTATATCGGTGAACTTTTGTATGGTACATAGCGATCCGCCCTAGCTCATTTTTTCGGCTGGGTCTGCCACTGTAGCCACTGACCATCTCTGTTTTAGGAGCTTCAAACCTCTATCTTAATTAATACGATCAAATTCTGCATAAACAGTTATTGATAGTACATCTTGGTCTTGCATATTGCTATCAGGGCTGCTCTGCGTACCATGTCCACTTGGAACTTTTGTACAATATTCATGCTAAATTGAAGTGGAAACTGTCATTGCACATAGCACATAATCAAACATATATCTTGTTTCCCTCCACCTTCTCAAATTCAACAATATAACATTATGCTCATTAGTTCAGTTACAGTAGAACATTAATGTCTATCTCACCACATAGATCTGATCATCTATATGGACTTCAATCTAAGATGCTAGTTATATATATATAACATTACAAGGGAAAGTTCCATGGCATTTGCATGGACTAAAAGTTGGAGGCATGCATTATAAGTGTTGTCAGCATACATCTTCTATTTCACGGATGGTGACTTCATTAGACCTTGATAATTTTCAGGATCAAAATTATTTTTAGTAATAATTCACAAGATTCATGTTCATTGTTCATGCAGATCACCCTATATGTACAAACAATTCGCTATGAAATTTTGCTGTCAAGGATAGATCCCATCATTAGTAACTTACACACCCAGGTGGATGGGACATGCTTTTCGCCATCCTAAAGCACACCTCGACCTAATAGTTGGTGATCGTCTTTTAGTGGTCAAGTTAATAGCAACAGTAGCTCCTTTGTCACATATTGGAATTCGAAAAGACTAAATTGGTGACAGCCTACAAGTCTCATTCCTATTTCCATCCTTTGGGCCGGCAACACATCACTGATGGAATAATGTGTTTCTTTTGCCTTTCATCCGGGCTAACTATTAGAAACATTTGCTTAAAAACAGAAAGAATGGCGACAACTAAGCTTTGGTTCTCGGTTCAGATGTATCTTGTTCATTTGCATGAAGACAAAGGGGCTCAATGTTGAAGTCTGCAAAGTATGACAACCACCCAATGTGAGTGCTTGTCGATCTTTACACAAGTGCCAAAAAAACTAGTGTGTCCCCTTCCTAATTTTTGTTGTCAATTTAGATAACAAGGAAAAACAAATTTGTTCCTTGTTATCCAAATTGACCACAAAATTGGCGAAAGAGATTGGAACATCGGGAGATGCTGTCGAAGGCAGCATGAAGTCCTTGGTGGACGAAGGAAGCTCACCGACGCACGACACTAGGAATCGGCGAAGACCCGAGAAAGTAGTGGCCCAAGAAGGCCCATACTCATAACTTTTTTTTTTTTTTTTTTGAGCTGCAACGTGCAGTTGATTCCTTCAATTTGGGCTGAAGTCGGCTTTGAATCGCATGCTCTTCCACTCGACCTCAATGTAGCAGGCCAGCGCGGCATGGTGTGGGCTGTCAGCAGCGTACCCAGCTTTGCATATCTGAAAGAGATATATGCACTGTCGACATCATGTCCGGCGCTGTTTCATGATGTTGGGCCATAAAACCACACCATGTTTTAAAAAAACAAGGCAGCCGAAAAATGGTCCATCCATGGCTCCATTGCTGTCAGCGAGTCCTTGCCTGGCCGTGTGATTTGAACTCCTGGGACACGTGGATTTTCATGTGCGCTGGACCTATCGGGAGGCATATGTGCACAGCGAGACTGCACCTAATTTTGTCCCCAAATATCTAGGACAGTTTTTTCAGAAATGATGTAAAGGACATTGTGGGTGACCAACTCCAGTCACATCACTCTACTAGCTTACTAGTGCGAGTGTGACACTGCACCCGTGCAGCTTATAGGATAAGCTACTCATCAATACAAGTTGCTAGCGCGACGAGAGATAGAGAGAGAGAAAAATTCAGCAACATGGAAGCAAACGTGCACCAGGACGAAGCACAGCCTCGCCAAGGCCTCGGCGGCGTCGATCATGAGTCCCTGCAGCAGCCGCAGAGTGATCAGAGGAGCAAGAAGGGTGGATGGATCACCTTCCCTTTCCTCGGAGGTCTCTCCATCTCGCCGTTGCTGTCGTCGTTTGAATCGAAATCGATCGATCCATGTTTCCGTGCTTGTTACATACATGTGTGCATGTCGTCGTGTATGGTGTTGCAGCGGCGATGATGGGTCTGGGTTTGGCGACGAGCGGCGCGTTGAGCAACCTAGTGGTGTACCTGATCAAGGAGTACAACGTGCCGAGCGTGGACGCAGCTCAGATCGCCAACATCATCAACGGCTGCATCAACTTGGCCCCTGTCGCCGGAGCCGTCGTCGCCGATGCCTTCTTCGGCTGCTATCCTGTCGTCGCCATCTCCATGGCCTTCGCCGTTCTGGTCAGTGATCGATGACTCCATCACTGGCCCTAACAGTCGTCGTGTGTTTTCTTAATTTGCTGCTGAGAGCTGACTAATGCAGTCCACGGTTGTCTTCACCCTCACGGCAAGCCTGCGGAGCCTCCGCCCAGCGCCGTGCCATCTCGGCGCCGGCGCCGACCCCTGCGAGCCGGCGTCGGCCGGGCAGATGGCCGCGTTGTACGCCGGCGTGTTCCTGTTGTGCGTGAGCGCTGCGGGGTCACGGTTCAACCAGGCGACGATGGGCGCCGACCAGTTCGACTCTGCTGCCGACCGCGACGTGCTCTTCAACTGGTTCTTCGTCTTCTTGTACGCCTCCACCGTGCTCGGAGCGACAGCCATCGTTTACGTCCAGGACACGGTGTCGTGGACGCTGGGGTTCGGCATCTCAGCTGCAGCCAGCCTGGTCGGCTTTGTGGCGTTGCTCCTCGGCACGCGCTACTACCGCCGGTCGCCCGTGCGGGGCAGCCCGTTCACGGAGCTCGCTCGGGTGGCCGTCGCCGCAGCCAGGAAGTGGAAGGTCAACGTGCCGATGACGGCTGGGGAGTTGAAGTTTTACCACGGCCGACGACGGCCAGGTGACGGTGATGACGACAAAGCTGGTAATGGTGACACTGACCTTGCTCCAACGCCAACCAACAGCTTTAGGTAAGAAAAATTATGCCCTTTAACACATATCCCAATAATCGAGTGACAGGATTTTTATAATCTGTGTGTTGCGCGATCATTAAAATAGGATTTTATAATCGAGTGACAGGACTGATATTTATAATTTGTTAGTTTGGAGACAAATCTAGCCATAAAATTCTCTTTAAAACGTTACCTTTATAATGGATTTGGACACAATTACATTTTTAGCCGCAACTAGAAAATGCCTTTATCTTAAGAGATAAAGCCGTGTCTAAAAATTTATTCCTTGAGGTGGCTGGATATAGACTCGTCTCTTAAACTAGGTGCAATATAGTAAAATTTTTGGCCTTTTCAAACAAACTCTCATGGAGACCAACTTTATATCAAAGTTGTATAACTTAAAAATATTGTCTATAGCCTTATAGCTGACAACTTTTTTCATTTCGAATTATCAATCAAATAAAAATTATGTTTCAATTTTCTCACATTTGAAATCCAATTTTTTGAACGGTCGAAAGATGAAGAAATGACCAAAACCAAAGTTATAAATCTCAACAATATCTACGACTTTGTAGTTGAAAAACTGTTTTTCACTTGAATTTATTCAGGGTCACAAATACTCATTTTAAAATTGAATAAAATGAATTCAAGAATGTTCATACATTATAGTTATATATAAGTGACTCTAGGGTGTAGTGGTTAGCAGAGAGAAAATATTTTGCTCCAAGATTCATGTGTGGCTCCTTGGTGGTGACTTCCCCATATTAAAAAAGTAATTCTCATTTTTGGATTTATTTGTAGAGGCTATGGTATTTGGAGCCGTCTCTACAAATTCCATTTTTGGAGATGACTAAATTGCCACCTCTACAAATTCCATTTTTGGAGATGACTAAATTGCCGCCTGTAAAAAAACATCTACATAGTCCGGCCTATAGGGTGTTTGATTCTGTTAGTGCTAATTTTAGCTTCACTCAATCGGTCCTAAATTATAAGTTGTTGCAACATTGTTGAGAGTCAACTCTTCTCAAGTTTGATCAAAACTGTAAAAAAAAATACAAAGATTTATGACATCATACACTAAAAAATATAATTAATAAAGAAACTAACGATACTTTTTGGTATTATCATAAATATTATTTTATTAGTAAAGACATGCACTGTACTAAGAATTT
Source organism: Hyparrhenia diplandra (assembly GCA_015847255.1). Lineage (NCBI taxonomy): Eukaryota > Viridiplantae > Streptophyta > Magnoliopsida > Poales > Poaceae > Hyparrhenia > Hyparrhenia diplandra. The sequence goes on from JADLZK010006888.1 coordinate 653,287, forward strand.
TTTTTTGGCAATCCGACATGATAGAATACGACTTAGCCAGATCGAACCTTATCTTAATCTTCTCAGGCACGAAAGTCAAGTAGTTTGAGCTGGTACAACAATGAGAATCTAAGAATAGTTTAGTCTGCAGTAATCATAAATTCCTTCCGCGTCCATGCGTAATACGGAGTATATAGCAATGTGCCGCGAATACCTTTACATCATCGTCATCTCGGCTGTTTATGCGGGGAATCCACTTTATTTGGCGCTGAAAGTGATTTAACGAGGGGAATCGGCACGGCCGGCTTAGCTTGCATACGGCTCTTTGTTTTTTAGAAGGGGACTTATGTTACATCTAGGATCGTACACACCTTTAAATTTCACATTCAAAAAATTTGAAGCAAAAATAGATAATATTCTATCTAGATTCTTCCATCATTTTCTTCACCAATGGCTCCCTTACACTCAGTCCAACTACGAGTCCCAAAAGGGCCAAAACATTGGATATGCTGCAAGATTTAACGCTTCGGAACCAGTCCGAAGCACATCCAAATTTGCATCGCTGGATACGCCATAGGATACAAATTCATCGCATTGAGACTTTGATTTCCTCTCCGTGACTATGAACGACGAGATTGATGACTTAGAGTCATTATCCTTATAGAGGGCTCCCAAAACCACCTTCCCTATGCAGATAACGGCAGCAAATTGGCCACCACCCGATGAATTCGATGCCTACAACGGTGATATTGACGTGGCAATCGTCGAAGTCATTGCATGACACATGATCCCGACCGAAAATCATCTGATTTCTCCGAAAATTTATTTGTACTCAACCCTATGACACTAGAAAACTACGGGAAATGGATGGGTCCCCTCCCCTTCTTGTCCATGGAGAGGGGCCCTAGACGCCACGGTGCCAGAGTGAGGAGCAGACAGGTGACGAAGGCTCTACCATAGCGGCAGCGCTCTTCCTTGACTGGTGGCAGAAGATGGTAGGGAATAGGCAAACATAAACAGATCAATCCATATATGTTGGGTTGAGCAGATTATATATAGAACATTAAATTATCACATCGAAACTAAACACGATACCGAAAACATTTCCACACCATTTGATGAAGAATATTACCGTAGCATCTATTTTCAAAGAATAAAAAGTTATGAAATTATTTGCAGCATCAGATTGATCCGTGGCTTCGATATCTGCATAGCCCTTAGGTCTCACAGTTCGGAGTTGAGCGGTTGAAGTCCTCATAGCACAGAAGTCCACGACAATTGTTTTAATATTCTTTTTGCCAAAAAAAAACATTTTTCAATTTGCAGAGAGAAAAGTTTTTTTATAAAAGTTCAAGAGCATTATATCACGGTGACATAATGTCTTGACTTAAACTAAAGTAGCACCCATGACTCGATATGAATTATATGGCATGAGTTTTGATAACAAAAAAAAAAAAAGAAGAAGAAAAATAGGTACAACCTTAGTCCTGAAAAGAATGTAACTATGTATTACGTGCCACAAACAATGATCATGTCGGACCAAGTTTCTAGTGAATAATACTCACATTTAATGCTTTAAATAAATTTATTGTAGAAATACATTTCGTAATTAATCAATTTCCATCTATAGTAAGAGAGTGAGTAGAAGAACGTGTCATAAGCTGCAATGTATAAATATGGAATAGTGATTTATAAAATCAATTTACGTATCTCACCCTATAGTAAGAGAGCGAGTTGAAGAACGTGTCATTAGTTGCAAAGTAAAAATATGGAAAAGTGATTTATTATAGAATCAATTTGCATGAGAGCAAGTTGAAGAATGTGTCATGAGTTGCAAAGTTGAAAGTGCTGGAATGTGAAATCCCAACCCAAATAGCCAACTTATTAAAGTAGATTTCAATTCCTCCAAGATGAAAGGATCCAAACAACCCCTAATGGTATTTAATTATTTGGTAGCATAAACATTGTTTTTTTATCCCTTTTAAGTTTTGTGTAACTTTTACTCTTTGTTTATTTAATATATTCACAGTAGGAGACACTGGCTCCTCCGAACTCTTCAAAAAAGTTTTATATATATATATATATATATATAAACAGATTGTAACACATCGTCAGAATGAAGTAAAACCGGCAACCACGGATACGTTTGATGTATGATTCTATCTTTGTTGCGTATTTTTCTACAAACTTATTAGTAGTTCAAAAAAAATTTAAAATAAAAATAGTGGATTACAATACAAATATAGTAATGTAGTTCCAACCCAGTACAACTATCGATCTCTGAGTGCTACTGTTTTCATTGAAAATTGCTCCAGTCCCTTTTGTACACCATCGAGTAGCTACTATAGTTAAATTAACAACAGTGCGCCATTAAGTCACTAACAACAATTCTTAATTGTATTGTAGTTTCCTTTTTCTTACATAATGGAAATTAATCCGGCTTCATCTATCAAAAGATAGAATCAGACCAATTATTACAAAACGTTTGACTGACACAATTTGTATGCATAACCGAAACAAAGTACAATTTAATCTAAAATCAACCAATGTATCTCGATGACAACCATCCATTGAAACTAAAAAACTGAAGAGAAGAAGTTTCAAGATGTTGTCCCGCATGGATCAAAGCATACTCCTCCGATCTTCATCTTCTTTGTAGACTTGCCCATTTCGCAGCCAATGCATTCCCCCGAATATGACCTGCAAGAGATTTTTTTGCTCGACATTTATCAAAAACCACTTCATTTCTAGTTATCCACAAAGTCCAACATAATGCGCAGATGCTGTTAATAACAATGAATTAAGCTTTTTATTTCCCATCTTGGTCCATCTTATAAATAAATCATTTAAATCATTAGGTGGTGATAACCCAAACATCATGTGTACAGACGCCATAAAGACTTGGCATAAAAACAATCAAAAAAAGAGATGTTGAATTGTTTCCGAAAAAAAGTGACAAACTGAACAATTTTTATCACCATTCCAGTTCCGCTTAACTAAAATATCTTTAGTTAAAATTACACCTCTTTTCAAGTACCAAAGAAAAATTTTAATTTTCATAGGGACTTTAATATGCCAAATATCTTTAGACACTCGACACTATTGTTAATTAACGCAGCATACACGCAGCATACATAGATTTAACTTAAGTAAAGATTCCAGATGCTTTTAGACCCCAAGAAAAGATATCCCTTTGTTCGCTTAAATTTAAATTTTGCAAGGATGCAACAATTCTATACCAAGCATTTAAATTTGCACCCACTAAATTCCTTCTAAAAAAGAAATATTTAGGGGGTTGAGCTAAGTACTTGTGCAACATAATCGTTTTTCCTCCTAACAATGTTAAAAAGCAAAGGGAATTTGTCTTTTAAAGGCTTATTACCCAACCAAGTATCATACCAAAACTTGGTTTGAGACCCATCTTTTACCTTAAAGGATCCAAGATCTAGAAAACAATCCTTGATGTTCATCAAGCTTTTCCAAAAAAATGCGAATCTGTTGGCTTTTTTATAACAACTCCCGAGTCTTATCTTTTATATATTTATTCCTGATTAATTCTTACCACGGACCATCCTCATTTAGCAATTTATAAAGCCACTTACTTAGTAAGCATTTATTTTGTATACACAGATTTTGAATGCCCAATCCTCCTTGGTCTTTGGGTTGACATAAAATTTCCCATTTTTATGCTCATCATTTTTGTATTGTAGTTTTCTGAACGCGCCCAAGACTGATAACCCGATGGTGACACGTAGCTGCCGCCCCGACGGGTCGACGAAGGTGATCCGGCCATGGCGTGTGTGCACGGTGCAGCAAGTGGAGGACTTGAAGACGGTGCTCGGCATCCTGCCGCTGTGGAGCACCGGCATCATGCTAAGCGTGGCCATCGGCGTGCAGATCAACTTCACCATCCTTCAGGCTCGTCATGGACCGTGCCGTCGGGTCACTTATTCACCATACCGCAGGCTCCATGATCGTGGGCAGCCTCATGGCAGTCGCCGTCTCCCTCGGCCTCCTTGACCGTGTCCTCCTCCCTCCGTGGAGGCATCTCACAAGGCACGACCCGACGCCACCTGCAGCGCATCGGCGCCGCCACGCGTGGTCACTATCATCAGCATGGCGCGTCCGCCGTCATCGGAGCCGACGCCTAGCCACCGTGCACGCCCACGGGGCGAGGAAGGTGACCCGGCGTGGGAGTCGCCGCTGTCGGCCACGTGGCTGCTCCCGCCGTTCGCTCTGTCGGGGTTGGGGCGAGGCTCGCACTTCCCGGGCAGGTGACGTTGTACTACCAGGAGTTTCCTACATCGCTCAAGAACACGGCCACGGGCATGGTAGCCATGATCGTCGCGCTCGGGTTTCTACCTTAGCACGGCGCTCATCGGCATTGTCCGGCGCGCCACGGCATGGCTGCCGGACAACATGAACGCGTCCAGGCTGGAGAACCTTTACTGGCTGCTCGCCATCCTGGTGTCTCTCAACTTCAGCTACTACATGTTGTGTGCCAGGCTGTACAAGTACCAGAACGTCGGCAAGTAAGTAATATAATTGTGAAGATGCTATGCTGGCCACAAGGTGTCTCTCAACACTCGTCCTGCATTGTAGCTAATTTGTGTGCGCTGTTGTGTGTTGTGCGAAATGTACTGAACAAATTTTTAAATGTGTTTGCCATGAAGACTAATATTCGGAATTTCAAATGTGTACTCCACCCCAGTTAACTATACTAGTCCATCAACCCGTGCTCTCGCACGGGTAAAAATCTTAAAAGACATATAAACATTAATTAGTTATTGTTTACGTCTCTAGATAATATAAAGTTATTTGTATTAATCATTTTTCTCTTTGTCTATTTTCTAACACAATATGCATAATAGATATTGTGTAGTGTCTTTTATTTATTTTGATAAGGGTATTAGTTACTAATAGATTTGCTTTTCATCTATATCTTATGATGACATGGTAATCTAAATTTTGATTTTTAATTGTTAGCCTTGTTTATTGTTATATACAGACTTTAAGTCATAGGCTGCACTCTTAAGTTCTATGGTGGTCTAACTATTCATTTTAAACCTACTTTTCTTTGCTTAAGATCAGTTTAGAGCTTGATAGGAGTTTTAGGATGGCCTAAATAGAGTTTAAGAGGATATTTTAGATTTTTGAATAACGTTAGAAGTGATAATTAGATGTAAATTTAAGGGGCTACATAGATATATCTAATAAAAATTCGTTAGATACCTTATGGATTTAAGCATTGATAGAGGCGGGTAGTTATTTAGAAAATAAAATGGATTATCATTATCAGTGTTGATTCTATTCTACATAATTGATGGGTGCATGCTTCCAACTTTGGTGAGAAATTTTACAATTTTCTTTCTAGTGGGCGTCATAAGGAATGACATGGAGGCTCTATTAGGGGCGTCTATGTAGAACTTAACAAATTTTTTTTTTTTCATAGCGCAATACATATATAGTAGAAGAATAAGCTTACGTTACATATTCTATTATTCGGTACCTTTGCGTGCATGCTATTATTTGGTACCTTTGTGTGCCACCATGAATCTATACATTATTGAATTCAACTTTATTTTATATAAGATATATATTGCAAGTTTCGTATTTGCATGTTTATTTGAAGTTCTAGTGCTTATTGTATATTTTATTGACAAATATCATATTTATTTTTATATGAAAAGACTATGGGTCCTAGGTTAGTGCCTTTGTTCTTACAATTATATACATACATGTTTCACCTTGCACCATGACACTTGTAATTAAATATTGTATTTATTTTATTGGTAAGTAGCATGGTTTTATGAAATATTGCATGCTTAAATTTTCAATTAGCAATATTGTTAAGACATAATATTTCATACACAAATTTTATATTTTTTAACTAACACCTTATAAAAGTTATAAATTGTGAATAGTAATATAACATAACATAAAGTTAGTTTCTAGTGACTTGGTTATGTGGCAACTCTTTACATACTTTATTTATCTTACTGATATAATAGCTGCAAAATGTGTAATTTATAATTTATAGAAATTAATTTATTTTTTTATTTTTAGTATTTATATGTGTAATTTATAGAAAACAATAACCAAGACCAATCATCATCCTCAATAACCAAGACCAACCAGGATAATTTGATTGCAAACTCCTGGGTTACTTTTGCATTATCTTTCCTAATGTCAGATGTGGATAATTGTTTTACAAAATAGGTGTTTATTTATATTGTATTTTGTAAGGATAGATGTGTAAATTTAGATGCAAAGTTAGTGAGTTATTTTTGAATTGATTCATAATGAAAGAAATGCGTAATTCAGATGCATATTTAGTGGATTATTATGAATTATTTTTCATAGGACTTGAGATAGGTGAAGCTTAGATACAAATTAGACGGTTACTTTATGCATTCTGGATATAATGGTACATGTGGTTATTTTTTATTAAATAAACAGATCCAATGTCTATTATTGAGGATGATGATTGGTCTTGGTTATTGTTTTCTAATTCACCTGGTTAGAATTAACATGAGGGATACATTCATTTTTTATGGATTGTACATGCTAACAAAATATAACAATATAAATGGAGATCAGCATTTTTTGCTCTCTTTCTTCTAATGCACCATTTTTAGATAGGTTGTCTCATCTTGTCGTCTATTTCCCTCCTTCAATCCTATTAATAAGCATGAGATATCTTTGTGCTTTAGTTTTATTTACTTACGTGTATGGCCAAAACTACGGAGTAGAGATTGGCGGGCGCATTGGTACTATGAGCGAGCAAGAGAAGCATACCAGCTCAGTCATGACATGGCACCCATCTATGCCAATTATGTAGACAGAGATCTCGCCGTCCACCTAAACTTGACCCTGTGGTGATAGCACACAGACGCAGCGTACTTACAGTGAGGGCACGTAGAGTATGAGTGCCAAGGGCTACATACCTGCAGCAAAGAGTGCTACCTGTAGCTCCATCCATGCTTCAACAAAGGATGTCAGCTGCGGGATGTCCATAACCGGCGGCTCATGCAAACTGTGATATTTTGGTTTGCCATGTCTTTAGATCTTGAACCTGTACGCCAAGGCTCAAATATATAGGAGATCCTTTAGGTAATTGAAGAACAACTACTACGAAGAAGCTCTCACCTAAGCTATCAAATCGCTGGACCTGCCATGAAACAACAAAATTGATCTGCCAAGAAACAGTAAGGCATTAGCACACGATGATGTGATGATAATATTGTCGTCGGCAGCGGCGCTTGGCTAATACAACGTTAGATAGATGTGATGATATTTTAATATATTTTCTATTTTCAATTAAATGTATTTTTATTATGCGTGAGAGGGAGTTTGCAATTATAGCATATTATATTTTACAACGGCAGGTGGGTAATTTGTTAAAAAAAACAGAATAGATCTAATGGGTATTAATACTAATGGTGGATATTTTTCTTATCAATTTATATTAGATTTATTATTTTTTTGATAAAGTATACCTGTATTAATTAAGGGAAAAGCAATACAAGTACACCGTATAAGGATACGTATGACAGCTACCCCGCCTATAATCTACAAGGACCCCAGCAAATAAAAAAATTATAAACTGGTCCTTAGACCCTTCCAGAACGGACACCGGCCGCAACCGCCGCCGTCGAAGAACGCGGCCACCAGCCGCCGCCGCTATCAAACCTGAAGCACCAAAAGCCGGAGGAAACCCCCGTCGTTGAGGTGGACTGCAGAAGACGCTCGATCTCGCAAAGGCGAAGAAGTCGTTGAACGCCCATCCGTTAGGATCACTATCGAGGTTGAAACAACGATGGTGGAGCCGACGATAGCATCCTCCGTCGCGGTGAAGCCGAATCCGGTCGAACCACCAATCTTCCTGAAGACCCGCAGCCACCACCGCATCCACGAAAGTAGGGGCCGGGAGCCCCCACGCACCAAGGCGCGAAGACCTCGCCAACCGAACACTCCTAAACAAGATCCAAGAACAGACCTTACCTCCACACCCTCGTCGCCGGTGCTGGAGACGAACGCCGCCGAGACGGGAAGAGAGCGAGAGGACATTATTCATGGACGACGACGGCGCGCCGCCCGCCTCAACGCCATCGCCGGAAACCCTAACATAGACCTAACCCTAACCCTAGCTCCAGGGACACACCAGAAAACACCGGCCACGGCCATCGCCGGGCATGGAGGCCAGCTCCCCTCACCCACCAGCGTCGGAGGACACCGACGGGGAGGAGAGCCGTCGGCGGCGGCGTTCGGCGAAGTTGCTTGTAATTTCTGCTTATTCCAATGACGAGTTAGGTGTACGTGGTGAGTTTTATTAACATTAATTAATACAATGATGTATTATAATGGCAAAAGTGGGTAATTATGATATAAGTATAGGGGGTTATTACTTTAGGGATTACGTAATGGCATGGTGGGTAATTTTTATAAGAACATAATATAGATCTAACGGCTATCAACATTACTTGTGATCAGATTCCATCAAATCGATAGCTGGATCTTTCGAATTTTTGTGAGAATTTTAAGGATTTATCTTTTTTTTCTAGCGCTTCTAGTGAGAATTAACGTGGTGCCTCCATTGGAGCCTCCAATTAGTAATAGTAAGATATAAAGATGTGGACCACATGGAGCACCGCAATTTTTATATAAAGCTTTCCTTCATCCGAGTTTACATTAAAAAATAGAAATTATTTTTTGATGCAACAACTTATGACTCTGTAAATTGATTTTCGAGAGGCGAACATTGATTAACTAGGAGAGGCATTATCTACTACACCTATATAGACAAACCCCTCTAGCTAATTGTCTCAACATGCGGGCTATCCACCTCATCATTCCACTAAGAGCCCATTAGCTAATTCTCTCAACATGTAAGCTATCCACGTCATCATTCCACTAACAAACGCATTTATGGTCAACTAGCATTTGCAATTATAATCTACATGCAAGCAAGACAGATCATTCACTAGCATTATGCCACACCATCCTCTAATATTAACTTATAATTGTTTATCCATTTATGTAAATAATCTTATTCCAAACCATCAATAATTTTTGTGGCAACGCATAGGGTATTGATTTCTTCATCCTTGAGACCTTAAGGTTTTGTATTCCAAATCATCATGTGTACACGCACTGTGTTGCCGCCCACGTGACTGACCAGTGGGTCCCAGCATGGCCCATGTGGCTTTGACGGGCCGAGAACGACAGTGGACGGGGAGGCCGCGTCTTTGGCGCCTCGCTGGCTGCCTTCTGACGACATCACGTAGTGAAGGCGGCGACGTGGACAACCTCCGTCCGTTGCTCTGTGCGGCGGCGCTTCGCGGATTCCTATCGGACCGGCGCGGACCTCGCCCAAAGCTCGTCGCAGAGGGCATAACTGTCTCCCACCTTCTCCTCGACCTCAACGGTGGGCTTTGGGGTGGTGGTGGAGGGGTAGCCCCACGGCGGCGGTGTAGGCGGGCGACTCGGCGGCGGTGGCGCTTGGAGGCGGTGCTACCGCGTGGAATAGCGTGCAATAATCATGAGAAATGAAAGAGGGGAGGTTGGGCAGGTTTATTGGCTTCTTCGGACTCGACCCACGGCGACCCAATTGGCGACGACGCTTTAAATTTGACCGGCAACGGCGAGATCCCAAATTGGGGGAAAGACGAACGGAGCGAGGAGAGGAGAGGAAGGAAGGGCGCGAGCACGGTGTGGTTTAGCTCCTAGCGAAGCTTGTGGTGCTCGGCGAGGTCTCGAAGGAGCACCCGACGGGCTATTTATAGCCTCGCCAGCTGCGTGCTCCCTTGGCGGCCTTCCTCCAATATTTTTAGGCACGCGCGTGGCTCTTGCCGCTCGACAAATGGTCGTTCGCCGCGCCCCGTAGTCGCCCGGGTGTCACCGGTGGCGCTAATGGGCCCCGTGGTCGTGTCGTGGTCCAACTCTAGCGGCTTGTTGGCCAGGTGCGGTCACATCACAAAGAATGACGGCAGCGATGCGGGTGGTCGCCGTCCGCGATGTGGACACCGACGGCTGTCCTGGGCGATCCTGCGTGGCCGTTGTGTTCCGTCTTCGTTACCCACCCCGCGTAGCTAGCCTCTTGTCCGGGCATGCCGCGGTGGCCGGCATCGGGTAGCTAAGGTTATTTGCCTCCCCTGTTTGCGTCGATGACAGAAGTGTGGCGAGCTGGCGGTCGACAGGGGTGTCCCTAGGTGGGTCGGAATTGCCGCTGTGCCCTCGTCCTCATTCTTATCCCCCGGCGCAACCGGTTCCCGTGTCGTCACGTGGTGGCCGGCATTGGGGCGGCGAGCGGTTCGTCGCGGCCTTGGCTGGCTCGGTGTAGAGGTCCACACTTCCGCTGTTTGCCCGTCCACGCAGCTAGCCATGTCCGTACGGCGAGGGAGCGGCGGGGTCGGCGGAGCTATGACGTGGTCGTTGGCTCCCTAAGGAAGACAAAGTGCCGATGTTTACGGTAGTTATTGACTACTTTTATATATATGGAATGCTATCAATCATGGGAAGAATGCTATTAAAGTATTATTATTTCTAATCATTTCCACGAGTTTTTGGTGCACACTCGGTTTTGCAGAGAACTCCGAATATTCTAGAATATTGAAGAAAAGAGGAGAAATTGAAAAATAGAAGAAAAGGACCAAACCGGGCGATTGGTATAAATTCCGTGGGTGTAAATCGAAGAGAAGGCAGCTCGCAAAGGCCGGGGCCCACCTGTCACCAAGTGGGGCGGGCGGCACCCTCCGAGAAGGTTCTCGGGCCCGGCTTCTGGAAGCTTCCCACCACCGACCTTGAGATCCAATCTAAGCCATCCAATCAAGTCGGTTAGTTGCGCTCAACCACGTTAGGGTTGATGTTCGTAGAGCTTTTGGCAGCCTTCCCCCAGCCACTTCTTCCCAGTCTCTCTCGAGAGTTGGAAAGGTACTGTTGCTCCAAAGTGCTTGTGTATGATTGCTATATCTTTCCATATTTAGTTATCTTAGAACCAAAGTAATAGAGAAGTGTCTAGGAACCTTGATCTCTTCCTTGTCCTCTTGATTAGCTAATCTATTCATTTACCATAGTATTCTTTTAGTCATTATTAGTAGATTACTTTTATGCTTAGTATTCATAGTCTTGTTTATATTTCATTTATCACTTACCTTGACATTAGTAAAGTTGGTTTACTAAGTTAGTAGATACATGATTGTGAGTTACTAAAATTCTTTACCATTAGCTTCCCTATGGATACGATACCTAGAATACTCCCTAGGTAAAAGCTACATTGATGTTCGTGCGGCTTGAGAATCTTTTATTCTTTTAGCACTTAACAAACGTCAACAAGATTTTTGGCACCGTTGTCGGGGAAGCAATTGGCGTAAATATTTTTATAATGATCTTGATATTTGCTAATTTAGTATATCACAAGCTTTAGTAGGATTACCCTTGTTCTGTTGAGTTGTGGATTAGACAGGACACAAGATGCCGTTACGATTGTTGACACTTGTTAATGCATACTTTTAATTATCAACTAAACATGGAAAAGGACTAAAATATAATTAGATAACCTTATTAGGGGTTTCTAATAATGATTTCCATGAGTTTTGGTAAAGTTGTGATTTGCGGGGACTTAAGGAAAAACAGCGAGAATTGATGTGTCATAACATAACGCAATCCAACTCCAAAACAAGTCTAGAAGGCTCCGGATTACTCGACGTGAACGAAACTTGACACCGAAGAAAACATCATCTAGAAGACTCCGAAACCCACGACGCATCGAAGGGCGAGGCCGGGTGGGACCCAACCTCCGGGCGATCGGCCTAATAACCGGGCCGATCGGCCCGGCTTGGCGCCAAGTTGCCCCTGTCTCGGGAAGCTTCCTCCACCGCCTCTAAGACGCAATCTAAACCGGGTCGTATAATGTCGGTTTGATCCAATGGTCATCGTTCATTGTCAAGGCCCATGAAGATTAGTACCATATTGCTTCTTTGAAGGCTGAAGAGACATAAGAAGACCCATATATATAGACCCCTAATTTTGGCTTCAATCATCCGAGATCAACTCATCATCATATCGATCGATCCAGCTCTAGTCGACGGCCTTAGCTCTAGTTCAAGAACTAGAAGTAGAAGATTAGACAAGATGTAGAACTAGAAGCCCTAGATTAGAGTTGAGAGTAGAGCTTCAAGTTGAGAGAATTAGAGCGCGGTTGAGGCGGAGTTGAAGGAAGGCCCGGAGCTGTCGGCGCCTCCATCTTCTTCTTCCTCCGGAGTTGGTGCCATTGGAGCGCAACTCGAGATCTTGTGGATTGTTCGACTTCCATTCGAGTAAGTGGTATTGTCTCTATTGTTCTTAAGGTTCGTATTTCTTTGATAAGATTACTTTGATTCTTGGTTGCTCTTGAGTTGAAGTTGTTAGATTAATGTAAGCGTGGTGCTTAGATTGACTAGCTTATTACGAATACCTTCTATAGGCCGGGGTGAAGACACTTGTTAAGGCCGATCGTGGTGGTGACAGCGCCATTGAGTCCTTTGTCACGCTTTGCCCCGTTTATAGAAATCGTAGGAGCCCCTAGCGTTGTTAGCGTAGATTCCCTTTATTAAGAGTTTCTTCATGACAACCCTCTTAAGAACAATGTGCAAATGATTTACTTGAAGTGAGAACAAGACCTTCCTAATAGAACTCCTTACCTCTCTTTTAATCTAGTTTTAGCCACTCGGATTTAGCTATACACTTCGACGTACTCTCTTACCTTCTCCCCGTGGATTCGATATTTAAAGCCCTATTCGGGTGAAGTGCTCACCGGTAGACTGTTCGCTGCGGATTATCCATCATAATATTCTGTAGGTTAACAAATACCAACAACGATCCTCCGACAAGATTCCACAAGAAAAGGAAAGAATTTTTTTTTTTTTTTTGAAGAACCCAAGATTGGAGAAGAAGTCGCCATCACAAGAATTCAAAGCACACATCTTAAGTGATATACATAGAAGTTGCACATCATGGTAAGTATGATCAATAAAGGTGAGAAAGTCTTGCTCATAGACTTTAAATTTATTGAGTAGTTATCATTTAATTTCTTGCAATATGTTGCATGGTTACTTTTATTATTTCATGCACTCCCTCCATTTAGTTTATGTTTTCCTTTATTAAACCCTTTGCATGTTTAGTTCTTTGCATATATTCATATCATTTGCATTTATTAGCTAAAAAAATCTCACCATGATTATGCTCTTTTATCTTCATTTATGTAAATCTCTATAGTGCTTTCATGCTACCTTTGTTTATTATAGTATGCTTTGGTTTGGAAGTATTAGCTATACTTCCAAAGACTTTTAAATTAAGCATGGTGCTTAGCTTAAATAGTCTTCCTTAACCGAATTAGATATGGAGTCTAGTTTGGTTATTGAACTAGAAATTGCTAGTGTAGACATTAGTTATTTTGTCGGACTAACCCCCTGAAAAATTATCAAATCAAAATCGGGTAAGTCAAGAGATGAACTTTTATCGGAGATGAAGCAAGGCGTTTGATGAACTCCAACAACTTCGTGTACATGGAAGTTACAACACGCTTTGAGGGACGATTTAACAAGTCACACTTGTCCTCAAGTGTTGAGTGATGGCAAGATGCTAGTTTGGGGAGGAAGGCCGACTCAATAAGATATTCTCGACGTGCCCCTCATCGCATGCTCCTATCACTACGACACGCGGGTTTGCAATCCCTCTACTCACTATATATTACTTTGTCTCTACAAGTTTGAATTCTTTCATAAATGCTATAATCAAACTTAAGTTGCAAAGTAAAATATTAATCTTGCTTAATTCTTGTTAAAGCTTAATCTTTCATATTTAATCAATAGTTATTAAGAAGCTCTAGACAATTAAAGCTTAAAATATCCAATCGCTAACGCTTAACGAGTTCCACTAGCTTTGATGTATATTTGAGTTTCATCAATAGGAATTATGAGCCAAGATGAAAGGAGACATTTGACCACTTGGTAGAGCATCAATTCAACATATTACCATCATCATCAATGCTCCATCAAGAAAGGGCGACATCACCTCACCTCAAAGACGCATACCGTAAATCTAGCTTGGGGAGAGCACCCCGGTTATCAAGATAAGTATCCCTTTACTTATTGTCTTTTGCTTTTTCTTTAAAAAGACCATGAAAAGATGCATAAAGTTTTAAATAAAATAAAGAGTTTGTCTTAGATATATATATTTGTTTGCTTATTTTTAAGGTGTGTTAGAATAAAAAGTTAATGTTGGAAATGATGAATAGTTGCTCTACCCTAATTCTTTTTAGTGCCTTGTTTTTAACTAGAAACTCCTCGATGTTTTGGATATATTTGTCATGCTTTTAAATTTGCTCTATACCTGACTTGTGGGTAGTATACACTTGATCTAAGTCTAGGTAATTGGGGATATGATATGAGAGAGTCTGAGCATGCTATTTATCTTGTCCTTTGTGAAACTATATCTCGAGATTTACTTTAAAAATTTAAAATCTTTCATGATGAGCTCTTGTTTGGCAGAGTGTTAAATTCCTACCAAAGCTATATTTATTATCATTAGATTAGGAAAATATTCCAGTTACATATGCTATTTGATTTGGGTTGAGTAGTTCAAGCTTTGCTGTAACCTGTGAGGAGTTTAGTCATGAAAAGACAAGTTTCCATCCACACACCTTCCACATACATATGCATTATTCCTACCCTAGGAGTGATTGCAATATCATGCTTTTTCCACATATACATCCATATACTTGTTCATTCCTACACTGGGAATAAACACCCCATCAAACTATAGGAAGCCCATGTTTATTCACTACAAAACAATATTTTTGTTAATATCTCTCAAAAGGTTTATCAGTGGAAAGAGATTTGGGTTCTTTGCAAAAAAAAAAAGAGTAAAAAGGGGAGATGAAAAATGGGCGAGTATCGCGAGGCGAGTAGAGCCTACCTCCCTATGTAAAAAAAAAAGAGAGAGAGAGTAAAAAAGGACAAGTGTCCAATTGAAAACAATGAGTACTTAGATGCCCGTCTCTCTGAAGGAAAAAGAAATAAAAGTATGCAGCCCAAAGATCTCTCAAAGTTTTCAAGTCTAAAAGAGAGATTTGTCTTATCATTAAAGGAGTAAACGTAGAATTTGTTTTAGCCACCAAATATACACGTATCCACCAACTATAGATATATCCTTTGCAGATATGCAATATTATTTTAAGAGTGCCACTCCTTTGAACTCCACATAAGCCATATTTAGAGAGAGAGAGAGTGTGAGTTATAAAGGCTTAATACTTAGCCTTGTGCCATAAATACCACATATTCAAGAGAGAAGGCAACTATTATTAATGCCTAGAGAGGATCCACAAATACCACATATTGAGGGATTGAGCGTGCCATTCAATCTGAGTTACGTGTTTTATTTACAAAATTTATTAAAAACTCCAGATATATTAGTGATCGAAGATGTAACACTCGTGTTTTTGCATCATTTTAAAAATCACTAAAAATTTGAACTTTTCGAATTACAACTAAAACCTGATTTATTTTCCGCTAAACCGAAACACTGTTTTTGAAAACCTGCATTCAAAATCCCACCATATAGAAAGTAGCTTTCTTTTTAAGTTGTTTGTTGCTTGTTGAGCTTTATGGTGGCCAAGGATGCAAGGTAACTTCTAGATTTAATTTATGGAAGTATAATGCATGAGAAATGATTTACTTAATTTTATAGGGAAATAATATTACGAAACAGATGTGTACCAAGATATATATATGTATTCTTACAAGCACAATAACTTAATATTCTCGATAATAAAAGTCGTGGGAATACAAAAAGTGCTTGTATGAATATTTATAATATATATATCTCCTACCCATGAAATAATAAGAATTCGGTAAATGTGTGTGCATAAATATATATAAATATTTCTACAAGTACAATAGAATAAATATTTTCATGAATGAAGGTTATGAGAATGTATATGAGTGCTTGTACAAATATTAACAATATGCACATACATGATAGTTCCAAGCAATTCTTGCCCCACCATCGATGCGGATGCAACCTCGCCCACCTCCCATCGACACCGGCGATCTCTCGGCGGTGGGACCCACTACTACATAAGCTTTTTATAGGGGCGGCTGGTTTGCCTCTGTAGGGGCGGTTTTGCCGGCCGCCCCTAATCTTTCGTTCCTACAGTTGTTTTTGCGGTAGGGGCGGTTGGTGATACAACCGCCCCTACCGTATGAGCTGCCCCTACGATTATTTCGAGGAAATCGCGTTTTCAAAATTCAAAAAAATACCAAAACATTTTTATTAAACGGGGAGGACACGGTCACCGCCCGCCCGTCTCGTCGCAAATCGCGCATTTTTTTCGTGTAAAATCGCGCGCTACGCGGCCGGCGGGATTCGAACCCGCGACCTCGTGCTCGCGCGCGATCCCTCCCCACCACCGCTACACACTTGTATGTGTCCATATCTCATTCAGCGTCCCCACATATTATACAACAAAAAGTGTAAATTGACTATTTGAGGCCCTAAATGGATTCAAAGTAAAAAAAGTGGTCCACTACAAAGTTTCATAACTTTTCGAGATCTATATTTCATATGTTGGAAGTTTTTCCATCCGAGGTCGTTTTCTTAATTTTGAATTTCAAATTTGAGACATTTGAACACAACTTTTGCATGACTAGATGATTTCAAAGTAAAAAGTGGTCAACTACAAAATTTCATATGAAGGAAGTTTTTTCCGTCCGAGATCGCTTTTTCTTAAATTTGAATTTCAAATTTGAGACATTTAAACACGACTTTTGCATGACTAGATGATTTCAAAGTAAAAAGTGGTTAACTACAAAGTTTCATAACTTTTCGAGATTTACATTTCATATGTAGGAAGTTTTTACATCCGAGGTCGATTTTACAATTTTTAATTTTTAGTGTCTCGTTTCAAAATTCGGGATCCCCATTGTAGGGGGCGCTCAATATAGAGCCCCCTTGTGTGGACCACCATTGGGGCGGTGATTGAACCGCCCCTAATAATAAGTAGGGCGGCTCGTAACCGGCCGCCCCTAATGTGGTCACTATAGGGGCGGCTCGTATGGTGTCCACAGTAGGGACGGTTCATCTCACTATAGGAGCGGCTCGAAAAATGAACCACCCCTAATGTAAACGCCCCTAATGTAAACGGCTGACGTTCTTATAGTATGCTATTGTAGCAGTGCCCCTCCCTAGAGCTCCGGCAAGCCTCGTTCCACCAGGAGGAGCGAAGGGCAAGACCCACCTACCTCGACACGAGAGGAGACGCCGCGTACAGACAGGATTGCGCCCAGTCCCGACGAGCGGCTCAGAAGTAGCAGCCGACAAACAGCCCGAGCAAAGGGCATGGCATAGGCTAGCAACTCGTGGGCGAGCGCGGCAGCCTAGGCCGTGAGCACCATTTGCGTGGGCGGCGGCATGGGCTGGGGCCACAAGGCCTGGGCAAGCACCCAGCAATGGGAGCGGGATTGGAGTAGGAAGCGAGTGCGTGGTAGGCTGGAGCGGTTGGCGGCAGCTTCGGCAGAAAGTCTAAGTGGGTGTGGGTAGAGATTGAGAGATGGGTGAGTGGACCGGTGTGGGCTGTGTGGCCTTCAGGCCCACCATCGGCCACCGTCCGAGCAATGGGACGATCTATACCTAGCATTACCGTAAAAAAGTTCTATCTTTTTGAATGGTTTTAGATTTTCTACAAATGTCACATGATTTAACCCCATTTCATTTCCTCTTTGTTAAATTGTGCTTTACGAGAGTGACCCCACTTGTAGAGAAGAAAAAAGGGGAACTGCACACGAAAGGGAACTTCAGGAGACGCCGAAGGCAACAAGTGGTTCTTGGTGGACGAAGGAAGCTCCCTGACGCGCACGGTAGGAATCCCCGAAGACCCGAGAAAGAAGGGGCCCCGGAAGGCCCATACTGATGATTTTTCTTTTTGAGTTGGAACGTGCAGCTGATTCCTTCAGTCTGTGGGCTGAAGTGGGCTTTGCAGGCTCTACCACTCGACCTCTGTTTACGAGCACCGTAGCATGATTAGCTACGAACGATCAAGAGATCGCTAGGGCTGATGTAGAGCTCGGTGAGGCTGGAAGAACCTCCGAACGCACCTCCGGGAAGACCCGTCGTCAGGACGCACGTGAGGGGTGCCCTAGGACTAGCAAGGCCGCCTAGAGCGTCGACGAAATTCGCGGAGAACGCCGCCGAACAGCAGGGTAGAGGAGAGGATTTTACCATGTCTTAGACCAAGCCATTTTTGGGTGTCCACAGTTTTTTCAGAAATGATGAAAAGGACATTGTGGGTGACCAACTCTAGTGACATTACTCTACTAGCTTAATTAGTAGTGTGAGTGTGATGCCGCACCCGTGCAACTTATAGGATAAGCTACTCATCAATACAAGTTCCTAGCGCGACGAGAGACAGACAGAGAGAGAGATTCAGCAAACGTGTGGCAAGACGAAGCACAGCCTCGCCAAGGCCTCAGCGGTGTCGATCAGAGTCCCTGCAGCAGCCGCAGAGCGATCAGAGGAGCAAGAAGGGTGGATGGATCACCTTCGCTTGGAACTTGGAACTTTTGTACAATATTTGTATACTAAATTCAAGTACAGACATCGCAAATAACACATCAAACACATATCTTGTTTCCCTCCACCTTCTCAAATTCAGCAATATAACATTATTCACACTAGATGAGTAGAACATTAATGTATGTCTCACCACATAGATATGATCATCTATATGGTTTCAATCCAAGATGCTGGTTATATAACATCACAAGGGAAAGTTCCATGGCATTTTCATGGACTAATAGTTTGAGGCATGCATTATAAGTGTTCTCAGCATACATCTTCTGTTTCACGGATGGTGACTTCATAGACCTTGATAATTTTCAGGATCAAAATAATCCCTAGTAATAATTCACAAGATTCATGTTCATTGTTCATGCATATCGCCCTATATGTACAAACAATTCGCTATGAATTTTTGCTGACAAAATAATCCCATCATTAGTAACTTACACACCCAGGTGGATGGGACATGCTTTGCGCCATCCTGAAGCACACCTCGACCTTAGAAGTTTGTGATCGTCTTTAGGTGGTCAATTTAATGTCAACCGTAGCTCCTTTGTCACATATTGGAATTCCAAAAGACTAAATAGGTGACAGCCTCCTAACAAGTCTCATTCCTGCTTCCATCATTTGGGCCGACAGCACATCACTGTTGGAATAATGTGTTTTTTTCCTTTCATCTAGGCTAACTATTAGAAACATTTGCTTGAAAACAGAAACAATGGTCAGGTTCTCGGTTCAGATGCATCTTGTTCATTTGCATGAAGACAAGAGGCACAATGTTGAAGTCTGCAAAAAAAGTATGACAAGCACCCAATGTGAGTGCTTGTCGATCTTTACACAAGGGCAGAAAACTAGTGTGCCCCCTTCGCTAATTTTCTGGTCAATTTGGATAACAAGGATTATCCAACCACCAAATTAGCGAAAGGGATTGCAACATCGGGAGATGCCGAAGGAAGATACCCGACACACGCTAAGAGACTCTTGGAATCCTTGAAGACCCAAGAAAGAAGTGGCCCAAGATGACCCAAACTCATATCTTTGTTTTTTGAGCTGGAACGTGCAGCCGATTCCTTCAATTTGGGCTGAAGTTGGCTTTGCATGCTCTTCCACTGGACCTGTGTGGCAGGCCAGCGCGGTGTGGTGGGCTGTCGGTAGCCCACCCAGCTTTGCATATCTGAAAGAGAGCACCGTCGACATGATGTCTGGCGCTGTTTCATGATGTTGGGCCAGTTTGAAACCAAACCAATGTTAAAAAAAAAAAAACAAGACATCCCACGGCAGCCAAAAAAAAATGGCCCATCCATGGCTCCATTGCTCTCAGCGAGTCCTTGAAAGGCCGTGTGATTTGAACTCCTGGGACACGTGGCTTTTCATCTGCGCTGGACCTATTGGGAGGGATATGTGTACAGCGAGACTGCACCTAATTTTGTCCCCCAAATATCTGGGACAGTTTTTTCAGAAATGATGAAAAGGACATTGTTGGTGACCAACTCCAGTGACATCACTCTACTAGCTTACTAGTGTGAGTGTGACACTGCACCCGTGCAGCTTATAAGATAAGCTACTCATCACTACAAGTTCCTAGCGTGACGAGAGAGAGAAAGATTCAGCAGCATGGAAGCAAACGTGCGGCATGAAGAAGCAGAGCCTCGCCAAGGCCTCGGCGGCGTCGATCACGAGTCCCTGCAGCAGCCGCAGAGCGATGAGAGGAGCAAGAAGGGTGGATGGATCACCTTCCCTTTCCTCGGAGGTCCATCTCTCTCGATCTCGCCGTTGCTGTCGCCGTTTGAATCGAAATCGATCCCGCGATGCGTCGTGCTTGTAACATGTGTCGTCATATGGTTGCAGCGGCGATGATGGGTCTGGGTTTGGCGACGAGCGGCGCGTTGAGCAACCTAGTGGTCTACCTGATCAAGGAGTACAACGTGCCGAGCGTGGACGCAGCTCAGATCGCCAACATCATCAACGGCTGCATCAACTTGGCCCCTGTCGCCGGAGCCGTCGTCGCCGATGCCTTCTTCGGCTGCTATCCTGTCGTCGCTATCTCCATGGCCTTCGCCGTTCTGGTCAGTGATCGATGACTCCATCAGTGGCCCTACCAGTCGTCGTGTGCCTTCTTAATTTCCTCAATCGTATTCGTATAGTATGCGTACACAATACAACACAACACAACAGGCTCCATCTTACCTGCTGCTCAGTGCTGACTAATGCGTGCAGTCCACGGTTGTCTTCACCCTCACGGCAAGCCTGCGGAGCCTCCGCCCATCGCCGTGCCATCTCAGCGCCAGCGCCTGCGAGCCGGCATCGGCTGGGCAGATGGCCGCGTTGTACGCCGGCGTGTTCCTGTTGTGCGTGAGCGCCGCGGGCTCGCGGTTCAACCAGGCGACCATGGGCGCCGACCAGTTCGACTCCGCCGCCGACCGCGATGTGCTCTTCAACTGGTTCTTCGTCTTCTTGTACGCCTCCACCGTGCTCGGAGCGACGGCCATCGTCTACGCCCAGGACACGGTGTCGTGGACGCTGGGGTTCGGCATCTCAGCTGCCGCCAGCGTTGTCGGCCTGGTGGCGTTGCTCCTCGGCACGCGCTACTACCACCGGTCGCCCGTGCGGGGCAGCCCGTTCACCGAAGCTCGCTCGGGTCGCCATCGCTGCGGCTAGGAAGTGGAAGGTCAACGTGCCGACGGCTGGGGAGTTGAAGTTTTACCATGGCCGACGTCGGCGAGGTGACGGTGACGACGACAAAGCTGGTAATGGTGACACTGACCTTGCTCCACCCCCAACGGACAGCTTTAGGTAAAAAAAAATTATACCCTTTAACACGTACTCCCTCTGTCTCAAAATAGATGTTATTCTCGCTTCCCAAGAAGTCAACTTTTTTAAAAATACCGCAATTATATATTAAAATATATAAATATTTATTCTAAGTATTTAGTATTGTCGGAAAGATATTTTTAAGTCTAGTTTTCTAAAAATTTATTTGAATATTATAATGCACGTGTAATGCGTGATCATTAAACTACAAACTTATAATCGATTAGGTGATATAGGACTGATAATTTTTAATGTCACTCTTAACTAAGGTGGTGGACTCAACTAATATGGTCTGGAATATAGCTGTTACATACAATTCCAGATTTTACAACCACGATCGGTCGAGTGATGATCAGGACAATAGCTACAATTCCATGTCCACGGTTGTCTTCACCCCTCACTAGCTATAGAAATGACTTCATCTTAAGAGGAGGCACTAGCTCTAAAGCACGGATAGAGAAAAAACTTTATATCAAAGTTGTACAACTTCATTTCAAAAAAAATCATCAACCAAAAAAAAAATATGTTTCAACTTTGTCACATTTGAATTTTTTAACAGTCGTGGACGAAGAAACGACCAAACCAAAGTTATAAATCTCAGCACAGCTACAATTTTGCAGTTTTTTTTTTTCACTTGCTCAATTTATTTAGGGTCACAATTCTCATTTTCAAATCAATTAAATAAATATAAGAATACTTCGTGCATTATAGTCATATAAATGACTTTAGTGTGGAGTGGTTAGCAGAGAGTGGCCCTTATGTCGTCATGGGTTCAATCCCGTGTGACCGCAGGCATATTTGGCTCTAAGATTCACGCGTGGCTCCTTGGTATCCTCCTCCCCACAATAAAACATAATTTTCATTTTTTTTTGCATATTTATTTGTAGAGACATATTTGGCTCTAAGATTCACGTGTGGCTCCTTGGTATCCTCCTCCCCAGAATAAAACATAATTTCAAAAAAAAAAAAATTTGCAGATTTATTTGTAGAGACGATAGTATATGGAGCGGTATCTAGAAATTGATTTTGTAGGATCCCTACTATGCAAATTCCATTTTTAGAGATGACTAGACTGATGCCTCTACAAATCAGTTATTATTTGTACTGAACTTTATATTTGGATTGATGACTAAAACTTTAGTCACCCCCTGTTTTAATCACTTTATTTCCAAACAGGATTGACTAAAATCCAAGAGGTGACTAAAATTGAGAAGTCAAGCTACCCCCAACTTTATATTTTAGCCATGTGACTGATGTTTTAGTCACCGACTAAGAATCCAAACACCCCCTAAGATTAAAGACGGTTAGACCAGCCACCATTAAAAGCATCTACTCCCTCCATCCCGTTTTTTCTTGACGCTGAAGCTACAAGTAACTCATCTCAAAATTGTTGTCGTTCGCTAGTCATTGTAGGCACAGAGTAGGCATGGCAAGGGGACGACCGCGATGCACTCAGTCTGCCACCACACAAAAATGCAGAGTAATAAAAAAAAAAAAAAATCCCCACCTTATCCCCAAATCCCATCCCCATACCCCAGCCGCTGGAAGCCGGCACGCGCGCTGCCTGCCTCCCCACCGGCCGCCGGCGCCATACGCCGACGCCATGGCGCCTCGCCAGAAGGCAACGCCGGGACGCCCGGCCTGCGCTCCCTCCGCCCAGCGCAAAAATTGCCGTCCCGCCGCCGCCCAGCCTTTCTGCGCCCGCCCGCCCAGCGCAATCCGCCCCGCCCGCCAAGACTGCGCTCTGCCGCCACACAGCTCCCACCGTCGGGCGCTGGCGCCGCCTGCGCCCTCCACCGCTGCCGACCCGGCTGCCTTCGCCCGACCGCCTGCGCTAAGCGGCGAGACTCGGGCGGTGGAGTAGTCTTGAGGCTATGGTGGCGGTCGCCGGAGTCGAGCCGCTCCTGGGCATTCTGCCTCGGTCTCCCGCCGTCCGCCAAGGAGCTTCGACAAAGACATGCATCCGCTTCCTCCGCCATCGGCCTTGAGACCACGAGAACCGGGAGCTGAGGCCCCTCCATCGCCGAGCACGGAGGCTCCAAGCACGGCGCCCACCCGTCCATCTGTAGGTGCTTGCTAGTACTAGCAGTCGATGTATCCGATGGTTTTTATTGTAAAAAAAAATATGTCAAAAAGCTGTTGTGGATGTATAGTAAATGTGAGTGGGTTCTCTCTGTCCAAAGCTGCGGACAATGATCATTGCACGTAGGGGTGTGCAGGTCATTTGCCACACGCCTTATTTCCCGTGCCCGCCTTCCCAGCGTCAAGAAAAAACGGGATGGAGGGAGTACATAGTACTATATAGGGTGTTTCATCGTGTTAGTGCTTCTACTCCATGCATCCTAAATTATAAGTTGTTGTAACTTTCTTTTAGATTCAATACATCTTAAGTTTGACCAAAATTATAAAAATTATGATAATGTATACTAAAATATATAATTAATAAATAAACTAACAATACTTTTTGGTATCATCAATATTATTTCATTAAGTAAGAAATGCACAGTTTTTAACAATAAGTTAATGAGAACTAAGGATAATTTTGTTTTTGGCAGTCCGACATGATAGAATACGACTTTGCCAGAACAAATCATATCTTAATCTTCTCAGGCACGAAAGTTGTTTACAAAAGAGTATGTACAAGTACAACAATTAATGAGACTCTAAGAACATTTTTCTAGACGCTGTCGTGACCTTTTAGTCTGCAGTAGGCATAAATTCCTCCCGTGTCCATGCGTAATACACCCTCGGTCCCACAAAAACAAATATTCATTTTTGACTTTTACAATCCTTGTTTAACTGTTTTGTCTTATTTAAATTTTTATGCAAATAATAAAATAATAACTCATTATGAAAGTATCTCTAATGATAAAGTAAGTCATATCAAAATAACTAAAAAATTTTAAAACTTTTTGAATAAAACGAACGATCAAACCCGGACTACGGAAGTAAAAAAAAAAAAACGACCATTTATTTTTTTGCGACGGAGGGTGTATGTAGCAATGTGCCGCGAAGACCTTTACATCATCGTCATCTTGGCTGTTTATGCGGGAATCCAATTTATTAGGCGCTGATCAGCTATTAGTCTACTACTACTAATAGCACGCCGTGATGCCAAAATCTGATGATGCTTTTCTTTTGAAAAAAGAAAAACACTGATGATTCCTTTATCCAAGGCTAGTCAAAACTGATTTAACGATTCTTTTTGTATTATGTACGCGGTAGTTCTTTCTTTTTAAATAAATTACTGTAGGGACTTTGGTCCCTCCAGATTTTCATAAAAAAAACATCTACAAGACTATGCCTTCGTTTTGACGTCCAAATATCACCCATCACAATTTATATACGTTTTTTTTAAGGGGACTTATATTAAATCTTGGCATTGCACATCTCCAAATTATACATTAAAAAAAAAAATCTGAATAAAAAATACATAATATTCTATCTATATTCTTCCATCGTTTTTTTCACCAATGGCTTCTCTTGAATTCTGGAGTGAAATTGCTACCCTTAGGCCAGTCATTGGGGGTTTTATAGGTGTTTCATGCACATTAAATAGGGCGCCACATCAGCAAAAGTTTACTTTTTGCATGAAACTCTGAGGAGAGAGAAGGGAAAAGTTTCATCTTGGTGAAACTCTCTTGGCACGAATACCAATTATCTCTGAGTCATGAAATTAAATGTCTATGAAACCGCAAGATGAAACTCTCCATTGGGAGTAGGGGTTTCATCCAAGTTTCATTTTATTTTATATGGCATGGCAGTCTTGGAAACAACGCAATGAAACTCACCATTGAGATTGGCCTTATGCAGAATCTAACTACTAGTCCCAAAACATTGGACATGGTGCAAGATTCAACACTTCCGGAACGCTCCAAACACATCTAAATCTTTATCGACAGTTGCATCGTTGGATACACCATAGGATGCAAATTCATCAGAACTAGACTTTAATTTCCTCTCTACGACTTTCAGCAACGAGATCGATGACTCAAAGTCATTATACTTGTAGGGGCCTCCCAAAAGCACCCCTCCCTTAGCAAATAAAGGCAACAAATTGGCCACCCCGATGAAATCCATGCCTATAACAGTGACATCGACGTGGCAATCGTCGAAGTCATCGCACAACACACGATCCTGACTGAAAATCATCTGATTTCACCAGAAATTTATTTGTACTCAAACCTAAGACAATAGAAAACTGGAGGAAAAGGATGGGGCCCTTCCCTTATTGTCTCCAGCAAATGCACCAAAGAGGATGAAGGAGAGGGACCCTAGACGCGACCGTGGTAGAGTGAGGAGCAGGCAGGTGACTGGCTCTATGCTCTACCCTAGTGGCAACGCTTTGCCTTTGCTGGTGGCACAAGATGGTAAGGAAGAACAAACATAAGCAGCTCAATCCATATATTTTGGGGTGAGCAGGTTATATATAGAACATTAATTATCACATCGAAGCTAAACATGAAACCGAAAACATTTCACACCATTTGATGAAGAATATTATGGTAGCATCTATGTGAAATGATTAAAAAGTTATGATATTATTTGCAACATCACATGCATCCATCGCTTTGATATCATCATAGTGCTCAGGTCTCACAGTTGGGAGTTGAGCTGTTGATGTCTTCATAACACAGAAATCGACAACAATTGTTTTAATTTTCTTTTCACAAAACAAATGTTTCAATATGCAGAGAGAAAAGTTTTTTTATGAAAAGTTCAAGAGCATTATATCAAGTTGATATAAAGTCTTGAGTTAAACTAGAATAGCTTTGTGTTACATGCCATAAAATGAGATTCACATTTAACCAAGTTTTTAGTGAATAATACTCATATAAATTAATTTATTGGAAAAATATGTTTCATAATTAACCAATTTTCATCTACCGTAAGAGAGCAAGTTGAAACGACTGTATCATAAGTTGAATTTGTGATTGTGATTTATAAAATTATTTTTCATCTGCCACCCTATGAATTTGAGATAGATTTATCGTGAACTTTTGAAAGTGGTGGAATGTCAAATTCTATGTCAAATACCCTACCTTATTAAAGTAGATTTCAAATCCTCCAAAATAAAAAGGATCCAAACAGCCCCTATGGCCACCTACCGATGAAACCGATGCCTACAACAGTGACATCGACGTGGCAATCGTCGAAGTCATCGCACGACACATGATCCTGTCCGAAAACCATTTGATTTCACCAGAAATTTATTTGCACTCAAACCTAAGACAATAGAAAACTAGAGGAAAAGGATGGGCCCTTCCCTTATTGTCTCCGGCAAAGGCACCAGAGAGGAAGAAGGAGAGGGCCCTAGACGCGGCAGTGGTAGAGTGAGGAGCAGGCAGGTGACGATGGCTCTATACGCTCTACCGGCCTAGTGGCAACGCTTTTCCTTTGCTGGTGGCACAAGATGGTAAGGAAGAAGCAAACATAAACAACTCAATCTATATATAGAACATTAATTATCACATTGAAGCTAAACATGAAACCGAAAACATTTCACACCATTTGATGATGAATATTACTGTAGCATCTTAAAAGTGATGAAATTATTTGCAGCATCACATGCATCCGTCGCTTTATATATTCATAGTGCTCAAGTCTCACAGTTGGGAGTTGAGCTGCTGATGTCTTCATAACACAAAAATCGACAACAATTGTTTTAATTTTCCTTTTACAAAAAAAAAAAAATGTTTCACTATGCAGAGAGAAATGTTTTTTTTTATGAAATGTTCAAGAGCATTATATAATGTTGATATAAGGTCCTGACATAAACTAGAATAGCTTTGTGTTACATGCCAGAAAATGAGATTCACATTTAACCAAGTTTTTAGTGAATAATATTCATATAAATTAATTTATTGGAAAAATATGTTTCATAATTAACCAATTATCATCTAATCTAAGAGAGAGCAAGTTAATGAACATATCATAAGTTGCAAAAAAAAAAACTAAAATTGTGATTTATAAAATCAATTTCCATCTCCTACCCTATGAATTTGAGATAGACTTATACGTGAACTTTTTGAAACTGGTGGAATGTCAAGTTCTAAGCCAAATAGCCTACCTTATTAAAGTAGATTTCAAATCCTCCAAAATAAAAGGTTCCAAACAGCCCCTAATGGTATTTATTTGGTAGCATGACATTGATTTTTTTTATCAATAATTCGTCAAATTAACTTAAGTTACTAAAATGCAATATTTTGCATATAATCGCTTTCTTTCTAGAGAAGGTAGTAGGTACATATTATTGTCAGCTGATGTGATCACGTCCTGCCTTCTGTATTGCTTTCAAACTAATAATTCTGACGGATCAAGTCGATGTGATAGCTCTCCTTTTCTAAAAATAATCGATGTGATAGCTCTATCAATTAACTTTGACGTATATGCGGCGCGTGCGTACGAAAAGGTTTGATTGGTCGTCGTCTTGTGTACCACAAAATTGAAAAGGCTTCCTTCGATGTGCCCTCTAAGTTTCTCCCACTTGCTCTCATCTCTCCCTTTTCTGTTTTGCGTAACTATCACTCTTTGGCTCGTCCTAATTCTTCAAAAATATTTAAAGCCGATGGTAACACATCGTCAGAATGAAGTAGGACCGGCAAGGCAACCACGGATACGTTTGATGTATGAGACCACTTTAACAATTCTATCTATGTTGGCGTATTTTTCTACAAATTTAATAGTTCAAAAAGTTTATTTTTAACACATTTTTTTTTGCGAACAAGTTTAGGACCCGTGTTATTGAACTCGAATCGAAATAGTAGTTTGCAGCATAAACAAATACATATAGTAGTTCCAAGGAAGTACGAGTTGTTAAATTGAAAACAGTGCACCATTAAATCGCTAACAACAGTTCTTAATTGTAATTGCAGTTTCCTGAACCGCGGCACTGATAACCGACGGTGACACCGTAGCCGGCGCCGACGGGTCGACGACGGTGATCCGGCCATGGCGTGTGTGCACGGTACAGCAAGTGGAGGACTTGAAGACGGTGCTCCGCATCCTGCCGCTGTGGACCACCGGCATCATGCTAAGCGTGGCCATCGGCGTGCAGATCAACTTCACCATCCTGCAGGCTCTGGTCATGGACCGTGCCGTCGGTCACTTATTCACCATACCGGCGGGCTCCATGATCGTTGGCTGCTTCGTGGCCATCATCGTCTCCCTCGGCCTCCTTGACCGTGTCCTCCTCCCGTTGTGGAGGCGTCTCACAAGGCACGACCGAGGCCACTGCAGCGCATCGGCGCCGGCCACGTGGTCACTATCATCAGCATGGTCGCGTCCGCCGTCATCGAGCGCCGGCGTCTAGCCACCGTGCATGCCCACGGCGAGGAGAGTGACCCGGCGTGGGTGTCGCCGCTGTCGGCCACGTGGCTGCTCCTGCCGTTCGCTCTGTCAGGGGTTCGGCGAGGCTCTCCATTTCCCCGGGCAGGTGACGTTGTACTACCAGGAGTTTCCTCCTTCGCTGAAGAACACGGCCACAGGCATGGTAGCCATGATCGTCGCACTTGGGTTCTACCTTAGCACGGCGCTCATCGGTGTTGTCTGGCGTGCCACGGCATGGCTGCCGGACAACATGAACGCGTCCAGGCTGGAGAACCTCTACTGGCTGCTCGCCATCCTGGTGTCTCTCAACTTCAGCTACTACATGTTGTGTGCCAAGCTGTACAAGTACCAGAACGTCGGCAAGTAAGTAACTGTACGTGAAGATGCTATATGCTGGCTACAAGGTGTCTCTCAGCACTCGTCCTGCATTGTAGCTAATTTGTGTGCGCTGTTGTGTGTTTGTGCAAAATGTACTGAACAAATGTGTTTGCTATGAAGAATAATATTCTGAATAAAAAACATGTAGATCATGTCAACAACCGAGATTGTTCGACAAATTTAAATTTTCAAAATTCAAAATCTGTAAACCTACAACAATATTTTAGGACCCCAAACAACTTCAAGTAAAAAAAGAATTAAAAATATATAAAGATGTAGACCACACCGAGCACCACATTTTTTCTATAAAGGTTTCCTTCATCCGATTTTTATATGAAAAAGTTAGAAAATATTTCTTGATGCGACAACTTACGCCTCCATAAATTGATTTTCGGAGATGAACATAGATTAATAGAGGCGTTGTTCATAAGATTCCCACATCTGAAATAGATTTGTAGAGACAGACGTCCTATGCCAACCACGTTAGTTAATCAACGATTTTTCGGACGACACCCGCCTTTGTAAATGGTTTTGGGAGGCAAGCATTTTCTTGGTGACCATTGATGTAGGCGGTGGCTAAAAGTGGCGACCCACGGTTAATATTTTGACTTTCCTCGCAAAATCATTGTTTCTAGTTGTGTGCCTACGCAGTGGGGCCACACTAGAGGGGAGTCGCTTAGGAATTGCATCGCCGTGGAGGTTGTTCGGGAAGGAACCAGATCCGCTGTAGTCAGGGGCAGCGACTATTTGCTGCAGTCAGGGGCAGCCGACAGTTGGCTGAGATCGGATGGCAACCGGCTCCCAACAAGCATCACTTGAGCCTTCGAAGTGCTAGGCATAGCCATCTTGGCCCAACAAGTACAGCGTTGTAGTGGCGTTTCTTGTGTGAGGTACATATGGTTTTGTATCGGAATTGTCGTCAACCTCCATGCACCATGGAGGCAACGCAGGCTCCCACCCCCGGACCTAGGGTGTTGTAGTGGCAGCGCTAGCGGGGGGCACCGTTGAGCGAAGGTCCGAACGGCTTAGATGGGTTTTCCGTGTTGAGCAGGAGAATAAGTTGTGGAAATAGAGAAGTAAGGATGGCCTTATTAGATGTGACAGATGAGAGCGGAGGAAGAAGTTACGGTTTCATCCTTGCAGAAATGTTTACGGTTTCATCCTCGTAGAAGAAGGGAGGGACTGGCAGAATGAGGGAAGGGGATGAGACGGCTGTAGGGGGGAGTAACGGTTTCATCCTCGCGGTATATACACTAGAACTTAGTTACCGGGCCTGTTTGGGAGAAAATGTTTACCGTGGTGGTTATTTTAAGAAAAACCATCACGATTAATCAATTAACCGTGGTGGTTTTCTATTGTCACGGTTAATAAAAAAATCATCATAGTTTATCGAGGCATTAACCATGCAGATTTTTTAAAAACCTTCATGAATAATAAAATGGAAAAACCTTGTAAAAGAGTTTCTGTAGTAGTGTTTCACTCTGAATTACTTGTGGAAAGTCACAATGCTTGTTTACATCGAATTGCCCCCAACACACACACACAATTTGGAGATACACATCATTGGTGCTCCTGCATGCATTTACTATGGTGGCTTTGGTTTTTCAACTGAAGTTCAACACCAGTTTCAGGGAAAACTTTTGGCTTTATTATGTATCTAATTTCTTAAGATTTTAGTCACAGTTGGATGCAGCTAGAGTGAGCTCAATACCAATAATGGATGAAAATGACTCATGGTTGACACCTACTCCAGAAGGTACACCATTTTTGCATCTTACCCCTCCACATAGAAAAAACACTGACATCATGGGGATTCCTATGTTCTCATGAAAGCATTGCGAGTGATTTTTCATTGGCCCCAACAATCGGAAAATCTTGAACAGAGTTGTGCATTACATTAATATTCGAAAAAAAAAAAAAATAGAACAGTGGTTTCTCACACTGGTATGTTGGTTTCCTCCAAGTGCTCAACTAGGTTGAATTTGGACCACTAAGCTAGTAGCATATCTAGTAGACAAAGTGATGGTGGTGTATGAACATTCAATTCATAAATGAGTGGGCTATATATAGAAGCCAATTTTTTTATGTCTTCTAGTGCAAGGAACGTACATGGAATGAAAGGTCATCTCTTTGAGTATACATTTGAATTGTATGAGTGCACCATCTATAGTGTGTGTTTATGCCCGGACTTCCATGCATGCTCATATTATCCATATCCATATATACTCCTGGTTTTGTGTGTGCATGAAAGAAATACATAAAGAGATATGACCATTTCCTATGTTTGGGTCAGGGAAAAGCCCAATATGTAACATGCCAAATTCTGATGCCCAGGCCCAACTATTAGGCCTTGTTTAGATGGCTAAAGTTTTGTCAAAAACTTTCAAATTTTTAGACTCTCTCTCCATCACATCACATTAAATACACCAAAAGACATATGTTCGAGCATTAAATGTAGGTAAAAAATAACTACTTCCACAGTTTTGTTGTAATTTACTGAGACAAATCTTTTTAAGCCTAGTTAGTCTATGATTGGACAATGTTTACCAAATACAAACGAAAGTGCTACAGGAGTTAGAACAGTGCTTTTGGTAAATATTTTGCCATCTAAACGTGGCCTTACTTGCAGTCAGGATAGATATGGTCTGTTCACGAATCGACTAGATTGCTGGTCTGTTCACCTTGCCAGGGTAAGATGGAAATGGAGCGCGCATGTCACCTGCCAAGAAATCGGCCTACATTCGGGCTCGGCAGTGGAACGCCTGTACTCATAGCCTTGCACCGGAGGGATGTCAAGATTGCCTTCGTGACAATGAAGCCGGTTTCCTGGCTCTGCTCTAGTGGATGCGGCGTCTGCTCGACTGCTTGTGTTCAATGCTCATTGCTCAGGGACGGACCAAAGACTAGCAGGCCGTTGCAGGCTCATGCAGGCGGCCCGTTGTAGTCCCTTGTGCATTGTAGGCTGGGCTGCTTAAATAATTGGAGGAGCTAATATAGATCCGAACTGCCTCTGTGCTGGGCTCATTGCTTAAATAATTACAGGAACCATGTATCTGTATTAAAAAAAGCAACAACCCAAATGAGGGGACTAATATATTAATATTGGGACCTTTAGCACTAGTAGCAAAATTATTTTACATGATACTGCAAAATCTTTATCGTGACGAGCACATAGTTTGCCCACCACGGTGAGTCCCTAGCCGGCGTGGCCAGGCCGCCTGCCTGGCTGCCCGCCACGGTTAATGGATTAACCGTGGCGGGCACCTTAACACCGTCCGCCAGCGTAAATTGTGTATTAACCGTGGCGGGCGCTCAGATCGGACGTCCGCCAAGGTTAATGCACGTTTTCCATGGTGGGCACTTTAAGGCGTCCGCCGCACTTAATCCTCGAGCACTATAAATACCAGCAGTCAACCCTCTTTTCTTCTTCCATGGGTCTTCCTCTTCCAATTTATGGGGTGGGGAGGCTTTGCCCTAGAATTTGAGCAAATTTTCAAATTGGGACTCGTGCTTGGATTTGGGGGGGGAGAACACACTCCAAGTGGTACATAAAGGCTCTCTCATCCTCCCTTAATTTCTCTATTCAACTGGCGGCTAAGACCGGTGGGAGCCTCGAAATTCGTCGGGGAAACGATGTGATGACTTTGGCCTTAGGAAACCCCCGAGGATCGCGGCTTTGTCCGTGGCATGAGATCGAGGAAGAGATGGGCGACGATGGAGTCACGTTAGTCGAATGCTGCCTCGTTTCACACGAGGTAGAGGTACAAGGAAGGCTTGAGACAGGAAGGCTATGATGAGGCCTTGAAAGAAATTATCAGCAAGTCCTCACAAGCAATGACCCCAAGATGGTTGAGCTCCGAGAACGGATGTTTTCGCCGGGTTGACGTCTTTGGTGACACCGGGCCAAGAGGCAGGATTGGCCCCAAGGTACGTAGTCAATGATATCACTGAACTCACACGATGCTCACTCTTGGTGCCCTTCGGCAGGGGGGATGGAAGAAGTTTGTGGCGAGGCGTTTGTACACCCTCGCGGGGATAGCAGAGATTATGAAGAGCACGAGGTCCCTCCCGACTACATCATCATCACCGTAGGGTATGTGACGTCGGGGTTTGAAGACCATGAACTTGACTTCCAAGCTCCTAGAGGGGTCAGGCAGCTTGGGGATGCTATGTGTCTTGAGGTGTTGTGGCATAAGGAGGACATTCATCTTGGCAGCTTGAAGCCACCGTCACAACCGACAGGATCACGACCATCAAGATCAGAACTGACATCACAGCCGACATCATAGCCAAACCCCGATGATGGTGGTGAGGATTTCGATGATGCTGGTGGGGACGACAAAGGAGGCAACGACCCTCATGTTTGAACACTCCACCTACTCGCAGTCCACCTTGATCCCCTCTAGATAATGAGGAGCTGGCACCTGCTGGGGACAAGACATTGAAGCTAGCAATTGTGGAGAAGACATTGGAGGCAGCACCTGGGGAGAAGACACTGGAGGGAGCAACTGGAGAGAAGACACTGGCAGAACCTGAGGAGGAGACACTAGGGGACAAGACACCCATTTACACTCGAGGCCTCCAATAGCTGACACCTAAGACACCGGGGAGGGAGAAAGCAGCTGAGTAGAGGACACCATGACCACTCCTAGGTCAACCTAGCGAATGTCCTCCTCCCTCGAGAAAGCATTTATTCGATGAAGAGGAGGAGGCCATACCCAAGAAGCAGGCCACACCCGAGAGGCTCCCATACACGAGTGAGTTT
Organism: Hyparrhenia diplandra; assembly: GCA_015847255.1. NCBI lineage: Eukaryota > Viridiplantae > Streptophyta > Magnoliopsida > Poales > Poaceae > Hyparrhenia > Hyparrhenia diplandra. Next base: position 687,143 of record JADLZK010006888.1, read on the forward strand.
GAAAGGTGTGCTAACAATGAGCATATAGACAAACTATAATATGTTATTATCTACTTCTTTTCACAACCTAACATTTGTAGCCTCGTTATTCCAGGACAAAATGACCAATTCATGTGTTTCCTATCTTGGACGAATGCCACGACCACATGTCCTTATAGGTTGATGTCCAATGTAAGCATCAAGGTTGTCCGAGGTATTGTTTATCTCTCTCAAATGCATATTTGTGAGAAATAGATTGTGGGTTATCCAAAATCAAAGGATCATCCACATATGGTGGACTTCTATATTACTACTAACATTCCTTTATTGTGTGCAGTGCATCAAGCAACCATTTGGAACAAACTTGTGTGGTTTCTTCGTCTGTGAGTACCTAAGGGCGTGCCCAAAGTACTGCGACAACGACCGACAGCTCAAGCGTGGACTCAAGCATTAGTACGGGGTGTTGCAAAAGGCAACCGATCTGTAAAGATTCAGAAGAATAGTAGCATACATATGTAAGTTTCTCCTAGACCGGTGCATGAAGGGCGAACTTTCTTTTTGGAGGACAGTGAGTTGGGGCTGCTTCCGGAGTTCGAGGACCTAAGGAAATGGAGATCCAACCAAGAACTTAAGGGCTGCCTTCATCCAGTTAACTTGTAGTTCGCACTATTAACTTTAAGAATTTCAATGTATGGATAATGATACATTATGTATGGATCGATGTATATATATGTATGTATGGATATGTATGGATGTAGCTCACACTTCTTGGATATGTATGGACTTGTTGCACTTGTTGGACTTATGGATATGTATGGATCGATGTATATATATGTATGATGTACATTTGTGTCTTTGTGCTATTTAAATATATATATATATGTGCTGCTTAAATATATGTATGGGTCGAGCAACATTTTATTTTAAAAAAAACATTCGAGGGCGGCACAACGTAATTTGCCCGCCACGATAAAAGGGTTAACCGCGTGGCAGCCACATTACGCCGTCCGCCATGAGACATTGAATTAACCGTGAGCGGGCTCGTTAATTTGTCCGCCACGGTTAATGCTATTTTTGCATGGCGGGCACAACCGCCCGCCCGTGGTAATTGCCGGGATTAACCGTGACTTTACCAAGGCGATGGGCGGCTGTGCCCGCCACGCAAAATCGAGAAACGATCACGCCATAAAAAGGATTTCGTTACTAGTGTAACTCAAGGAAGAAGCCCAAGCTAGTCCATTAGCTCAAAGTCAAAGTATGTACGAAAAAGATGGCATTCTCCCTTAATCAGCCTTGTTTTTAGAAGTGGGGAGGTAGTTTTGCCAAGCTTGTTAAACACAACGAGAGTCAAAGGATAGAATGATTTCGAGGCCTCCCAACAAAGTGGGATATTCTTTGTAAGAAATCATATATTGTTTGACAAGATCCTTAGGTTGGTCTCAAGAGGTTTGCACATATTATCTTTAGATACTATCATGTCTGTATTAAAAAGCAATTGTAATCTGATAGACATGCCAAGAGACAAATACTACAGTCAATTGATGGAATAACCTTCCACACATATAGTCATGTCACTGTTTTGTTCCACTCCAAAATCTCAAAATTTAGTTGAAAAAGTTCACTCATTAACTTCTAGACATCCTCTACTCATGGTTCTAGCTAGTAGTGGCTGTATTCTGAGCAAACCTTGTTATTTATACGCACATACAACGGCCTCATGAAGAGCGATGGAAAATCACGTGTACCAGTTCACAATTCTCATGCCCTCAATACAATCCAGTAATCTTTTTTATACGTATCCAAAGGACGAGCATCATGTACATTTCATGATGTTTTTGCATCTTCCACAAGTCCAAACAACCATGACATAAATCATATATATTTCTCTCTAAGAGGTAGCAAGGGCTAAGTCACGGCATCCATCCCAACTATTCATGCATATTGCCATTTAAACCAGTTCGTGCTGGTGAACCCCTGTGCTATCAACAATAGAGAATGGCATGATCACATCCGAAAGGTGTTTTCCCTTGTTGCTCCCATGTCCCCAAACGTGTTTTCCTCCACTGTCAGTCCCATGTCCAATTAGATGACTGGAGTCAATTATCTGGCATACATGTTTTGTTGCCGACAGACGAACGATGGAATGAGTTCACACAGAAGGTGTGCTCTGTTTTCCTCAATGGATTGGGACCTATTTGTGCTTAAGCATGACCCATTTTCGTGCTCATGCATGCATGTTTCCCGCCGGTCGATCCAGCAGTGAAGATGCATACTAAAACTGATACTCTTTAGTCTCTGCTACTCCTTTGGCCATGATTGGTCCATGATTGACTACTTCCATTGCTACTTACTGCACGGTGTTCCATTGGGTGGCTCCAGCCCAACCAAGCCAGATTGGGCTCAATTTTGAGTGTTTGGTTGCGTGTACACGCTATGTGGCCTGGCTAGCACTACTACTAAAATGAACTTACGTGGCGGTCTTTTTTGATTTTTACGTGGCGGTTTTAGAACCGCCACGCAGTTAGGGGTCACGGTTAATCGACGGATTAACCGTGGCGGTCATTTTGATGCCCAAAAACCGCCATGGAAAATATTAACCGTGGCGGTTATTTAACAAAAACCGCCACGGTTAATAAAAAAAAAAAATAAAAATAAAAATCAAAGCCCGGTCGGAACCCTAATGGGCCCTCTGGGCCGCCGCCCGCCGCCGGTAGCCACCGCCGCCATGAGCGGATCCGTGGGGTAGAGGCCGGATCTGCCCTCCCCACCACGGATCCGCCTCCACGCCGGTGGATCTCGAGGAGGCTTGCCGCCGCCGAAGTTCTCCGCACCGCCATGCCGCCGCCGAGATCCACCGCCGCCGCATTGTTGCTGCTCCTCGAGCTCGCAAGGCTGCTGCCGCTCTCGAAGCTCAAGGCTGCACGCGCCTGCTGCCGCGCTGCTCGACGCGACGCCCGCCGATGATGCTTGCCGCCGCCGCCATGGGACCGCGCCGGCTCCAACCGCCGGAGAGGACGAGGGGGGCGCGCGCCGTGGGTGGTGGGAGAGGGCCGCCGCGCCGCCGGGATGGGGAGGGCGCCGCCGGAGGGGGCGGTGTGAGGCACGGGAAGGGAGGAGGGGAGGGAGATGGTGAGGCACGGGTTGTGGGTGGAGAATGGTTAGGGTTAGAAAAATCTCAGACTCGTATATATATGAAGTGCTTCGAAATGGGCCTGCTGGGCTGACGGGTTGGGCCTGATTTTCCATGGCGGTTATTTTACAAAGCCAGGCCAGCTATTTTACGAGGCGGTTTTTCAAATGCCCGCCACGGAAAATCAAAACCGAACACCTCGCAAGGGGAGCCATCGATCTTGGGCTAGCGGCACGAAAAAATGGATCCCTCAGTAGTTTTTGGGACCGGGCCACAGCCGGCCTAATGTCATCTCTCGTCACCGCCCCAGCCCCTTGCCTACCTTTCGCGTGCTTCTCTGTGGTTGGCACCTCCACTCCTCCATGCGCTCTCTCAGGACTGTTCCTCCCCTCCCTTGTCCGGTCATCCTTACGCCCCCACCTGCGATCCTCGGGGATCTAGAGGTCGGGTCACCGAGGAGGTCGTGGGTGCCGTCCTTCTCCACCTAGCGGCGGCTGGTGTACGCGGCACGGGGAACTCGCGTCCATGTTGGGCGCGGCGGCGCCGGCGCAGGACCTGCGTTGTGAGGCCGCGTGGTTGCCTCTCCTTGTCACCATGTCGGTGTCGGGGTTGACAACCGCGCACATTGGGAAGCCCGTCACCTCGAGCGGCTCCGTATTCTCCTAGCATTGGATCTTCGTGGAGGACCTGCTCCTGGCGGTGGAGGTGAGGACCACATCGACTGGGTGTCGTGCCGCTTCCACGCGCTCGTCCTGCACCGGTGGCGGAGGGCGAGGACCGCCGTGGCCTCGAGCGGCGCACAAAAGCACGGCCAGCAGAAGCACCACCACTAGACCGCGCAGGTGCTCTTGAACTTAAGCAGCACCTGCAGCCTTGACATGGAGCTCCCCTTCTATGGTGTCATGCTCAAGTGTTCGGCAGCACGCTGTAGAGCTGCGTCAACCTCTTGCATTGACGGCTGAACCGCCCGAGCAGATTGTTGTTGCTGCCAGCCTGCCACTTTCCTGCGACTGATTGCCCTACTTGATTGCTGTCACGAGTGGTGCAAGAACTCCTCCAGCAGCGCCGTGCCTAGGCCACGGACATGCCCACCATGCACTACAGGTGTTCCACAAAATATTTCAAAGGAGGTAAATTCACCACCACCAGGAAGGGGTTTGTGTATTCAAGCCAAACCATCTAACCAAACACACTCAAGCTTAGTCAGGCTTGAGCAAACACCCTAACTAAACAAAGGGTCGTTGGCTTGAGGTAGATAGGCTAAGTCTTGCCTGACTTCGTTTTGCTAGCCAGGCTGATTTAGCAAACGAACCAAACACACCCTAAAATATCTGCTTTGGCTGCACGAGAATAGCTGACAATATTGTCAGGAACTGTACGTGGTCTGCATAAAGCCTGCCTTACCCTGTACTTATTAGCGTTGAGATCAAAATATGATAAACAAAAATGAAGTTGTGATCTACGTGCTACATATTGAAACTTTTAGGAAGCAGTTGGAAAATGTGGGCAGCTAAACCACCACCAGTTAGCCTGCCTCCAACAGTCCGCACCTAAAAGCGGCACCCAAAACTCTCGTATCAACACGAAGCATAAGCGGGAATCCTTCTTCCTCCTTCCACATCGCTCTGCCCTTCTCTCCAAGTGCGCCCACTCTCCGGTCTCGGCCAGATTCCCCTCGCTCCACCCTCTATGTGCACCCGCTCTCCGCCCAGCTCCTCCTCCTCAGCGGCGTTGCTCCTCCACCTCCACCACGCCTCCCTCGGCGCCGCCGTGCTGCCCTGCTCCTACCCCGGCGAGCCCGGCCACGACGCCATAGACGGACCGGAGCACTGGGCGAGCTCGAGGCGGCGGTTTCCCTCTCAGGCGGGCATGGTCATTGTGGTGGCCAGCGGCCCTCTCTTCCTCCCCCTCCGGCGGAGGCGGTGGTGGGGGGCAGGGCGACACGAGTGGCGCCGCCCGGAAGCCCCGGCGCCAACACCGGACCAACACACGGAGCGGGATCGCGTCCGCGGCGGGGGCCCATAGAGAAGGAGCTGCAACTACTGGTTTGAGGGATGAGTCGCCGCCGCCATGGGGGAGAAGCAGCTATGCCCGCTGATGTGGGAGGAAGTGCTAGCGCAGCTCAGCCCGCCACCCGGTTTGTCCATCTTCTACATGCTAGATTTGGCTACGAGCGTCGGGAGCACCAATATTTGCGCTCCCTCTCTCCTCCCACGCAAAATCGGTGCCGTGTTTCCATCTTCTGTTGGAGAGTGTTTTGGTGGCGCAAAAAAAAGCTTTGTGAGCGACCGTTTTTATATTGGGTTGCGGTTTTGGTGCTCATTTGGAGATAGCCTTAGCACGCATAAGTATATGTTGAACACAACACTAGTGCGCACATATATTTCAACTTGTGTTTTCAAGACGAAACCTAGTTTTTCTCATCAAAAGGTTAATTCAACAGGTGCCATCTCCCAGGCCGGCCTGGCTTTGCCTCAGAGAAAATACTTACAACAGCTCATGTGTCAGGCAAAGGAAGGTGGTGCTCTTGTACACACTTGGACACCGTATAAGTAGTAAGGGTTTCGTATGAATGTCTTGGACTGAATGTCTTGGACAGTATATAGACATTACATTTTTTTTTAGATAATGGATAACAAATATCCGGCCTCTACATCCGAGGGATGTACACAGCCCATTATTACAAGCTTTTCGAAGAAACAAAAGAGAGAGCCTCGGTCATAAATCGACCCGAGAAGCTAAGACAAACAATATAAATGTTTCCATCCATTGTTGGATATCTCTAAAGCAATAAATTCTAATTTCTTGCTTATTGTTGAGAGCGCTTCCTTGGCCATCTCGATCCTTTGCGGCTGTGCCCCTTGATGGCGTAACCAATACGTACCTCGAAAATTACCGCAAAATAGAGTTAGATTTCTTTTCATTAAAAACCACATCATTTCGGCATCTCCGGATAGCCCAAAGCATATGGCAGCCACCCCCACCCAAATCAATTCTCTAATCTTTTTATTTGGATTAGTTAGCCAATTCCCGAACATATGGTTAATTGATCTAGGTTGAGTCAGTCCAGTAGCAAAAGAGATAATCCTCCAGATCATTCTGGTAAGGGGGCAATCTAGGAATAAGTGTTGAATAGTCTCATTCCCATTATAGCAAATGCACTTCAGACTCCCTTTCCAGTTTTTTTTAGCAAGATTGTCTTTAGTCAATATAACCCCCCTTTGTAAAAACCGGAGAAAGATTTTAATTTTTAGAGGAATCTTTATCTTCCAAATCTTTCTATGTCGAAAAGGTGTTTGTGTATCAATAAGGTCGAGGTACATTGAGCGGACAGAGAATAGTCGATTTGGTTGGGCTCCATCTAAAGTAATCCGGCCCTTTCCACCAATTCGACATTTGAGATTCGTGCTACTAGACCAAGCCATTCTATAAGTTTGTTATCCACCGTGAGTCCTCCTAAAACAGATGTTTAGAGGGTTGGAATCCATCACTTTTGAAACGGTTTGCGTGAGGATTTCGAACTATATTATATAAAGATGGATAGCAATCTTTTAGGAGGCTTGTCTCCCACCCATTTATCGTCCCAAAATCTAGTGGTAGTTCCATCTCGATATCAAAGGAACCTTTAGCCAACACCTCGTCTTTGATATGCATAAGGCCCCTCCAAAAAAATGAGAGTCATTGGGTTTGGCGGTCACCCGATTTAGGGATTTGGAATGTAGGTATTTATTCCTTAAGAGCGCGGCGCCATATGCCTTACGTGTTCAACAAATTAACCAACCATTTGGTTAGAAGGCATTTATTTTGCGATTCTAAATTAAGGATACCTAATCCCCCTTGATCTTTAGGGCGACACGGGGATGTCCCATCCGGCAAGTCTAAATCTATGTTTTTTCGAAGAGCCTTTTCGGAAGAACCTTGATCTATAATGATCAAGGTTTTTAATCACCCCTTTAGGGATTTCAAAGAAAGACATCATGAAAATAGGTAGGCTGCTTGGGGACAGAATTAAGCATAATTAGTTTCCCCCATAAGGCAGGTATTTTGCTTTCCAAAGAAGAGAGTTTTTGTTTGAAGCGATCTTCTACCTTTCTCCATTCGGAGTTCGGGGAGTTGTGCGTGGTGCATTGGGATTCCAAGATATCTAAAAGGATATTCCCCAGTATTGCATCCAAAGAGAGTGGTATAAAAAGGATTTCATCTCCTTAGCTGCACCATAGCAAAAGATTTCACTCTTATGAAAGTTGATCTTCAGCCCGGATAATTGTTTAAAAGCACAAAGCAAAAGTTTAAGATTTTATGCCCGCTCTGGGTCGTGATCAAGAAAGATAATGGTGTCATCATCGCGCATATTGAAGTATAGACAACCCCTCATCTATAAGGTGGGGAGGACACCTCTTATTTGACCATCGGCTTTCGCTCTATTAATTAGAAGAGCTAACATATACGCAATGATGTTGAATAAGATTGGTGACATAGGATCTCCCCTGTCTAAGACCTCGCTTGGTTTGGAAGTAGGGACCTACGTCATCATTGACTTTGATTCCTACACTCCCCCCAGTGACCATTGTTTCAACCCACCTACAGCATTTGGGAGAGAAACCTTTCATTCGTGGCGTTTGTTGAAGGAAAGACCACTTCACTTTGTCGTATGCCTTTTCAAACTCAATTTTGAAGATGACACCGCCACGCTTTTTGGCGTGAAGTTCATGGCTGGTTTCGTGTAGGATTACGACCCCTTCCATTATATTCTTGTCGGACATAAAAGGCAGTCTGTGTTGGCCTCACCACGTTTTTGGCTACCAAATTAAGCCTATTTGTGCCTACTTTAATGAATATCTTAAAACTCACATTAAGAACAGATTGACTGTATTGTTGAATTTTTATAGCATTATCCACCTTTGGAATTAAGGTGATAATACCAAAATTCAAGCATACAGATCAAGATCCTCCCTATGTAGCTCAACAAATAAGGATAAAAGATCATCCTTGATGATACCCCAAAACACCCGGTAGAATTCCACGGGGAAAACCATCCGGGCCTGGGGGCTTTGTTATGTTCCATCCGGAAGACCGCCTCCCTCACTTCAGATTCAGTGAGCGGCTGAAGAGGATATCATTTTCTTACGGTGAAACCCCGTGGAATATCCAGGTTTTGGTCTTCGCTAAGGGGGAGATATCGAAATTTTACGGTTGGACAAAGAGGTCTTTGTAATAAGAGGTAATATGACTCTTGAGCCGATCATCACCGATCACCACACCTTGATCATTTTCAAGTTTAAAAATATGTTGCTTACGGTGTTTTGCATTGGCAACTAGATGAAAGAACCTAGTATTAGCATCCCCTTCTAGTAGGGTTTTAACTTTGGCTCTCTCATACCATTTTAGTTCCTCCTCTCTTAGAAGGTTAACTAAACGTTCTTTTTTAGATAGTGCTTCATATCAATCTCTTGTTCGAGATAAGGGAGAGATCTCAGACTTTCTTATCTATATTCTCTAAGATAGCCAACAGAGTCTTTTTTTTTCTTTTTTCGTAAGACCTTGTAGTATGTTTTCGCCCAACCCCTTAGATATTGCCTCGAGCTTTACGAATCTTGAATTGCCAACGTTGAAGAGGGGTGAGCTCGGCCGGGGAGATTGCCAAATATTTGCAACCATTTCATAAAATCCCTCTCGTAACAACCATCCCCTCTCAAATTTGAAAGGACGGTTGTGGGTTAGGTGGGTCGAAGCACCTGTCTTGAGTACTAGGGGAGTGTGGTCGAGATATTTCTATCCCTAGGTTGTGCGGTTGACAACGGAAACATGAGTTCCCATTCCGTCTTTGACTAGTACTCTATCCAACTTTTCAAAGGTTGGATTATCCCCTTGTCCCGCCCATGTGTATTGACGGCTGTCATTGAAATCTCCTTTAGATTCAGAGATTTGATGATGGCGTTAAAGAGATTTGGCCATTTATGGTCAAAATCCCCGAACTCTTATCTTCGGGCCCTCTCATTATATTGAAATCTCCTCCTATCATATATGGAAGAGTTTCTTTGGAGCACGTGTTGGCGAGTTACGCTAAGAAAGCACTCTTATTCTGTAGTTGTCTTTGGTCCATAAACCATATATAGCACAAATTTAAAGTCATTTGATTTGACTCTTAGGGTGAATTTTACATAAAAATCTCCCTCGGCAATGGATCCAATGTCGATGACATTCAAGTCCGCACCAAGCAAAATGCCCCCCGATCTTCCATGGGGTGCCATGGTGTGCCAAATAAAATCATGTCCTGCACAAAATTTTTTTAAGGACATGATCAGGGGGAAGGAATCGGCTTTGTTTGGAGAGAGCAATAAAATTAATTTGCTCTTCCTTAACCAATTCTCGCCAAAAACCTTTGTTTAGCCAAGTCACCTGGACCTCTGCTATTCGAATATTCCCTTCATTTAATATTAATTTTGGGGGGTTTTGGTTTTCGAGAAGTTTGCCATTTTTATATTTTTGGCATTGTGATATTTCTTCCTTCGTGAGCGGAGTGGAGAAAGATCTATAATTTGATCATTCTCCTCCACCGCAAGTTCTCATTTAGATTTCCACAGGCGTGGTTGAGAACTGCATCAATTTGGTTATCCTGCTCATCTACATTAGCACTAAAAGCTAATCTGTCAAAATTGAAGGATAATAGGAGCAGTCCCTTGCTTTTCTATTAGCACTAAAAGCTAATCTGTCAATCTCTAAGTTTTTTATTGAGATTATCGCTTATGAGCCTAGGTTGATGCCTACCCTACCAATGTTTGATAAAACTTTAGAATCACGGAAAGGTAGTGAAGGAGTTACACGGGAATTCGAGGTTCTTCTTCGCTGCCATCCGGTCCGCCTTTGTGTAGGGTGTGGGCGTCCACCGTTGCCGCATTCTGGAGCTACGACGCGACACTTTGAAAGGTCTTCGCCAGAAGCTGCAGTGCACACTCCCCCCCCGGGGAAGTAGTGGCGCGACGGCGAGCCGTCTAGCCTCTCACCCATGGTGGCGAAGGGGCGAAGGGCAGATGGGCGTGCCCCCACCTCCTGCATCGTCGTGGTGGCAAGGGGCGAGGGGGTAGAGAGCGAGCCCCCCACCTCCCTACGTCGTTGGGGCGTCGGGGACAAGGGGGCGGGGGGTAGAGAGCGATCCCCCACCACCAGGCGTGGGCGGGGCTGTGGCCCCCCCTCCTCGGCCGGCCGACGGGCAGTGGGCGTGGAACGTGTCCCCATCTCTAGTGCATCTGTTGGGGTGGTGAGCGTGCCCCCTCCGGGGGCGTCGGCCAGAGTAAGGGGCAGCATGTCACCCTCCTCGGCTCCTCCTCCATCCTCCGCGATCGGGCAAAGAAGGACCGGCAAGGGAGAGCCGGTCCCGACTACGCCCGAGTAGCTGGGAAAGATGCCGGTGGCGAGCCCACCATCTCCAAAGAAGTAATGTCACCCCCCCAATTAGGGCTTACGAAGGCCTCCAACACAAGTGGTGGCGAGGTGGCGGGCAATGGCGATGTAGAGCCTATGTCGGCGACATCTGTAGCGGCATCCCCCGCCGAGAGCTCCACCGCTTGTGACAAAACAAAAGATTTGTTAAAGGTAATATTATAATCAACCACGTCTTCATCTGCCGATTGGAGAGTTCGTCTTCCGTGGAGACCCAGCATGCGACTCAAGCATAACTTTGAGGCTGATCTCATTTAGGAGCTGCTCACTAGCCAAATCCACAATCTCATTCGCCAAAGCGGCCTGTTTTTGAGGTGGAAAATCACGGGAAGGAAGTGGGGGTTCTGGGTTGTGGTATTATCAACCCGAGGATTGGCGGGTTTTGATCATCTTCCGCCTCTCCCATCTCATGATCACTCTCTTGAGGATCTTTATCACTATCACCCAAAAGGTCTTCATCTCTCGGCTCCAACAGGATCGAGGCGAGAATAGCTTCATCGGGCTTAAAAAGAGCGATAAATACCGGTGCCAACACAAACATCAACATACTCCGGTATTTTCTTAACATCAAACACGCCCACAAGAATGCGGACCTGTCCAGTCACCCTCGGATGTACCATATCCTCCTTTTGTGTAGTTCCAATAATGGTCCCAAGCGCCCACAAAGGAAGAAAAGAATGAAGAGCCCTAGGCACCCTAGTGGTGATCACCCATACACGCTCCAAGAATCTTATTGGTTTGGACATCATCCACAAATTCAGCAAAAACAATAGTGCCTTCCTTGTTCTTTGTTACGATGGTGTCGATTTCAATCATGCGATCAAGTTCTTCCTTGCTAGGGAAAGGGATGACATAAGATTTCGGCCCAAGTTCTTTGTACCTCCCGGTTCCAACGAGCGGGGATAATCCTTACCCGATTCGGCCTGTAGCCAAGCTGTGCGAGAAACTTCTCCCTCTTCAATTGTGATGAGGGCTGCATTTGATGACTGAAATGCTTGCACAACATGATTGTTCCTCATAGCTTGAATGTGGAAGAACCCCATCCCATCCTCGGCGGCACGCCACACAAAACCTTGAAGGTTTGGGTCCTCGGCGGCGGGCATTGGTTAGCGAAATGCTCTTCCATGCATATCACACACCCCCTCTTCCCGTGCACTTTCTTTTCTTACCCTAATCAGCATCCTCCTTGTTGCGCTTCGGCGTCGTTTGCCGCGACCACCTCCACGGGAGGCGCTGCGGCTACGGACTCCTTGGGCGCCCGCGCATTGTCGGCGGCGTCCAGAGGAAGCGGCGCCCGATGCCTTGTCCGATCGCGGCCAGGGATGGCGCCACCACGACCCGGCGGCAGCGGCGTTGTAGCCGCCTATGACTGGCGGTTGTGCCGCCGCGACCATCACCGGCCGGTGGAGGATCGCCACGCGCCCCGACCACGGCCTTGGCAGTTCTGCGCCCCAGATGGCCGGCTGCGGACCGGCGTCCAGGCATTAGCCCGCATCGGCGTCCGTGAACGGGCGCCAGCGGCTTCGGAGCGCCATGGCTCCGCGCTCCCCACATCTCCACCGGCCATCAATACGCCGTGGTAGGATCTCGATTCTTGCCGCGGCGGTGTCGCCGGGCTATGGCGTCCCGAAGGTTCCGCGCTGCTGGCGGTGTGGCCGAGACTTCGCGGATTAACCCGGCGTCGCGGCCCTCCCTTCCGTGATGGTGATGATCGGAACGAAAGAAGGCTCGGGCGTGGCGGCTCCCTTCACGATGCGGTGCACGGGCGGCGAGGATGTTGCGGTGTTGAGAGATCCTGGCGTCTCGGTAGGATTTTTCGGGTGGTGGCGGTGGCGGCGACATCGGATGTACAACGTCTTGGTTTGCCGCCGGTGGGTTTCCGATCTTAGGCGGCTGCGTCGCGGTAGAGCAGCGGGGCGAGTCGGGGCAGGCGTCTTGGCGGTGCCGGGTTAGTCGGATCTTTCCTTCATCGATGCCGTGCAATGTCGCGATCGATGTCGGCGGGGCAGGCGGCAGGCGGGACACAGGTCGAGTTCGACTTCGTTCACGCGACCCAAACCAACTCGGTTGCACAGTGCCTTTCGACTTGAAATATTTTGAAACCGAGGCGAAAGCGGATCGCGACCTTCACGCGCTGATCGCTGCATGGCGACCTCAAAACTTCCCCGAAGGTGGCGCGGCGTCAACCGAGGAGGCGGTATCGGGCCCTTCCATGGCGCGGCGGCAGCTTGATCCGGCGGGGTGAGTGTACACGCCCGGCGTAGTCGTCATTGCGGTGCGGTTGTACCCTCGGCGGTGATGGAGACGTTAGCCTTGTGATGTGGCTCGGCAAAGCCTCCGCGCCACCGAGGTCCTCGCACTCCAGTCGGGTCGAAGTCGGATTCAAAACTTGCCCACGATCGTGGAAAAATCGATGAGCCGGTGATTGGCTGACGATTAGAAGTCCGTCGAGGTTCCTTCGCCGTGATACGACCCGAAAAGCAAGTCTCGTTGACGGCGCCGGTGAGGCGGAGGACATCCTCCATCTGATTCGGGAGGAGTTATGGCGCGTCGGCGGCGGCGGGGAGCGGACCGATGAGCGGACCAGCTGCCGCACTGGTGGGAACGGTGGCGGTCGGCCAGCGTATCAGAGGAAGAGGCAAAGATCCAGGCTTATACCTATAGACATTACATAGACTTGGGAGCAAAACAGTTGATGGGATGCATATAACTTTACTGGATTACAGTCTTGAATACCAAACATATTTTAACATCGTCCGAAAGACCATACATTGAGCATCACAAACAGTCAAGAAAGAGAAGTCGAAGACAGGCTGTGTTTGCGCACCATGTTCATCCCTTAGCTTTGTAGCAGCTTTTCAAGCACAAATGTCGACATTTGTAGTAGTTTTTCAGCACAAATAATTCGTAGAACAAGAAAGGTGCAATAAAAGAGTATCGTGTCGAACCTTTAGCGGAAAGTCGTTGCCATCTCTATCTCCTTAAAAGTAGTACTTATCATAATTATTTGATCCCAAATCATACATCATTGTGGAAACAGAGTAGATTGCCACTGGTTTATTGTTTGCAGTGGGCCCATATAGAAGGGAGCAAAACAAAGGGCGTGAGGGGGGTCGCAATGGTTAGCTATTTAGCTAACTAGATCTCGGCGTGGCATGAAAAGGTAGCGAGTAATCACCAGCGATGAGTAAATAACTCTTCTATTTCACTTTTGCCTAAGAATATGTGAGAAGAGCGTATGGGTCTAATAGTAAAAATTATATTTTTTTATCTCTCACCCTACGTCGGCGGACTATGTAGCAAGTACGAGTTATTACCATTGCAGGCGACCTAAGGCTGCTTTGGAGGATAGCTATAAACAGATTCCATTCAAATTGGCACGGAAAAAATGCATGCAGAGCGTCTTGACAACGACGTGCGTGTACTAGCTAGGCTGTGCTATTATAAGGCCTTGTTTGCCCACACAATTATGTTCCCTATGTAAACACTACTGGGCAGTTTCAATCATTCATCAGCTGTAGTATAGCAGTGGAGATATATGGTTAATTTTACACCAATTCAATGATGCCATACATAAAAGATATATCTTGCTCCCTTGAATGTATCAGATTGCCTGATTAGCCATGATATACTGTTTTCTCACAAGAAAAGAACATTAGCCGGCTTATGAACTGTAGGAACCATCCCCGATCATGCACCCCCATAATCTGCACCATAAAATAATCAGACATCTCCCTTATTTTAAAGTCAAATCATTTTAAATGGTTAGCTATAGATAACAAATATACCGCCACCGTTTTAAATTATAAGTTGCTTGACATTTTTTGGTTTATCCATTTTACTATATATCTCGATATATTATTATGTTAGATGCATAGTCAAATGGGTGTACAAAAAGTTAAAAGCGACTTATAATTTAAAAGGGAGGGAATATGAAATTTATAATTCATAATAAGCAGCATAATATTGATCGTTAAAATAATTTTAAAATAAATTTACAAATATGACAATTATAAATTGTAATAAGCACCATAAGATTGATGTGATAATATAATTTTGTAGAGATACAAATGTTTCTATTTTTATATATATCTAGTAAAACATTAAAATTTTTGACTCCGTAAGAAAAACGTACATTTTATATAGTACGGTCGGAATACATTTTCAAAGGTGACACTTCCTGAGAGAATATTGAAACAAAAAGAAAACAAATGGGAACCTTTCACGGCTGTTTTCGTTCATATCCATTAGGATCATCAATTTTTCTTACAAATTAAATCTGTCTTTGAAAGCGATCTTTTTGGCTTAATTAGGTTATGCAACCTGGAATCTAGTGCCTCATATGCTAAACCAATCTATTCTGGACTTTGGATGACCGGTTGTTCACCGTAGATCTGACTATACATAGCCATTATTTCTATGTTCATACCATACAATCCAAAACAAAATGTAGCTGATGTTACAAAAGTCTACTCCTTGATGAATTGTTGTATTAATCTAACATAGTCGATTGATGTGTCCAAGTTTCTGCATTGGTGACCAAGATAAAAAAAACTCATCCACGTAATACTATAGCGACATATATTTTGGATTTGCGGCAGTAGTGTCACCTAACACCTCTCATGGATACCTGCAGAGCAAGTACGGAGTATATTAAAGGAATCGGTCAGAAGACTAAATCACATGATGCCGTGTCCCTGAAGTCGTGAAGGAATACTCAAGAGATTAGTAAGTAGTACGTGAAGTGCGTACACACATGCTCGAGTTCACTCTCAAGCCTCTCAGCAACTAGTTACCTACATATACACGCTTTCCAGCAAAGCAGTTCCCTCCCAGGCTACCTGCGTACTCTATTTACCATGGGTGTGTTATTAGCGCTAATAGCTACTCTGGTCATGTTCCAGCCATGCCTGCACGCCAACGCCTCTAACTCCACTGGGGGTGTGCATCTATGGTCCCAGCAAGCGGCACTTCTCCAGTGGAAGTCCACTCTTCGGAGTTCACCGTCGCTGCTGGACTCATGGCGGCCAGGGACCAGCCCGTGCAGCAGCAACTGGACAGGCGTTGTTTGCGACGCCGTCCACCATGGTCACCATGCCATGCCCTGGGCAGTGGTTCGCATCGACCTGCCGAACACTGGTATCGATGGCTACCTCGGTGAGCTCAACTTCTCTGCGCTCCCCTTCCTCCAGTATATCGACCTTAGCTACAACAGCCTTCATGGAGAAATCCCACTTGCCATCACCGTTACCTGGTCTCTCCCACCTTGATCTCACGGCAACCAACTCCATGGAAAGATACCAT
Source organism: Hyparrhenia diplandra (assembly GCA_015847255.1). NCBI lineage: Eukaryota > Viridiplantae > Streptophyta > Magnoliopsida > Poales > Poaceae > Hyparrhenia > Hyparrhenia diplandra. The sequence goes on from JADLZK010006888.1 coordinate 702,996, forward strand.
GGGAGGTGGGCAACATGGAAAGCCTTAAGCGTCTTGGAGCTTTCTCGAACAACCTCACGGGAACCATCCTGCATCCCTTGGCAACCTAACTAGGCTGGTTCAAATAACCATCCACCAAACCTTGCTCACAGGGTCCATTCCCGAGGAGCTTGGCAAACTCACTACTCTAGAGTATTTACAGCTAAGTGGCGCCTTCTTGGCGGCGAATACCTGAAAGCCTGGGCAACTTGACCAAACTAATCCTCTGGCGCCTTTACAATAACCCGGTTATCGGGGCAAATTCCGTCCACTCTAGGTAACCTTATTCACTTGCGAGTCTCAGTTCAGCACAAACCAGCTTGTAGGCCGTATTCCACCGAGCTTTGGGAACCTTAGTAGCCTCTGAGATTTGGATGTATGATAACAAGCTGGTGGGCTCAATCCCGGCAGAGATTGGTAGTTTGGTGGGCCTGCAAACATTGCGTTTTGCCACTAATTTAATTTCAGGTTCAATTCCTGAAACTCTCACTAACCTCACGGATCTGAACATGTTTCAAATCTTTAGTAACAAGCTGTCCGGCTCCCTGCCTGTAGGATTTTCAAATCTTACAAAGCTGGCAGTGCTTTCGATCTTGCCGGCAACTCTCTGTCGGGACAATTGCCCTATGGGTTTTGCAGCCGGGGAACCTCAAACAATTCACTGTTTCTCTAAACATGTTCATTGGCCCTATTCCTCGAGACATCGAGACTTGCAGAACCTGCTTATACTTGACATGGCAGCTAACCAAATATCGGGGAGACATATCAAGTTTGGGGCCATACCCACACCTTTGGTTTTGCAAACCTAGAGAGGAACAAACTTCATGGACATTTATCTAAAACATGGGCTTCAAGCATCAATTTGACCATCTTAGATATTGCAAGCAACATGATAACCGGAAGTTTGCCGCTGAGTTATCAAGACTTGTAAAATTGGAGGAACTTCTACTCCATAATAACAACATGATTTGGCGACATACCACGAGAATTAGGCAACCTAACCAACTGTATGCAATTTGAACTTGTCAACAAACCAATTTTCAGGTCATATACCACGGAATTTGGGAAGATGAGAAGTTTTGCATTACCTTGATTTATATATGAATAAGCTTCTTTGGGTCAATACCACAAGAGCTTGGTAGTTGCTTGAGCTGCTATTCATGCGGATCAACAACAATGATTTATTTGGATATTTGCCAACAACACTTGGTAGTCTATGGAAGCTGCAGATAGCCTTGGGCGTCGGCAACAACAAACTCACAGGTAGGGATACCATACGGCTTGGGAACTTGGTCATGCTGGAGCTCTTAAACCTCTCCCATAACAAATTCAATGGGACCATACCTTCATCTTTCTCGGCTTGGTTAGCTTATCAATCCTTGATGTGTCATACAACAACTTGGAAGGTCCTCTTCCAAGAGGGCGAATATTTTCTAATGCCTCAATAGGATGGTTTAGGTCCACAACAAAGGGCCTTTGTGGTAATCTCTCGGCCTTCCAACATGCTTTGCATCTCCATCTATTGGTCATGATAATCGAAGGACACACATCTTGGTTCGGCCATTTCCATTCCTTTGTGCATACTCATTATTTTTCACTATAGTTGGAGTTATTGTTGCGATATGTAGAAGCAAGAAACCACAAAAGAAAAACACCACAGACACAAAAGATGTGTTATCGGTGTGGAATTTTGATGGGAAACTAGCATTTGAGGATATCATTAGAGCCTTGAGAAAATTTCAGTGGGAGGTGCGTTGTTGGGTCAGGCGGTTGTGGCACTTTGTCTACAAAGTTCAGCTACATGGGGGAGATTGGTTGCGGTTAAAAAGCTTCATGAAACTGGACATGTTAGTGATGAAGAGAGATTCATGAGTGAAATCGATGTGTTAACGAGGATCGGGGCATGAAGCATTGTGAAGTTATATGGGTTTTGCAACCATCGAAGGTACATGTTTTTGTGTATGATTATATTGATAGAGGCAGCCTTCATGCATCCTTGGAAAATGAGGAGATTGCAAAGGGCTTGGCTGGGAGAGGCGAGTTGCCATTGCAAATGAGGCGTCGCTCAAGCTCAGTATTACTTACACCATGAATGCACCACGCCAATAATTCACGAGACATAACAAGCAACAATATATTGCTTGACACAGCATTTTAAGGCTTATGTTTTGGACTTTGGCATAGCGAAGATCATAAGGCTGATTCATCAAATTGGAGTGAAGCTGGCGGGGAACATATGGTTATATAGCCCCGATTATGTGGTTAATGTTTCTTTGCAGCTAGCTTTATTACCATATTCCTCATTTCAATGTAGTGCTGTTATCTACGGCTGTAGAGCTTTCACACACACCGGTGGTGACAACCAAATGCGATGTCTATAGCTTTGGTGTGGTTCTGCTGGAGCTAGTGATGGGGAGATACCTAGTGAGCTACAGCGACAGCATCACAAGCTTGCGATGGAGAGTCTGGACAAGCATCCACCATCGCCAACGCTGGTGGAGAGGGAAGAAATTTCTCTGCTTTCGTCCAAGTTGCACTTAGCGTGCATGCAACCTTCCCCTAAGTCTAGACCAGAAATGCGGGAGGTTTATCGAGAACTGACTCAAGACCACCCTTATTGTCCTTTTTACCACATCTTCTTGTGATCTTGAACTAGAAAAACTAAGGGATGGAGAAATGTAAACAAGTGTTACGAGATATGAGAAAAAAGAAAGATTTTCGCATTTATTTTCCTAATGAAATAGAGTCTATGGAAACAGAAAAATGGCGATTGTTATTTTTAGATAATGGATAATAAAAATCCGGCCTCTACATCCAGGAATGTACACAGCCAATTATTACAGAGTTTGAAATAGATAAATCAAATGCATGCCTAGTGTTTGTAACATAAACATATGAACTAAAGCAAACGGAAAAGATGCTTCCACCCTCTATTGGAAATTTCTACAGCAACCATCTCCAATTGCTTGCTCAACACAACGAGGGCATCCTTTGCTTGTTCAGCAGACCGTAATCTTGGGCCCGAAGCGTTGTATGTCGATCCCTAGCTATATTAGAGGACATAACTTTCGAAAACCGTTGCATATCGATCCCTAGCTATATTATATAAGCTGGGGTATCTAAGTTTGAGGGGCTTATCACCTAGTAATTAGGACTGAATAACGAATTAATTAGGACTGAATAACTTGAATTAATTAGGACTGAATAACTTAATTAGCTATGTTGGAACCCTTATACAGGAAACTAGAATGAGATAATTGGAAAATGGTAGATTGATGAAAAACACTATGATTGCTTTCATATATAAAACACCTCTGGCAAACCGAAGAGACTGAGTTTCCTTTATTTTTTTTTTTTGTTTTTCAAATCAAAAGTTATTGTCCACTGGGCGTGAATCATCATCGTCGGACTAACAAAGTGGAAAGATTTGGATCAAGCTGGTTCACATTGTCCTGGAAATTTGTTGCAACAGTTGGAGCAATCTGTGTTTCAACAACAATAAGAAGTTCATAATGCAGTCACACCATAATACAATAATAGATATATAATGATAGCCAAACCATCCAACACATAGTTCCTTATTAGCTCGTTGGGCCACGAGATAGATACGTAGAACCCTTACACAAAGCACACAAGTACAAGCCAAAAAGCACAATCATACTTGATGTATGCAATTTAACAAACCAAAGATCATAGAGTCTGGGAGCCTGACATGCTTCCCTTCCACTCTGGGCTAGCTCACAAAGAAGTTGCCAGACTTATTCAAATGACACGACACATGTCCATGACAGAAGAAGCCACGATCCTTTCTGAACAAAGAAGCTGCGATCCTTCACCGACCAAGTGGAACTCGAGGAAATCAAGGGCAAACAGGCCATCTTCCCCGGGGTGAGCTGTTCCAACGACAGTACCACCCACGTTGCTCCTGACATAGCACTTGCTGCGGCTGAATGCCACACTGTAGTCAAGCTCCGCGAGCTGACTCACTGACACCAGGTTTCCTGCAAGCCCAGGAACGTACCAGACATTGGGGAGCACTATGGTCTCCGTGACCACAATCCCATTGCCGATGACTTTCATGGGCATGTCTCCCTCGTCTCCACCGAATAGGAAGATGTCACTCTGCGCTGAAGTGAAGTCGGAGAGGAGGGTGCGGTTCCCCGTCGCATGGTTTGGTGCGGCTGACGCAATAATCCATGTAGTCGCCGCCGGAGATGATGTGTTTTTGGAGCTTTTCTTGGAGCTGATGTTGGAACAGATTCTACTGGAGCTCTTCTTGGAGGTGATGTTGGTACAGATTCTACTGGGAAAAGTATGTAAAACAAGCATGTTATGGCCCAAATTATTTTTCTGGAAAAGACTTCAACTGTTTTCCATTATGTCCCAAAAGGTTACAGAGAAACGTGAATACGATTATAATTCCACTTCACTGTTGTTTTACCGGCTCTAAAGATACTAAGAATTACTCTGTGACTTAAAATTATATTTTGCTTTTTGTCCTCAGTTAAATTTGTCTACTTTTGACTGAGCTTTTAGAAAACTATATTGACATTTACAAATCAAAATGAATGAACATTCAAAATGTATTCTGGTTGCAAGCTTATATTGATTAAACTTGATGACAGAGGCAGCCACAACTTTTTTGTGTATTATGACTCATTTGAACGGAAATTGTTCATAAATGCAAGCTGACAAGTTCCTACATGTCTTGGGGACATATTGGCTCCAATTCTGAACACAATTGCACTGAAGTGAGAAATAAAAGGATCTGATGATTCATGCTTGCTATATTTCTAGTCTCTGATAATAATATGTTACTTCTCCATATGTAGTCTTCTTAGCTAGACACGTGCTTATTGTTGTGGCAACCATGGTCACACCTTCTTTCTAATCTACTACACCTATATAGACAAACCCCACTAGCTAATTCTCTCAACATGCAAGTTATCCACCTCATCATTCCACTAACAACACCACTAGTTAATTCTCTCAACATGCAAGCTATCCACCTCATCATTTCACTAACAGTCACATTTATGGTCAACTAGCATTTTGTGGGACGCAGATATTCGGGACCAAGTCAATCATCCCAATCCATCCGTAACAACGCGTTAAAGAGGAAACGTACTTTCGGCCGACAGCGGGTGTTACCCGCCATAGAGGCTGAAATACGATGAGGGCATCCCCGTCTCGGACAAAGACTCACGGACCACGGAGGCTCAGGAACGAGCTCGAGCTCGTTCTAGGGAAAAACCTCCGTCTCAAACGAGCTCCCTAGAGAGCGCGAAGGTACGACGAGCTCCGCTGCGGCAACGAGCACTTCTCTGTCTCGAGCGAGCTCCCGGGCCGACCCAAAACGATCGGGAGAATCCGGCATGATTCATAAGATCGCGGGTTCGCAGCTACGCGACTAAGCGCCCGCAAACCTACGATCAAATCTGGCCTGCGGGGCAAGATCCCCGGCGCACGGCGTGGAGCCGTCGAGGTCACGCCAGTCCCGACAAGCGCGGGACAAACGCTAACACGACAAGGATGACCTCGGCGGACGAGGTCAAGTTCCTTGGTGAGCTCTCCTGGCCACACGTTTTCCCGCGACACCAAGTATGAGCATTGGCGGGGCGGCGGTGCCCCATGACCTCGCCAGCAGGCACCGGGCGTGCCCGGACGGACGATGCGACACAGGGAAGTACGGCAGCGGCGGGACGAGCTCATTGTCTCCTTCTACACCGACCGACGAGCTCCGAGCTTCGTCACCGATGCATTACTCACGTATCGGGATACGAGCCGCCCCTATTCTACTCTACAACGACCAAGCGGCGTGTGGCGGGATAGCGGCGGCGGCGGGGCGCACGCCGGACAGCCCGGCGTGCCCCATGGCAGGGGAATTCTTCTCTTCTATCCCTCCTACTTGTATTTCTTCCATCACACAGTCCCTCAACCCGATGGTGCCCCTCGTGAGCTCCCCTTGGGACTATAAAAGGGAGGGCTCGACCACCGGGTCAAGGCAAGCTCTCTTGCACACAGAAATTACACACACACCGCTCGATCACACTCGCACCATTGAGACTTGGGGCTCATCTCCCTCTCTCGCCCGGCTTGTATTCGCCCGATCTGGCAGTTTGAGCTCGATAGTGCCACACTTTGGACTAGGGAGCTCGGCAGCCCCGAACCAGTATAAACCTCCGTGTCATTGTTCTTGAGCTAGGCCATCGTTGCACACATTAGCGGTCGGTTCTTGTGACCGTGGTATCGACCACGACACATTTGCAATTATAATCCACATACAAGCAAGATACATCATCCACTAGCATTATGCAACGCCATCCACTAACATTAACTTATAATTGTTTATCCCTTTATAAAAATAATCTTATTCCAAACCAACAACAATTTTTGTGGCAACGCATGGGGTAGCTTTCTTGATCCTTAAGACCTTAAGGTTTTTGTGTTGAAAAATCTCATTAAATAACTCACATGTTTATCCCTTTCTTTCCATCATCAAATGATCATTAAATAACTCACATGTTATCCTCTACAAGTTAGTTACCTATGTTTTCTTTTAAAGTTAAAGATCCAAGATTAAGATGATGTCTTTTCGTTAGTTCATTATTAAAAATATTTTTAAACTCCTTTTAGCTAGATTAAATTTACTTTTTTTTGCATACCAGCAAGCAACGCGGGAATTCATCTAGTAATTGAATATCTAAGATAGCAAATATTGGTGGTCAGTCATGGTCTCATTGGCCATAAGAATTCACGTTCTAGATTCTCAACCAGGTATTTTTTTTTTAGGAAAAGCGGGAAAACTACCAAATTGAGACTAAATTGTGCAATCAAAAACATGACTAGAAGGGATAAAGAGAAGCACCTATGAAGCTCATGATCCCCCTTCTGTTCGGTAAAGTTAATCACTGGATCACCGTTGGCGCCTTGAGGCGTCGTCTGATATGGGTCCTTGAAGAAGGGCCGCTGGTTCAGACAATCTGCTGGAGCCATTGCACTGACGGCCTTCGATCCAGAGTTATTGTTCATATTTTCTGGTAGGTTCAGCGTGTTCATAGCACTAGTCATTGTCTCGTACTTAGTACAGGCTCGCTGCCCATCTTCATTGACGACAGAGTGAGTTCGAGCTACCTCAGTTGGCCACAAATGCACTCCGGTAGCAACCCTGGCAACGTTCTGTTGTTTCTGCTGCTGCTGTTGCTCGTGCTGCTGCATATTGCTGTCGCCATCTGGTTTGGAACCAGAATGTCCATTGCCTGTCTTCATCTGTTTTGAGATCCTGTTTTCCTCCACATTCCTTCTGTCGCCGTGGGGTGTCTCCTGGTTATCAGCATCAGTGGTGACACCGATATACTCTCCAGTGCCTTGTCCGTCTCCCGGTGCTCCCGCTTTTGTACACAACAGTGGACCTTGTTTTGTTCTTGGTAAAGAGAGTGTTTTCTTAGCCATGTCAAGCATTCCTTCCGGCACTATTGATTTCTTGCAGCGGAAAGCGCACACATCTTCGCTAACAACAGTCACGGACCGATCAGATGAAGCAAATAACACCATTTGAACGACTGGGTGGAGAACACTGTTATTTTTATGAGCGACAGAGGAAATTTCAGTCAATGGAAGCAAAACTGATGAGTAAACGAAGACATTTGCTCTATAAATTAACGTTAACAACTAAACTTTGTTACGAACAATAATGGATTAGAATGTCACAGGTGTGAGCTGAGCAACAAAAACCTGAGATGTTTGGGTACATGAAAGATGTCTGCACCAATGTAAATGTCAAGGCCTCCTTGTGACGATGGCATTGCTGTAAACTGTAAATCCTCGGGGGAACACCCATCAAAGGTATTCTCCTCCGGGGAACAGCCATCAAAGGTATTCCAGGAGGAGCCCACCATGATCCTTCCCACCGTGAACCCACCGTGATCCACTGGAAAGCAATGCCATAAGGCCACCTTGAACCGGTATCCAATTATAGTATAGAGAAGAATCTAATTATAGTATAGAACTTTCCCACCTCGAACCCGAATCCACGTTGAATTCGTCATCAGGTCAAAGCTGAGTCTCGGAGTCCTTGAAGTTTGTTTTGGAAAGCAAAAGGGTAAGAATTCAAAAAGCTCGCAGATGAAGAACATAAGCATAGATTCACGCAAACTTTGCTAACTAGGCCATGAATTGCATGCGTAATAATGTGTACTTCTGTATTTGTACATCGCATGAAAATAGCTGTACAAGAGGACGGTAACGAAGGTATCATACATGATCAAGATGTGTTCCCTGCAGAGGCTCGGCAGTTCTCCTGGCGTTAGCGCTAGCCCACCCTCGGGACATGGCAGTGCTGGCCACTCGGCTTCATTGCAGGGGAACGGAGCTACGACTTCCATGGATCACGGGTGTTCGATCTGCCTGGAGGAAGACGATGGAATGGTTGGAAGTGTACGTGGGAGAGAGGGGAGTGTAACACGGCAGCCTCGCATCACCCAATGATGCTGTCGCTATGCCTGGCTGGCCTCGGAGAGTCCGGACGGTAGGTGACGGAGCTTCCCAGGACAAGAAAATATACACCCATTTACTAGACTGCCCTTCTTCTTGGTTCATCATTTTTCGGGGCTTCGCATTCCAAGATTTTGCGTACCAGCCCTTTCTCTCTTACAAAACAAGACAGCACAGATCGTCACTGGTTCAGGAGCAAGAAACGTAAGCACTCTACCTAGCCGGCAACAGTGAAGCCAAATGTGTCACTTTCGTTCGTTCATAGCTAGAAAAGCTATGCATTGATGATTGCAATGTACGCCATTGTTGTCATATATTTCCTCCGTCCCTTTCGTTCGTTCATAGCTAGAAAAGCTATGCATTGATGATTGCAATGTACGCCATTGTTGTCATATATTTCCTCTGTCCATTTAAAAGTGTCGTTTTTGACTTTTAGCTATTGCGTTTGACTATTCGTTTTATTCAAAAAAATTCTACAAATAATAAATTAAATAAATAATTATTAAAGTATTTTTAATGATAAAATAAGTCATAGAAAAAATATTTATACAAAAATTTGAATAATTAAAACGAATGATCAAACAAGATGGCACGCATAAACCAAAGTGACACTTTCAAAGGGACGGAGGGAGTATATTCTCTCCATCTAGAAATATAAGAGATATTTTTTCCTAAGTTAATCTATGTTAAGTTGAACCAACTTTAATTGAAAAGATAATGTTAACTTCTACATTTTCGTCATGTTATTTCAACTTATAAATGTTCTGGTCCTTTACTTAAATTTGGGTCCAAAGCTTGATAAATTACCGCAGTACAAAACCTACTTTGATCGTCTATAATCCTTTTAAACCGAGCAAGAACTATTAAACTTGAATATCATATATAGGTTGATGAGCATCAAGGATTCAATACATAGACAAATCATATAATAAATAGTTTCATCGCAGGATGGTAACATACAGATCAGCTGAATAGGATGAGACCAATAATTTTAGACCAACAAACAGTCTGGGCAACAAACCATCTAGCGTTTTATTCTGGAACCAGCATATATTTGGCAAACACTTCACACACCGTACGTACTATCCATCTTTGCTCCCGGTGGATCACCAGCATATATATCAACTTGATTTTCAGGGCCCATCAGGACACTAGCACAGTCAAGTGCGTGGGGTGTTTAGAAAATCAAGCTTGAACAGGCCATTGACGAGATGTCCTTTCCCGACAAGGTCCCCGTGCCCGCGTCCCGGATGAAACAGCTGGTACGTGTGAACTCAACGGTGTAGTCCAGCTCGCCGAGTTTGGACACCGACACTATGTTCACAGCTAGCCCAGGCGCAAACAGGACGCCATGTAGAGTGATGTTGTGATGCCGCACGGTGCCCCGTCCAGTTATGTCCACCATGGATCCGTTGGCCATGCAAAGTCTCTTGGTGGTGGCGGTATCCTCCAAGTAAGAGAAGAGGGTCGGGTCGCTCGTGGCATGATCTGTTGCACCAGAGTCCACTATGAAGTTCTTCACACCGCTGGCACCGTACTCTGAAGACTGGTTGTCTCTAGTATTAGTGCTGCTTTCTCCATTGCCACCGCCTTGCATCATGAACATGTCCCCACATGTTCATCAGTTTCCCTGCCAATAGTTAGCATACAAAGAAAACTAATAAATCCACAATGGGGCAACAATTTACTAGATGTTAATCATCTAAACAGTACTCTTGCCCTCCCGAAATTTTTTTATGGGATGCCGTTTGTATGTTTGTCTATTTATACATAGATTTGTTGCTATATAGATTATCAATTAATTGATGGTCTATGTTGTTAATGATTTGTTGGCACCTACCATTATTGTGAATTTTCAAAATGGGAGGTACAAACAAACCCTTATCTTAATCATAAAGCTTATGGTATCATTTCGTATCATAAAGTGATGTGAGGTGTAGATGTACGCCACTCTACTAAAAAGAGCTATGAGTTGTTGTGTCAAACTTTTCATTATGAACACACATATATATTATTTGTAGAAGCCAAATATAGTTCATGTAGCCAGATGATGTCTGAAATTTTATAGAATGAAAATTGGAATGTAAACAAAACATAAATTTAATATTGTGGGAATGGAATAATTTTATGGGGCAAGCTTGATAAGTAGCGCCCTCTTCTCAAAAGAAAAGAGCAAAGACAGCAGGACCAGCTGACATGGCAGCATGGATTCATCCACTGGAAGGATGACTGGTTCCACTCCTTCTACATTCTACAGTCAGCGTACGTGTACAGATCTTTTTTTTTTCTTCCTACCAGTACTATACGCTTCATCTACACATGCATGTATACAATACAGAGAGTGCCAATATGGCCTCATCTTCTGATCCCTACCAGAGCAGTATATGCATGGATCTAGTACAGAAAGGAGAGGTGAGAGGAGGTATGTATTAGTTGCGTACTCAATGGCGCTGTCGGCGCCGTAGGCCACCGTGCGGGTGGGAGTCGACTTGCCCCCACCTCGGAAAGAGAGCGGTGGCGGTCCGCCAACGAAAGCCATCGGTTGCAGGCAGTGATGGAAGGCGGGCGGAGCATCAGGTAGCGGCAGGTTGGCGGTCGAATAGTTCATCGGAGGAGACGATGACTCAGAAGAGTATGCCGCCATTGTTGTTGGCCCTTGACAAAGGCGACGTACGTCAGTACGTGTACTGCTGGCTGCTGTTCAGGGCGCTTATTGAAATGAGCGAGTAAGGACATGGAGACAAAGGCGACGGAAAAGGTGAAGGAGGCACACGCGCTGGCAGCTTGTTCTTGTTAGTTATTGGCAGAACGCACGTCGGCCATCGTAGGACTCTCCGAGGAGACTCCAAGGCAGGGAGCAAGAGAGAGAGAGAGCTGCAGGCCGGGAAAAGTTGGCGAGAACCGAAAATACCCCTCGCAGTCTTGGTTGCCTCGCACGACCATCAGGGCGCCGCGTTTTTCAGCCCTTTTTTTCACATCTCGCCCCCTACCAAAACTACAGCTATGCCGTCTTGGCAGTTCTCCTATCCTGTCATACAAAACAAGAACGATATTGGCAGGACTCAGGATTTCGTCAGCCGAGAGTCAGCAATGGCCTAAGCCGCGCACCAGCAGCCCCTGGACGTACCACATAGCACCAGCCAACTTCCTTATTGCCGGTCTAATCATCAACTGTCTCGGTTCCAAATTGCAGTTCACTTTTGCTTTTCTAAATACATTATTTTTACTATGTATCTAGACATAGTGTATAACTACACTACAACAAGTCTCCTAATAGAAGGCTTTTGTTAAAGGCATTTTTTTTTTTCAAAATGCCTTAATTTCTTGTCCTATAGAGTCATTTCTCTTAAAATGCCTTTGAAAGCATTATTTTTAGGCCAGTCTCAATGCATAGTTTCATCTCACACATTCCAAAGTGTCATATCAGATTTAGAGATTTAGTTTGATGTATAAAAAATAGTCTGTCTCTCAATGCATAGTTTCATCTCACGATTTCATAGACAAGTTATAGCATTAAATTAGTATCTATTTGTTGCATTGAGATTGGTCAAAATGTGTTGGGATGAAACTCTATGTTCTCAATGGAAGTTTCAATGGTGTTTCGTACCTATGAAACAGTGCCAAATGAGTTTCATCTGCCAAGTTTCATATTAATTACTACGCCCGCGTCATCTCTTTTTGCTTATGTGGCACCTCATTTAATGCTTGATGAAACTCTCACCGAGACTGGCCTTAAAGGAAAAAATTTAAAAATGCCTTAAATACTTGTACTAATTAGAGGCGGTTTTTTTTCAAAAATACCTTAAATACCTCAACGTTTTGAGGCATTTTCCCAAAGCGCCTTCTTATCTCTTGTGCCCACGTCCAAGGCTCTGGCCGGAAAATCGAAGTAACAAAGGAGAGTTTGTGACGCGTGTACAGATATATGTCGAACCCAAAAAAATTATGAAGTCACGTTAACTATGAGCTCACGTCTGTCCGCACCTCCCCACCATCCGTCTCCCACCTTATTTCCAAAAAAAAAAAAAAAAAAAAATCCATCTCCCACCTTCCTATCCTCTTCCTTTGTTTTCCTTTCCTCTTCTTCCCCCGGCAAGGTTTAGCCGCCGCCACCGCCTGCCATCAACGCGTCCCTGCAGCCCCACACCGCGTGAGCACCGCTGCGGCCATTCCCACCACCATGAGCCGCCGCTTCGGATCTCGACAGCGCCATCACTCCCACTATTCCTCCCTGGTCCTTCATTGCCTCTCGCGGACGCCTCGAGCCAGCCAGCGCCAACTCTGCCGTCGCTCAGTGACCCATCCTCCTCCCCCTGCGCTGCCCAGCCGGGACGGGGCTACATCAGCATGGGCCTCTCCCTATCGATGGCGGTGGCTATGCCAGTCACGGGCCTCGTTCCTCTCGATAAAAGCATCTCAGCCGTAGCTCTCCAGATCAGGTAACTTTTCTATCTCATCGGGGAACATGCCGTGCTTGGGATCCGGGTGGATCATTAGTGACAATGCTTGTTGTATACACTTGTGCTGTGAGTTCGAACATATTAACTGGTTCCCTACCTGTACTGTGATTGTCTTAGGATCTAAATACTTACTATTTGTATTGGTGGACAATCTTACTACTCGCAGTATGTATTTGTATGCATGACCACCTTACATTTTCGTGTTTTGAACAAGCAATGATTTGGTTCATATATCTGACCCTATATGGAGCAGGCTACTAGCAGTAGCACTAGAAACTCAGATGTTTGTACACTCTCGTCAATGGTTGGAAAAGGTTGAAAATTGTAACATCCCCGATTTTCCATGAAGGGAAAATACACATAATGGAATAATAATGTGATAGCCCAACAAGATCACTCATCAAATTATTATTTACGGTTAATATCATAGTCATACATCGTACAAATACAAGATTATTCAACACTTGGGAACTCACCTATTACACGATTAACCTATCGGAAGCGTAACTCAAGACATCGAGTAGGCGTAGCATGTCGGCGAAAGTGAAGGCTCCTCCTTCACTGTGCTTCATCGAGTCGGCGTAGAGATTAGCGAAGCAATCTTTATCTTCTGATCCAAACTCGAGCGTAGGAACGAGACCACCTAGTCCTTCTAATTACTTAAAGTCAGGTAATCTGCACACCGCCAGAGATGTGCAGGCCATGGTCAGCACCGAATGAGCTTTTGTGGAAAATAGAAAATAAGGGATCTAGCCATCCTAATATTTGGTTGTGGTTTACATCCTTAGCGCATGCGAAGAAGCAGGTAGTAACAAAATCAATATTATTCCAATTATAATTTCCATCCCACCTCACATGTTCTTCCCAATCCAACACCACACACCACGCACATCTCACATCTCTCACACTCACTCAGCGACAAGACAACTCCTGCTCCTTACGCGCCTTGCCTAATCGGCTCCCGGCCAGTAACTCAACTTCTCATCACTAGTTCATCTCGAGGTAAGAAAAGAAGGGACACCTCTCACTACTCGTGAGAAGGGAAATCCAGGGACAACCTGGTCAGTAGACCGGTGCATGCCTGAGGATAGTCGAGGCTCGAAGGCCGGCGCAATCCCTAAGTAGTTCAGGTCCAAGACAGCTCCATGCCCGTAGACAGGACTATACGTATAGATTTACAACTCTGTAGAGTGTGTGCACACAAGACCGCAAGATCACCATCATCGGCAGCGATCGCTTAGGATGATAACGGAGTACCACTGACACGCTTAGACTGGTTGCTAGCACTCATGAGTAATTTTTCAGCAGAGGTGAATGCAAATTTACTTATGCTTCTTTGGCGAATTTGGGGTGAGCGCAATAGTGTCTTGCGCGTTGGACAAAAGATCTCAGTGGAGGTTTCTGTTGTTGTTTTCCTCACACGGTATATGGACTCTCGTGCAGTATCGGCATAATACTTTGCAGCCTAATAGCAAAGGGAAAAAATATGTGCTGGTAGGGAGTAAAGGGCGTGATGATGTGGCTCGGCATGCCCAAAAAAATGGATTCCTCCTCCACTAGGTATGCTGAAGATTAATGTTGATGGAGCTTTCATCTACAGCTCAGGTAACGCGACTGTAGGAGTGGTGATCAGGGATCATAATGGCCATGTAAATTTGGCTTCATTGCGCCTACTCCGTTTACTGCAAAGCTGCTGAAGAAGCTGAAATTGTTGCTTTGCTCTGAAGGGATCGCCCTTGCTGCACGGTGGCTGGATGTCCCCATGGTTTTGGAGACTGATTCTGCGATGGTGGCCGCTGGCTGAGAAGCAATGAGCTTGATCGATCAGTGGGCTGGTCCCTTGTTCGAGAAGCGAGGTCGAGTATGGAGGACCTGTTTAGCTGAGATATTGTAAAGATTAGTAGGAGTTAAAATTCTGTAGCACATGAGCTTGCTCACTTTGCAATTAGGTCGGGTTGTAGTGAAGTCTTTTTTTCTTCTTCTTTTCCTGAGTTCGTTTTGTCTCGAGTCTGTAATGATACTACTTAATTTTTTTAATAGAGTCTTGTTTCACGAAAAAAAAGAGAAGCAGCAGGTCACGCTAGAGCTTGTGCGTGGGGCTGTGGTCATCGTCATCGCACGAGCCCCATTGGTCTTGTAGCTCTTGTCATTGTGGCCGGCCCTGGCGCACGTTGCTGTCTAGGGGCACGATACTGGAGTACACGTCCCGGTATAGTTTTCCAACGGGCTGGCCGCCCGCCCAGCCCGCATCGTGCCGGGGCGGGCTGGCCCGTGTTGTGCCCCTCCGGGCCTCGTGCCCCATCGAGCCGGGCCTTGCCATGCCTCGGGCCTAGAGGCCAGCCTGCTTGCACGCCCCACGGGCCTCAAAATGTCTCGGGGCGGCCCGCACAGCCCGATAAAAACTACGGGCGGGCCGGCCCGTCAGCCCAAGGTCGTTTTATTTTTCTTCCGTTTTTGCATTCCTGCATTAAGGCCCATAGAGGACTGGGCCAAAAATAGCTGTTGGGGCTGTTTTTTTTTTTTTTGCACTCCCGCATTAAGGCCCATAGAATTTTGGGCCAAAAATAGTTGGGCTGTTTTTTTTTTTTTTTTGCATTCCTAGATTAAGGCCCATAGAAATTGGGGCAGAAATAGTCTGTTGGGGCTTTTTTTTTTCATTCCCAGATTAAGGCCCATAGCGGCCCGCTACTATATCACCGGGCGGGCGTGCTTACCCGCCGTGCACGGGGGGTCGGCCCAAGTCCGCCCGACCCCCCCTCGGGTCGCGGCCAGCCCGAGCCCGTGGCCTCCGGGCGGGCCGCGCTTGGGCCGGGCCAAAATACCGGGCTCCGGGCCGGCCGTCGGGCGCCGGGCCGCATGGAAAACTATAGTCCGGGGGCCTGTGTGGCGGCTTCGATATAGGATCTCTGTGAGCTTCACCCTGAATGCCACTGAATTGACACTGTGTTCGTTGTAGCCCCGCGGATGGAGGATTGCCATGAATATCGAAGGCTACCTCCCAGGTGCGTGATATCTCCACTCGTTTGCCGGTGTTAAATAATTACGCAATTTCTAGGTTAAAATTAGAATATAAATCATGACAATTTGAAGTACTAGATTAAGCATGTATTGTATACCAGCATGATTGAACAATATATGGCAAGCATGAACATGATTACTAGTGTATACATAGCTCATACACCATGCAGAGTATAGACAGTATGATCGACGACATTAGATCATGAGGATTATAAATTCCGATTGTAGACGTAGTCTATAGTGGTGGAGATGCAGATGTCGATGAAGCTGGTGACGATGGCGCGAGATCAAGATTGTCGATGAGCAGTGGTGGAACGTTTCCGCACTGAACATCGTCGATGAGCACGGTTGTTGTGCCCATTGTATGTATGTGTAGATGGTCCAATAAGTACATCATCATCAGTCCAACTTACATGTGGCCTTTATTTTATTTATATGTATCTATGTACTGTCCCTCTCCCAATTGCGCACTACATATGCACAAGCCGGCCACAGTGAATATCCAAATACAGCTTGTTCTGCCATCATCACTACACTCTCCTAATGCGCCGTATGGAGCAAGCGCATGCCAGGATGTCGAAGCATGTGATGAACTACTAAAAAACATTCAGCTTTCAGCAGACGGACAGAATAAAGTTAGAGCGCAGCGCTCCAACAAATAGCGGGTTCCTCACGTGTACGTAGCTTTATGCAACTAATATCATACACTTTGGCCTTTTGGTGCACGCGACGGACGTACCCACAATGTTAACTTCATATACGTCCGCGTTTTTTAGCCTTTTGAGATCACAAATCACAGAAAGCAGTGTGTGCAGCTACTATAATAAAATTATTACCATGAACAACCACCAACCCTGTACGCCATTCATTCTTTTTTACCACTAAATTAGCTGGAGGTGCAGTGACCACTCTCACTGACGACACAAAGAGTGTGTGTGTGTGTGTGTGTGGGGGCGGGGGTGCAAACCAGGGGTTAGCAAGTCAGCACGCAGCGGTTTAACCGATCGAAAGCTGCTGAGACGATGTACCAATAATTGGTATGCATGCTGGAGATGCAGGAAAAATATATGGTGGAAACCACGTGCTAGGTGGAAACATGGAAACCAACTCAAAAAGTCATATCTAGAAAGTTTTAAAATTCTGAAATTTAGCACACTCATACTACATACCAATATGTGCCCACATGCAAAAGTTAAGGCGTCAACTCAAACTAGGAAAATACATACAAAAATAACAAATTTCATGTGCATGTGCACTAAAGGACAAAACCTTTCAATTTTTGTCCTTTAGTGCACACACACCTGAAACTTGGTATTTTTATGTAATTTTTTTCAGAAGTAAGTTTGCATCTCAACTTTTGCATGTGAGTACATATTGGTATGTAGTATGGGTGTGCTAAATTTCAGAATTTTTGAAACTTTCTAGATATGATTTTTTGAGTTGGTTTCCATGTTTCCACCTAGCATGTGGTTTCCACCGTATATTTTCCCGGAGAGGCATGTGATGGAAGCATGCTGGAAGCATGTGATGAACTAGTAAAAGGAGATGCCATATATGAATGTGATATTCGGCCGGCGACCCGGCCTTGAGTTTTGGATTATGGGTCAACATTTAAAAATCCAACGATCCCTAAAGCTGTCTCTCCTAAGCTTTATTTGTTTTTACCTTTTGAAATGTATATATTAAGCCTTACCCATAATCTATGAAGAGGGATCGAAACATCCTCATCATTTACGTCCAACTTTTCTGTAAAGAGGACATAGGGCCTCTAGGTCATATGTTGGATCCCAACAGGAGCTTTAGTTCTACAAGTTTTTTCTCTTTTAGTGTTAGGGCCGGAGCGGGGTGTCCTCTTTTTTCTGTTCTTCTTTCATTAGAGCAGATAGTGGTTTCGTACACCAGTTGGCGAGATCTTTCTCCCACTCTTGTTGTGTAAATTTGTAAAACCTTTTTTCTTTCAATGTCGTCTAATAAGAATCCGCAAAGCTTTTGCCGCCTTTAAAAAAAAAAATATCCAGCTTTTACAGTTCTCAAGTAACAATATATTGAACCTACCCATAAACTATTAGGGATCCAAGCATCCTGATCTTTTACATCCATCTTTTAGTATCCAGCTTTTACAATAATCTAAAAGGCATGAGATAACTTTTCATAATTAATCCCTAGCTCATCCAAAATAAACGACATGGAGCCGATGACATTCTCTGGGTGTTCGTCTGCAGGGACCAGGGCGAGAGTTTGTATGAGGCCCTAGCTGTAGTGTTGTACATGTCGTGAGTGAGAGCTAGAAATATAGCAGCACCAACAATATCCTAAGGGTACTTGCATGCAGCAGCATCAAAACAAAATTAAACTATACATGCATCAACGTTCTCATCAAACGATTGGGCAGCATCCAGCCGTCCACAACAATAAGCAATTTAGAGCTTCATCCCTGAAACCGGACGTAGGAATGATTTTTATTACATATATGGGATCGTCATCAGTACACTGGGGCGGAGCCAGGATCAGACTCCAGGGGGGCTAATTAGTGGAGAGTTAGCAAAAATCAAGAGATTTAATTGTAAAATAAAGACTAAGCTACAAGAGATTTAGTGAGAGTCCGGGCAGCCCCACCCGTGGATCTGCCCCTGTCAGTACATAACAAGTCATGCGCTGTATGTGGAGCCTTCCTTTCTCTCCTACCTTGTCATAAGCCTCTCCTTTGGTCTGACTAACCATTGTATTATGGTTAATAATTTATGTGTTTCTCTCACTAACCAACAATATATGTTCTAACTTAGCTTACAATTTAAGCATATGACTGCATCAGTGTGTGGGTACACAGGGAACATTATCAAGGGATCTTTGCGAGTTTCATCTCTGGCGAACTGCACCGTACGTTTTTTTAGCAAAACTACGGTAGCTTAAGCTGCTGCTCGAACATTTTTATTGCATAAGAGTTGGCAAATAATTACAGAGGCCAAAGAAAAGAAAAAGGAAAAACACAAAAACACAGAGAAAGCACAAGCAAAAAAAAAAGGGTCTAAATTAAATATTACAACCATACCTATCAAAGTAAGAGAAAAAGAAAGAGCTACACTCAAGAACTGCTAGTGGAGAATTCGTCAGCACAATTCAACAAGACACACATGAAATACATTCCGAGGTACAATTGAAAGGGCCGCAGAAACAGTATGGACAAGGAATACTAACAGGACCAACAATATAGTACCAGGGAAATACTACATGGATGCATCTCTCTCACGTCAATGGCCGCCCTTGAGGCTGATGAGCGTTGATATGATACCGATAATTCCACTAATGGCAGAGCCAACCGCGATGATATACTTCCAGTTGTTGTAAACAAATGAGTACACCTTAATCCAGGACGGCCTCTTGTTCTTGTAATTCTGGATCTGCACCATGACGAGGGCATAGCAGCGTCCTTTGCGCAGGCTAGGCAGGTTGGTGAAGAAGTCTAGTGTCTTGTTATTGTTGAACCCGGCTCCTTGCAGGATACCCTTGGTTCGCAGCTCATGCACGTCCTCCTCCCGATGCATCAACATCGACAGGAGGAGGAGGTAGGGAGCAAACAGCAGAGTCTTCAAATTCTGCCTCGTTATCAAAAATCTGGTGTCGTGCATAGCTCGTGAGCCGCCATGTTGACGAGCCATCTTGCACGTGCATCGTTGAGGGACAACGGCGGCATGGAGAGCTCTTCGAAGATGATCCATGTCGTGGCGAGGCCCATGTCTGGGAGCTCTGTTGTTTCATTGGCTGTGAGGAAGATGCCCATTTCGGCAAGCTCGATGGCACCGGCTGAAATTGGTATCGATTCCATTCTTAATAAATCTTGAGGTGACACCTTGGGTTTGCTGTTGCTTCTTCTTTTCCTTACAGCGTAGAATCGGAGGAGGCCAAGAAGATGCGGTGCTTTATTGTAGTAGTCTTGGTTCCAGTCAACATGAGTCGATCCAGGGCGGACAACCCGGTCTTGCAGAAAGCCATCATCCAGCCACATTGCAATGAACTTCTTCATTACCTCCAAGGGATCGGCCGTGCACATGTTCATGACGGCCTCCACCACCTTCAAGGGGATCTGGTTCTCAAGCAGCATGATGTCAAGAGCGATGTCATTATCGTTGTCCTCGAAGAAATCGTACAGGTCCCTGTCCAACGACGCGCCCGACTTCCTAAGAATGTATATCACCAGGAAGCAGGCGTCATAGAACATCATAGGTAGGAAGTTGTCCTCATAGCCGATACCTGCCACCACGTCCATGTCGTAGAGGCCGCTGGTATAGATTTCCGCAGCCACAGAGTCCACCGTGCCATACAAGTCCAGGACAGGGAGGCCGGAATTGTCGGTCACCTTTCTGTACTCCTTGATGCAGTACTGAGCAGCCACATGCTTCATCTTCTCCGCCTTCTGGAGGTGGCGTTGCCCGTGGTAGTACGGGCCGATGGCCAAGACCTTGGGCACAGTACACCAATCGCCGAGAGCTTGAATGCTTGGAGGGTACCTATGCATCTTCATTTTAACCAATTTGGCATCATTCTTGAACTCCTCCTCCTTTTCCTGGAACAGCTTCTCAGGGTTATTAATATAGTGCGCCATAAGATCTGGATCAATATAGGTCTCCACAGGATCTGGATCAATGCAGATCTCCACAGGATGTTGTGCGGCAGCAGCATAGTAGTTGTACTCTTGCAATTGCTGCTGCCCTCCGCTAGAGTAGCTGCTAGCAGGGACGACATACGGTTGGAGACTGCTGGTGGAACCAAACATGTCGCCGGCGATGGACCCATACTGCAAAGGTTGGCCGACAGCAGGAGCCCACACTTGAGCACCATCACCTGGTGCTACTTCACTGGTCCAGTTCTTCGCCAGCTGAAGCTCGTAAGGTCCCGCCCATGCAGGAGTGGGTATGGATTCCATAAGCTCCAACCGCCAATTAAGCTGAACGCAGGCACAAAGGTGTAGTTTGCTGGAATAAGAATTTCACAAGATTAAAAGAATGTAGGAAATGGTGAAGAGTAGCGAAACATACAAAAGGTCGAAACTGGATGCTTGCTAGCTTGTATATAATCCAGAATTCAACGTAATGTACATATATTCAGCAGGATTAGTAATAAGAGATACAAATGGAGAAGAGAAAAAACATACTTACAGTGAGCAGGGTAGAAGAATCTTATGTTTGTGGCGAAAGATAAGTGGTTCTGTCACGTAGAAGAAGGACAGCATTCTCAACGCTCCACTTATAGAGCGTTAGATCCTATACTAGTGCAGATTGTCATCTAACGTTGCCCAATTGTTCTTATAAAAAAAGAAGATACCCAATTGCTTGACGACAACGTTTATCCTTGTATATTTTATTTAACCTTGATGCATGTATGGGCCTCGAGTGCGCTGTGGGTTGGCCTTTGCTTCGGTACGGTGTTGGGACTTGGTATTTTGCGCTTTCCGTTTGGCCCCCTTTTTTTTCCGTGATCCCTATATTTTGTAGTAAATCCTGCTAAGTGACAATTCTACCAATACAAGAGGAATCCGTTCAGTAGTAAAGATATAAGTTTGTAGAAGTGTATTGTCACATGCCAGGAGATAGGGCCCAGGACGACAGGCCCAGAGGCCCGCACCCAGCCGGGCGGCCCCGAGGCTGCGGCGCCGCGTCCGCCGCCATGTTCCTGTGACTTCTTCGAAATTAATGCAGCAAATAAAGTAAGAGTTTGGTTAGAATTATTTTAGGACTTTTTGTGTGCAAGTGATATTCTAACTCTATAAGAAAATCTCTTATTAGGAAATAAATAAGGTTGCTTATAAAAGGTATTCTATTCTATAAGAAACCTTTAGAGATCGCTTTGATTACCGGGCCTCATAGGAGGGCCATATAAGTAAGGGGTCTGTAATCTCTTTGGGGGCAAGCAATAAAGATCAATTTCCCTTCCTCCTCTCTCCCACGCCCGCCGCCCGTGCCCCACGTGCCGCAGCCAGCGCGCCAGCGTGCCGCCCGCCCGGCCGCCCCCCACGCCCGCCCCTCTCGCTGGCGCGCCGGCCACGTGTCACGCCGAAATCGTTCGGTTTGTCATAGCGGTATCGGGGAGGCCACTACGATCCACCCACCACCATGGACGCCGAGACGAAGAAGATGCCAACCAACCACACGAAGTCTTTGTCGACTCGAAACCCGAAGGGCGGTCACGGCAGAAAAGTGCCATGATATCCGAGCACTCGGGGTCTCGGTTCAAAGACATCGAGGGTTGGAGCGCCCGCGTCGAAGAGTCAGCCATTCTTCGACTAGGTCCCAAGTAACCGATACTCGGTTGTCTCCTTGAAGGCGGCCAGCGCCCGCAAATCCATCTTCTTTCGGGTTACCGCGTAACGCATCGAGAGAGAGGTAGTAGCCGACTAGCAAGCCAGCCTACTCTTATCTTAACGCCGTAAACTGCATTTTGTTCCTCCTCCAGTCGCTAACCGCAAGCATAGAACCAAAATTCGGTTCAATCTTGCCATTTGTTACGAAAAAAGTAGGCACCAAATAAGACACTTGTTTCTTCTTCCGAGGGCTAAAAAGTACAGGCCCAAGATTGCGCTTCCACCTCTGCCTTGGTTGGCTCTTCAATGATGTCATTCGGCTTGATGAAGCAATCAGAAGCGCTGAGCAAAGAGTTCCACACTTAACGGGCCCTTAGCATTTTCAAAGCCATAACGTAAAGCCGAAATACGAGATATCGAAGTTCGCATCAGCTGCTGAACCTCCAAGTCGAATTTCTCCAGGAACCTCAAAAAGAAAGTCCTCACAAGGAAAAAGCCCAAAGAATGAAGAAATCTCGAAAAACAAGCGCCTCATGTAGTTTTAGTCGGCACTTGTCTCCTTCTCGGGTGCTCGGCATAAACGTCGCGCAGCGGAATCCATATAGTCTTTTGCGACGTAACCATCGA
Organism: Hyparrhenia diplandra; assembly: GCA_015847255.1. Classification (NCBI taxonomy): domain Eukaryota; kingdom Viridiplantae; phylum Streptophyta; class Magnoliopsida; order Poales; family Poaceae; genus Hyparrhenia; species Hyparrhenia diplandra. Next base: position 725,907 of record JADLZK010006888.1, read on the forward strand.
GTTTGGCTTCGGTCACCCGAGACCGCCCGGTCAGATAGCTTTTTGGTTTAATCACGGGACCTTGGTTTTCACCAGACATTTCGGGGCAGCACGGCTGCCACCTTCAAAGATCGGATCCATCCTTATTTTCCACAGCACTTTTAGCCCTTTCTTTGGTACCATCTAGTTGTTGTTCGATAAAATGGGTTGTTTCGTTCGGTGAGTCTTCGCCTTGAACGGGCGATTGACCAGCTCTTGCGGGTTTAGCCGACGTCTCAACTTCGATCGAGCCAGCTGGTACAACCGGATCAGTTTGTTTTGAGTTCTTCTTAGACGAAGAACCAGAGGAGTACTCACTGCCAGAACCACTCCCGCTGCCGCATCCGTTGACCTTAGAAGAGCCGTCGCCGAGTCAAACATCTCCGCACCACGCTTCTCGGTGGTGCATGATTCACCGAATCCGAAGCTAGTCGAGTCGGCCATGGAAGAGCTCGTCATCTAAGGAAAATACGAACCTAGCAAGCAAAAGAAAGCAAAATAGAAACCCCGAAAATAAAAAAACGAGACAACTCCGTAAACACTCGGACAAAGTAAATAACAAATACCTTACAACACTTGAAGGCGCAGGAGTGTTGAAATGAAAGCCAACCGAAAGCCGTAAAGCAGGAATCTCGGCAGAGAAAGCAAATGGCTAGGGAGGAGCCCCGGCGCCCCAAGAGGGCTTTATATGTGCACAAGCACATGGTTCGATGCAACCGCCGCGATGGTTCGCATTCGTACACACGCACCCCGAGACAAGCGCAAAGACGATGGGACATTTTAAAAACAACTCTCTCGCCTTACGGAGGGGTTTTCTTCAAGCCGGATATTTTCCGGTCCCGGGCGAAGTTCGAGCTAAGGGGGAACTCGCCCGCAGCCAGGAGGGGCTCTTGTTGGGAGGGCTGCATAAGCTCCATCACCCCCATCTTCCCGGCTCTTGGATAGCCGAAGATTTGTCCTTTGGGTCGTCGAGGCAAGGTCGTTTCGACCGAGGGAAGTCGAAGGACACCTTCCGACATTTGATTCCCGAGAAAAGGGTCTAGGTGTTGACGGCCACAACCACGCCGTCGGGATCGTCCTTCCTCGAAGCGGGGGCATCGGTAGCGCGTGGCACCAAAGGACCGCGTTTTGGTTCCGAGTAGCCGTGGGATGGGAAGTCCGGCCGACCAGTTCGGCGGACCACCACCGGCCTGGCGCCGAGGGAGTGGGTCGCCGGGGACGACCCCCCGGTGCTTTAGGACCGAAACTCCTATTCTCGGTGTTTTTTTTTCGTGTAACGTTTCTTTGCGGTGGCTTTCCGACGGACCCGGGACCGGAAGGGCGAGAGTCCGGGACCTCACAACCGAAGGGAAAGCATCAATGGTCCCAGGGAGCGGGTAGGGGATCAAAGCCAAAGGCCAAGACACCCGTCTTGCGGGCGCAGAATATCCGGGGGCATCGGGGTGGTTGCGGGGCATTTTGGGCATGTAAAGATATACGAGATGTGTATAAATAAACCGCCCAAGGGGCGTTGTAAAGGATGATGGATAACAAGTAATACAAGCCCGAATCGCTCACGTCCGTGTTGTGTCCATTCGGTTGTCCTTGGGGTGTAACGCGGGGCCATTCAAACAATTTTCCTTATTATGTTACAAATGATTTATCGACCGTTTCACGAGTAAATCGGATGTTTCGCGGCAACCGCTTTTTGTCTGATGTTAAATTTTTCAAAAGCCAATCCCCGACGAAGTCGATCTCGATGCTTTGCACATGCCGCAATGGCTCCATATGCATGTTTCAGAGCATATCTTCGTGTATTTCATTTGTTTTATTATTTATGTTTCAAATGATTTATGTGAGTGTTCCACAAGTAAAATCGGTTGTTTTACGCTGCTCGTTTTGCCTCATGTTGCATGTTTCAAAAGTCGATCCCCGCAAAGTCGAGCTCGGTGTTTATACATGTTGCAATAGCTCCATAAGCATGTTTCAAAAGAATGTTTTCAGGTGTTTCATCTGTTTTCATATGTATGTTTCAAATGATTTATCAGACTATTGCACTTATGTTGCAGTGGTTACACATATATGTTGCACATGTTCATCTGTTTTTAAGCATATTTCAATTGTTTTATACCTTGTATTCAACATGTTGCTACTCCCCAGGATAGCGTCCAATGGAATGAGACGTCCCTACACTGCACCACAAGACTTGTAGTTGTAGGTTAGGTCAACATGGGTACATGCACTATGCTCATGTCCTTTGAACTTTGAATCTCGCACAACACGAGCATGATGGGTATTTGCACGTTGTACTACTGTGTGCTGCGCCAACAGGGGGGGCACTACATGCACTGTGTACTGTGCCCCGTACACACGCTCAAGCACGGCAAGCAAAGCAGCACACGCAACAGAACAATACCGGCAAAGGCATGATGAACAAGTGTGGCAACATGCGAGACAAGTGGTAGCACCTGCATTCAAACTGAGACCGCAACTAATTACAGTGCATGGTAGACCATCGAGGACAGCCCATTATTGATTTAGACGGAGTAGGCGCGCAGGCACCGGGCGTCCGGACGCATCTCACGTGCCGGACGTCCGGGCGCTATTGTTCCCCTTATAGAAAACAACGTAAGGATACAGAACGGGGCACCTACATGTTACAAGAGTTGCTCAAAAAAAAAATGTACATGTTATAGGACATTTATAAAAAAACAAAATAAGTCATTTATTACATAACAGTTGTGTGGGCTGGCCCAAAAATTAAAACGTGTGGGTTCATTTTTCCTGCATAAAATGGGCTGAAAATAAAATTTTGAAAAAGCTAAACTGGGCCAAAAAAGTACAAAACAAGTGGGTTGTTTGCCTCTGGCTTGCTATATAATTAAGCCTGCTATGAACATGGGCCTGAACAGGCCTTATTTCAATTTTACGACATTTTTTGTTGTGCCAAGTCAGCACCATGTTAGCGGCCTACATGGAATGGTCCACGAACTTGTGACAAAAAAACCAATGTCATAGTGACATTAATAAGTATATAAATGTCACATAATAAATTCGTCAACTGGATGTCAAAAAGCCATACATTTGTTGTTCTGACAATTTAGATGGAAATCGGTTTCTAGAGATTTGTAGTGTAATGCAGATTGCTTGTAACATGTCGATATGTACCCAAATATTATCAAATATAATTCTTCTTTGTCACAAAGAAAGAATAGCTTTCACACTGAAATTTCATTTCGCACTTGGACCTACAAATTCTTTTACACCGAAATTTGTAAAGCATTCTCACTCAAAATTATAATAGCACTTGTTGCAGTGAAAGGAACCATGTACAAATCATTGACATTAATTGAACAAATAGGTACTGAATATTTTTTATATCATCTGAGACTGAAAATTCAAAAACAAGTGCAGGTACACATCATTACATCTTAAAGTGATAAAAAGATAAATGCTAAGGCTATAGGTACAAATGATTTCTAGTTCCAAAGCACATGTAGAGAAGAGGCACCAACCATCTTAACCCTGCAATATAGGAGAAAAAGATACTTAGCAAGACGTGCCATATATAACCAAATATTTAACTAAAGTTACATTTTGGAGTAGGCACTGTATTAAACTTCATTGTCCCAATACATAAACCAGCACTGTATGAAATAATCACGTCAATAAGGCAGTATGAACAACTAATCAGTTTGCACAAACTAATGTGCATCAAAGTATGAAGAAAACTAGTATGGAAATAATTACATTAATAAGGCAGTATGAAGAACAAATCACTAATGACCATCAAAAAAACTTAGTAAAAAGGGTCATCACACACTAATATAGCCTCATATATAGCAACTAAACTTTGATAGAGACGGTAAAATTACTGTCATTCATGAACATCAATATACCTAGGTTTAGATGTAGATTCAACAAGTTTAACCTCTCCCGGTCCTCCTTACCTTATTTTTGTCCGCTTCTTTTTCACCAGTTTCAATATAACTGTGAAATGATCCTTTGTACGACTTTGTCGGCGTGTAGTGGAAGCAGAAGATCTTTCTGAAAACAATGCAACCCACAAGAAGTTCAGATTTTTTTAACCCCCTATTAGGCGGACCGAGACCTCATTAATTTTTTGCCTAAAAACTTGAAAGGAGCAAGATACTTCGCAAGACATGCCATATAAGATACAATTCTATAGTAGGCACCGGATTAATTCTCATTGTCCCAATCCTTAAACCAGCACTATATGAAATAATTACAATAATAAGGCGGTTTGAAGAACTAATCGGTATGTACAAACTAATAGTAAGATCATAGTATGAGGAAAAAATAGTATGCAAATAATAACGTTAATAAGGCAGTACAAAGAACTAATTAGTATGGACAAACAAATGAGCTCCAAAGAAAGCTAGTATGGAGGGTCATCAAGCACTAATAAACATTTAAAGACCTTCTTATCTACCAACTGAACTTTGATATAACTTTTGATATATGGACACAATGGTGTAAAAGTAACATCATGCTTCAACATCAGTATACCTTGGTTTAGTTGTTTCTTCAGCAAGTTTTTGTTAGGCTGCATTGGGTTTTGGCAATGAGGCTCATGCACATTACACAGCGCCATCCTTTGCCCCGCTGCGTTCATGCCATTTTCGATAAACTTATCAGCTAGCGTTGTGTTCTCCTTTTCAGCAGGACTTTCTGAAAACAAAGCAAGCCACAAATAGTTATGGATTTTTTAACCCACTATTAGGCATTAGACAGATCTGGTGGCACTCGCTATTTTTGTCTGAAAACTAGTTGTAGCTTGCAAAGGAGCAATATACTTAGCAAGACGAGCCATATATATATAACCAAATATTGAACTAAAGAGACACCGTATTAAGCTCTCACTGCCCCAATTATCCATAAACCAGCACTAAATGAATTAATTATGTTAATAATGTAGTATGAAGAACTAATCATTATGGACAAACTAAGAAGCATCAAAGTATGAAGAAAGCTACTCCCACTGTCCTTAAGTAAATCAATTTCTAGAGTTATCCTAAGTCAAACTTTTTAAACTTTTGACAGATTTTTTTGAGAAAATCGTGAAGATTTATGCTATCGAATTGGTATCATTTGGTATAGAAAAGAATATACTTTCATAATGTGTTGAATTTATGTCATAGATATTGTTATTTGTTTCTATAAAGTCAGTCAAACCAAAAATATTAGACTAGCGTGGATTCTAGGAATTGATTTATTCGGGTATGGAGGGAGTAGTATATATGGAAATATAATTACGTTAATAAGGTAGTATGAAGAACTAATCAGTATCGACAAACTTCTGATCATCAAAGTACAAAGAAAGCTAGATTGGGAGGGTCATTACATGCTAGTCAGCGTCTAAATAGTTTGATATATACCAACTAAACTTTGATATAGATACATACTGGAGTAAAAGTAACATCATGCTTACACATCAATATACCTCCGTCATGATATAGCTTCAATATTTGTAGTCTATTCAATCTTCTTCGATCATTCGCGTTGGGTCTTGACAACGGCGTAAGAGTGACTCATACTCTATAAGCATTCCCTCATTTTACTTTTCGCTTGTTGTCCTCTGTTTTCCTTTGTCTGATTTCTTGATAACAAAGCAATCCACAGATAGTTGAGTTTTTTTTTAACCCGGCCGCTATTAGGTAGACCCGATCCTCACTAAGTTTTGTCTAAAAACAATAGTAGCTTGCAAAGGATCACCATGTATGCCTTGGCTCAGATGATTTACAAAGGGCTCCCTATTGATGAATTCCATTCGCATGATAATTTCTCTTTGTTCCTGATGTGTGCCCTCTCTGAAGGATTGTCCTAGGTCGACCCCATGCTATATTCTTCCCTAAAACTAATGGCAACTTAAGTGTATCCTACCTTTTTGGTTGATTATTTTCACAAGAAAAAAGTATCCATGAGGCATGAGACCAAAACATGGTGCAATATAATATTTAGTGAGCCATGTTATTTTTTTAAAGCTTCTTGGGAGTATTTAATTAATTACCAATACTGCATGGTTTAATTAACCCACGTCATCAAATTATTCGTAGAATGTCCAAAATATGTTGGACAAGTGAGGGTCTTTGGTAAAAGGGTTCTTAGCCTCAGGCAGATTAATTGGAACTCGTTCAGCAGCCCTACCTTGTGAGACGCACCAAGTATGCAATAGAGACTGTTTTTGAGCAAGTATGAGTTGAGACTTCTTCATACATCATGGGTATCATCTCAACGTATGGTTTTTGAAAAAATATCAGGAATAAGGAAAGACTGATCGTATGGTTTTTTGAAAAAATATCAGGAATAAGGAAAGATTGATGTTGTCGGTGCAAAAAAACTGCCAAGAAAGACCCAAATATTACTGTGGGTTGACAACAAATATGTAAATTGTTAGGAATAAACGAACCAAACTTGTCGGCCTTTGGAAACCATCAAGAAAGGTATTCCTATCGGTTCTCCTAATCATTAGGACCTTTCTTTTCCTCCAATGAGCGCAACTCTCTCACTCCAAAAAAATTGGTAACGCCGCTAAAAGGCCATGCTTATGGGACCCACACCGCACGAGACAAAAAGCCCTCAAACCCTAGCTAACCCGCACAACCCTTCAATCAAATCACTATCGTCTTCCCTTCGCACACACCACCACCCTCAACGGTCTCGTGTGTGCAGCCGTACCACACTCATCTCTTTGACGAACCCCCCACACACACACACACACCGGCCGCATCACCACCGTCGGGGTCCTCTCCCACTAGCACCGATTCGATTTTCCGAGCAGCCGCCTCTTCTTTTCCGTGGCGGGCACAAATCTCGCCCGCCAAGGAATTGAATTGGCCGACCGCTACAAGAGGGGCGTCTTTCGGCGTGGCGGGCGCCTTTTAACGGGGGCCCGCCACGTAAAAGATTGTATTATGCGTGGCGGGCGCCGCAACGCGCCCGCCACGTAAAAAATAATTTGCGTGGCGGGCGCGTTGTCGACGCCCGCCACGCCGTTGGGACTTTGCGTGGCGGGCAAATTAGGCGCCCGCCACGCAAAAGCGCCGCCCCTATAAAACCGCGCACAGCCGCGCCCCTTCATCTTCTCCACGGATCTTCCTCTTCCAACTTGTGGGGGGGGAGGTTTTGACCCAAATTTTGACAAAAACTTTGATTTGGGACATTTAGGTTTGATTTGGGGGAGGAGAAGACACTAATTGGTCGGTAAATGTCTCTTTTCATCTTTCTTTCCCACTTTTTCATCCCTCTCTAAATCTAGATCCATGGAGGAGAGAGAAAACTGCCTTTCTCTAGATCTAGATCTATGGTGGAACTTCTTCTCTTTTTTTTTTGGTTTGAGTACTATGTAACGACACTAAGCTTTTTGGAAGAGCAGGGATCAGGATGGAGAGGCACCGAGCCCACTGGATGTATGAGATGAAGAGGGTTGATGACGAATACTATGATGAGGTGAAGAAGTTTGTTGCTCGAGCGAAGCGTTTAATAACAAATGAGATAATTCAACAGAGCCTGATTATCTGTCCGTGCGCAAAATGCAAGAATCTGAAAGCGTTCTCTGACATCGTGGTGCGATCTCATCTAATCATGCATGGCTTCGTCAGTGACTATTTGGTCTGGACTTTTCATGGCGAAGAAGTTCCACCCTTCGATCCACCAGTCGATCCAGTACCAGGCAGTCCCCCGGCCGATCCAAGACCGTAAAAAGTCCACCGGCCACCCAATTCCATCGATTTGTTCGAAAAGACGGGCCGACGCCGACGATGACGCGGCGATGATGGTGGTGGTGGTGGAGGGGACGTCGACGATGACGACGATGACGGTGGTGGTGGTGGATCTTGCAAAGAGTACGACGCGCACGAGATCCCTCCAGAATGTGCTGAAGTCAACATTGGGTACGTGGCGCCTGAACATGAAGACTCGGAGCTGGACTATCCCGGTCATAACGACGTCAAGACTCTAGGAACGGCTGCGTTACAACGTCATCGCCGTGGCCGAAGGTGGACATTGTGCTGAAGATGTCGAAATTGACTTCACCTTCCGGTACACCAAAGAAGACAAAGCGCGGACCCGAGTACGCCACCGGACCCCTATGGTGACTCTTCCGATGATGATGAAGATGGTGGGGGACGGCGGAGGCAACGACCCTCCTCATGGTTCTAGTACCCCCGGCTAAGGACCCGGCACAAGACGGAGCCTAAGGGGAGCCGACATCGAAGGAGCCGACACCGAGGAGCCTAAGGAGGGCGGCACCTGAGGAGCCTCAGAGCCGACACCTCGAGAGGCACATGAGGGGCAGCCGATATACGAGGAAGCAATCGCGAAAAACACGCTGCTGTGTCCCGAGGGAGAGTAGGAGCGAGACACCCATCTACACTCAAGGCCTCCAATGGACAACACCTCAAGCGCCGGGAAGCGAAAGGAGCTAGACCTAGCAAATGCCCTCCAAAGACCGAAGAAGCCCACATTCGATGAAGAGGAGGTCGTAGCCGACAAGTACCCTAAACCCAAGAGGCCCCCAGTAATAGATGTTCGATCCGAAAGGTATGCCCCGCTGAAACAACGAGTTGTAATATGTTATTAGCTACTTCTTTTCACAACCCTAGCTAACATTTGCACCGCCGCTTTTGCAGGCCAAAATCCCCACCTTATGTCGGGTTTGTCTCGGACGAATGCCCCGGCTCGTTCGAGTTTGGGAAGTTCATGATCCCAAAGGCCCAGCTCATCGATAACGAGGACTGGGAGACTCGGAAGTTCCATGCGTGGTACATAGAGTGCGCAAAGCGTGGATTGCATACCTTCAGTGTCCTTCTTCCTAAGGAGTGCTTCCACTACCACACCGATCTCCAGTTCTTGGTTACATTCGACGACATGTCGAGACTACTCGCCGACAGGACATTGACGTTGCCCAAGTCACCTTGTTTACGATGTAAGCGCAATTTTTACTTGCACATGTCCCTTGCATCCGTATATAGATTCTTTGTTTCAAAGGTACCTATGCCATAGCCACATGTCCTTGTAGGTTGAGCGCCGATGCAGGCCACAAGTTAAAGAATGGTATTCTTTACCTCTCTCCATGGCACATCTGTGAGAGACAGGTGATCGGTTATAAGCTAAGAGCGGACCATCCCGACCTGGTGAACTTGACGGACGAGGAAAGACAGAAGATCTGGGATAAGAATGAAAGAGCTAAGAAGTTGGAAGTAGCAGTACGCCATACCAGCGATGAAAAAGGTAAAGGAAAATGGGTATCGATGTATTCGGCGCCTTACCAATACGGAATGGGGCTCGTAGGACATTGGATCTGTTTCATGATCTTTCCTCAGACGGGAGGGCCGTTGTCTTTGACTCACTACAAGGCTCATCAAACCCCGACGGCTACGACAATTCAAAAAAATCTTGAGATTGTAAGTGATCGATGAACTCCTTATTCAATTACTAGAGTCGAATATCATATATCGTTGACAATATAGTGCATTTCGTACAGGCGCTTACAAGCACTACTTGAAGGATTCGAACTGGCTGGGATCGACGATCCCGAAGTGTAAGGAGCGCAATGGAGATACACTCAAAATCAGGCGAGATTTCATGCACGTAAATGAAACATAGTTTTTCTTAGTAATGCGACTACCTAGCTATAGCTTCGATATTACTAATAACACCGGGTTTATTGTGTGCAGTGCCTCAAACAAGCATACGGATCAAACTTGTGTGGATTCTTCGTCTGCGTGAGTACCTCGGGGCCTGTAAAAGGTACAAATCCAGCTACCGACAACTCAAAGACTCAAGGAACCAGTTCACGTGGGTACTACAAAAGGCAACCGACGAGATGCGGTTCAGCGCCTGAAGAGCAGACATCCGCAAGTTCGTTCTAGACATGGTAGTTCACGAAGGCCAGCCGTACTTCAATGTGGACAAAGTGAGTGGGGCTGTTTGTAGAGTATGCGCCGCTAAGGAGATGGGAAGAGCTAGGTCTTAAGGACTATCTTCATCCAATCAACATATAGCTCGCAATTTTTGTATAGATGTTGTAATTAACTAGTACATGTTGGATATGAACAAATGGATCGATCGATCGGTGAAACTTGTATATATGAATCGATGTATATATATGTATATATGATATATATTAGAGTATCTGTCTTTTTTCTTATATATATGTGTGTATGGATTGATAGATGTATATATATATATATATATGTATATATATATGGTATTTTATTTTTAAAAAAATTCAAGCGTGGCGGGCAACATAACCCGCCCGCCACGCATAATAAACTTTAACCGTGGCGGGCGGCGTAACGCGCCCGCCACGGATAATATTTTTGCGTGGCGGGCGAAGTTATGTTGCCCGCCACGGTTGATTTGGCGCGTGGCGGGCACGCCGGCCACACCAAAAGGTCACGATTAACCGTGACCTTTCATTAGTGACGGGCAGCTATGCCCGCCACGCAAAAGGTAAAACGCCCGCCACAAAAAAGATTTTGGGTACTAGTGTCCAAAGCACCACCGCCAACACATTCCACTCCACTGCCTGTGCGGCTACCCCATAGGCATATGTACCCGCACACATATATCACATTAATGATTCGGCTTCCTCTTCTACTCGTCTTCAAAACAACTTTCATCCAAAGAAAAGAAAGTGAAAGAAAAGGATGCCTTCCCTCAATCAATCAAAACCAAGTAAAGCCGTCATCCAACCAGGCATACAGATGTAGCTAGAGCACGCCATAGGTGCTAACCAAAATGTATGCATGTAATAAGCGCGGTGGTTAGCTAGCTTACCTGTGTCGCTGTCGTTCACCATGGTCCCCCAGGAGTTTGTGTATGTGTTGATGGAGTTAAGGAGAGCTTTAGGGATGGGGATGGTTGCAATCTTGGAGGAGGCTAGCTGCTCGTCTCAGGCATATATGTATATATATAGACACGATACTAATACTAGTACAAGGAGAAGTCGTAATCACGGCGAATTTGAAATGAAATGCGTCAGAACTTCCTATGCCCGTGTCGTCACAATCTCTATAATCCGTGTTCAAGCAGTTGGTAACATAAGTTTGTTATTGGGTCCAGTCTGTCCATACATATTGAGAAGCTGTGATGAAATTAAGCGAAGAGAAAACAGGGTTTGTTTATTATAACTTATTACTCCCATCTTTGTTTTTCTGCTGATAACGTGTCGAGTGGTTGAACAAACTACGCAGCAACATTCGTTCATTGGATCACGGAGAGGAAGCATTTTCCTGGAACCACTGTACGTAGAAGTTGTGTGAACATCCCCGGCCAAGATCTCCTCTCTGATCATGCTAGCTAGAAGTAAGTAATACTAACGCGCTCTACTGGTCAATGCAAGCAACATATGAGTATACATATGTGCCTTATCTTTCTCGCTTGTTTCATTGGTGGACACCGCCCAGGACCGGGCTTCGTCACCATATCAGTTACTCAGGTCCTGGTCGTCGTGTTCACTGGCTAGCTAGGAAGAGCCTCCATCGGACAGGCGAGACGACGACGACGACGACGACATGGCAGATCCAAACGGTCACGTCTCTCTCTGCTGAAAGCGCGTACGTGGATACCTTCCATCAATCCGGTGAAATGCATCACCACCCCGGCTCGGCTCCATCACAGCTCACCTGGCCGTTCTCCCTCTGGCCGATCGGCTCTCGGCGCTCACGACTTGGCAGATCGACCGGAGAAATAATCAGCGCGCTTCTCACATATGCATGCACACGTTGGAAAATGAAGAACGTGTGCGTGATGGTTTGGTTGGTCCATCTTACATTAATTAATCCCAAACCGTCAACTCGATCTAATTAATGACGATGTACTTAACAGGCAAATCCAAGATACGCGTCATACGTCACCGAAAATCTTAGATGGCTGAACCCCGGTGGACCTATAGGAAGCTCACTAAGTCAATTTGGATGACTTGGTCAAGCTTTCTCGTTCCTTGGGGGTTTTAATTATTTATCCAATTGGCAACATAACGCAGCACGGATGGTTTGGTTGGTCTATCTTACATTAATTAATCCCAAACCGTCAACTCGAATTAAAAAATGGTCAGTTTCCGGAGGTTTTATAAATGATATGATATGATGGTAATTATACAAGTCATCTCCGAGCCACAATTTTCAAAGCACTCAACCATACGCATAACACATGATTGATGATTAATTAAACTACACTGGCTATATATTTCATCAGAGCTTGGTAAATTTCAATGTTCACACATGAATGATGAGTATGTATTCGACTCTAGTTGCTCTCAGAACGACAGGGAGCATCTGAGGGCTGAGGCCACCATATGGTGCCTGCACTTGTACACACACAAAGCACTTCATGCACACGATACACGGACGATCGAACAGCCTGACCACCTCCAATCCATACCATATACAGCCGGATAGCCTTGAGCTTCTTTGTTGTTCACGCCAATGCGACACAGCACGAGCACGCACTAGCCAGCGACCTTGCCCATGACAACAACAATTCCGGCGGGCATGGGCGTGGAAACTACAATAACTCAAGTAGACCACCGAAGATCAAGTGTCAGGTGTGCATGAAGGAGGGCCACAGTGCAATCGACTGTTGGCACCATTTTGAAGAAGACTTCATTCCTCCTGAAGACAAGAGCGCCAACACCGCTAGGTGTGGAAACTATGGGATGGATTCAAACTGGTATACTGATACTGGTGCTACTAACCATATCACTGACGAGCTAGACCAGTTGATGATCCGGGATCGCTACACAGGAGGGAACAAATCCACAAAGCTATCGGCTCAGGTGTGTGGAACTTGATGGTAAAATAAGCCCATGCATGGACAATGAGATAGTTGGGCTAGTACTCCTACATCATTATGACTTGATGGTAATCACTTTCTGGCAGATTATGTTTTTAGTTCTCTGGTGATAGGAAAACTATTACTATTAGTCTGACCGTTAATCCTGTGTGTGACTCCCTGGGCGTAGCGTCCGGTTGGCCTCCATCTAACGTGATCCTAATCCAGAGAAGCAGGCGCTGCATGTCTTGATGACCAAGCTTGAGGGGCGTCCTCTGAGTAATTCTCCAGACCCCACCATCGCCATCCGGTTTCATGAAGTGTTCGGCGTCGTCATGCCTTCTAGGCAGGAGATGCTTCGCTCAGCATTCCCCATGCTCTGCTTTTCAAGGGACAAGGCGGGACAGGAGCCTTGATGGGCATAGGCGTCGATCGACCGTGTGTCATGTGTCAGTGTTCAACCAGTGCACTCAATGGACCGCTCGCCATAAGGCCAAACGGGTATTCTTACTTTATTCCCATTTCTCTTAATGCAATACGTACAAAGCACGTTTTCGAAAATAAAATTCTGTGTGTAACTCATAATTAAGTTATCTATAGCTGCATGAGTTTGCTCAATTACAAATGACAGCTGTGGGCTCACCCGTGTCTTTTTTTGACGTCCATTTTGGTCTTCTAATATCCTGCGTAGTGCTATTATTACTTAAAATAAAATGTAGTTAATTTAGCAAAATCAGATAATCTTTCTTAATAAAACACTACTGAGAACTGGGTTCATACATAATTTATATTGTTTTAGTGATGCTAGTGTCTTTGGTTCATCTTTTTCTTCAGTACGATAACATGAACTGAGCCATTTAATCATATTGTCTTTTCTTCAGTATGATAACATGAACTGAGAACTGGTGCTTCTGAAGTATACTGGTCTTAGCAATTTCCCACACATATTTCACTAGTAACGAAATGATTTTGCGTGACTCGATAAATCTTTTCCGTGGCGGGCGTGGAGTTTGCCCGCCATGGTTAATGGCCCAATTAATCGTGGCTGGTGTTTTTTATTTTGCGTGATGGGCAATTTTACCCGCCACGTAAAATCTATTTACCGTGGTGGGCGTATTAAAGTGGCCTGCCACAAAAATACAAGCATTTACGGTGGCGGACAGGTTATAGAGGCCCGCCACGGAAAATGCTTCGAAGCCCACGGCGAAGCCCAAACCCCATTCCTATCGGGCCATATATATTCAGCACTTTAGGGTTTCGGTCACAACACTCATTCCAAACCGGCCCCTCCCTCTCCCTCTCCTCCCGACTCTCCTTCTCCCGGCAGCACCATTTCTCTCGGGAGCTCGCGGCGGCGCCGAGCACCAAATCTCCGCCTCGATGAACCGGCACAGCAGCTCGCCACAGGCGGCGGCGGCGGGCTGGCTTGCGCCGGTGCTCGAGCGCGAGGTGGTCGATGGAGGCCACCAGTGACGGCGCCCGGGAGATCCGGTCGACGCGCGGCGTGCGGGCGGCTCGATCCGTGGCGGATCCGGGCGGCGGTGGCCTCGATCCGCGGCGGATTCGGGCGGCGGCGACATTGATCCGGCGGGTAACGGCGTGGGGATGATGGCGGCCCTCTCCTTCAGCGGGCGGCGCAGCGTATCCGGCTGGGCGCGGCGGATCCGGTGCTCGAGCGTGAGGCGGCTCGTGGATCCGCAAAGGCCTCGATCCGCGGGCGATCCGTGGTGGCGGCCGCCGTCGTCGCGCCAACGATGCCGCGGGCGGTGCTTGGGGATGCCGACGGCGAGGTCCATGGCGGCAGATCCAGCTGGTGGTTCACCGGGCGGTGGGAGCATCGAGCGGGGTCTAGCAGGTGCCCAGATCCAGGTCCACCGGGCGGCGGTTGGGCCTAGCAGCCCAGATCTGGGTCCGGATGGGCTCGGGTCTGGTTTTTTTTTTTTTTTTCTGCGACGGGCGTCGGCCGCCCGCCACGGTTGTTGCCTGATTTTTGCGTGACCTTGCGGGGGTGACGGGCATGGCGCCTGCCGCGGTAAAATTAAATTTGCACGTCACCCATAATCATTTGGGTACTAGTTTAGTTTATGTAAACTGTAGGATTTCTAATTATGTGTGCTGCAAAGATCGAAGATTTTGTGATTGAAAAAGTGACGTTATAGGATCAACTATATACATGTACAAGCTTCATCCAAATTAGTGATCTTTTTTTCCTTTGTGCATTCCTGGCAGCTGTAGACATGGGCAGGTTCCCTAGACATGTAGCTCCTGCATGTTCTATTTCTTTTCAATTTCTACATGCTCTATATGTTGTGCACCTATCAGTTTCTCGGTCCATACCTCTATTCTTTTAGGTTCACTAGACCTGTCACTTATTGAATTACTTATTGTCCTATTACTATCCTATTAGATTTGAAGTCTCAATATTTTCTTTTACAATTCATGGATAGGTTCCAAGCCAGCTACCTTGGTGATGACATGGATCGAGAGTATGAGATGTCGGTGCATCCTTATTTAGAAGAATTAAAATTTATGCATCTATGTTTTTATTAGTATTATTATAGATGATGTACTTCTTATAAAGTGGAATGTATATATGAATATGGATTTTTATGTTTGGAAATTGAAATCAGTATCAATATATGAGGAGTTTGCAAATTGTGTTGTTTGATGGGTCTAATAGACATACATGGGTTGTTGGTTCAAATAAGTTTTGGGTCAGCCCAAGAGAGCATTGAAAATTGTGGGCTAGTCAAAATAAATTTTGTGTGGGCTAAAAAATTACATGGGCTTAGAGTAAACAAGTTCGACTACAAATCAGTCATGGGCTGAAAGAAGCTTCGAAACAAGAAAGGAAAAAGTCCACATTACCTCCCCAACTATCACACAAGTTCACTTTTACTCCCTCAACTTCAAAACCGGACATATCACCTCCCTCAACTTTTCAAACCATGCATTTTACCTCCCTCGAGCGGTTTTGAAGGCGGGTTGCTACAGTAACCACGGGTTTGCTACAGTAAACGTGGTTTGCTACAGTAAAGGTGCCTTTGTCTTTTCTTTTTTTTAAAAATTGCTGGTTGAATCTTTGAAAAATCATAGTAAATCATAGAAAAATCATAAAATGAAAAATCTAGTTTTGTTGGGCTCCACATGAGTAGATCTACACAGTGAATATATAATATGGTATACTTTAATTCAACAAAATAATTATACAAGTTGCAGCTATGAATTATTTTAATTAATTATATATTCACTGTGTAGAACTTTGTACTAAAGAATATCATATTATATATTTACTGTGTAGATCTACTCATGTGGAGTCTAACAAAATTGGATTTTCTATTTTATGATTTTTCTGTGATTTACTATGATTTTTCAAAGATTCAGCCAAATAAATAAAAAGAAAAAGACAAAAACCTTCGTAACAAAAACTTTGTACTAAAGCATATCATATTATATATTCACTGTGTAGATCTACTCATGTGGAGTCCAACTAAACTAGATTTTTATTTTATAATTTTTCTATGATTTAGTATGATTTTTCAAAGATTCAACCGAAATTAAAAAAAGAAAAAGACAAAGGCACTGGCACTGTAGCAAACCCGCGGTTACTGTAGCAAAACCGCCTTCAAAAACCGCTTGAGGGAGGTAAAATACATGGTTTGAAAAGTTGAGGGAGGTGATTTGTCGGTTTTGGAGTTGAGGGAGGAAAAGTGAACTTCTCGTGATAGTTGGGGAGGGAATGTGGACTTTTTCCAACAAGAAATGAACTAAGTTGAAAGAAGCTTCAGTAATGGGTTTAGCCCACTATAAGGCTGCTGGCTACATCGGTTTGGTGCAAGGAATTTTGACTTAAACTCAAATGTCATAAAAATTTTATGACTTCAAAACCAACGTTGTAAGTTTGTGACACTAACATCTAAATGACATAAACCATGGTTTGAAGCCCATGGTTTTTGATGCAAGTATTTTCGTCAATCTGGTGTCACAAATGTTACCTTACGATATAAATTGCAGATATTATGACATTAACAAAATTACATAAACCAAAACATTTCTTGTTGTGTACACTTCTAGTCTTCAACAACACCTTATAGCATGAGTGCTCGTCATACAACAATGGTCTCCTCATTACTGATTTGGGTCTCAACCAGTTCTTTCAGCACACAAATGATGTCGTTATCATTGTTGTATGCGTGTATGGTACTTTCCTATATGGTCATCTATACTACAAAGCATCGTACAGGTTTGGTTTTGAGATGTGGAGCTATTAACAACGTGGGTACAATTTAGATGAATTTCAGTTTCTCGATATTTGTAGTGTAAGATAGAGTGCTTCTAACATGTAGATATACCCAATTGTTATCTAATATAATTCTTTTTTTCATCATCACAAAGAAAAAGAATAGCTTTCACACTTGGAGCTACAAATTCTTTTACACCAAAATTTATAAAGCATCTCAAATTATAGTAGCATTTGTCAGTGAAAAAATCCTTGTAAAAACAATTGACACTTAACAGGTACTAAATGATTTTATACCACCTCACACTGAAAATCATGTTGTACTTGCTTCCAAGACAAGCCATGACCTTTTCATCTTACTACATTTAACCAATAAACAAAGTGTATGTATAGAACATTTAATATTAAAGTGACATAAGATAAATGCTAGGACTATAGGTACAAATGATTTCTAGTTCCAAAGTGTAAGTAGAGAAGAGACACCAACCATCTTCACCCTGCAATATAGGAGAGAAAGGTACTTAGCAAGACAAACCATATATAACCAAATATGGAACTTTAGATACAAACTGCAATAGGCACCAGATTAGCCTCTCACTATCCCAATCCATAAACCAGCACTATATTAAATACTTACATTAATAAGGCAGTATGAAGAACTAATCAATATGGACAAACTAATGAGCATCAAATTATGAAGAAGGCTAGTAAGGAGGGTCATCACAGTAATAAAGCCTCATATATATCAACTAAACTTCGATAGATAGACATACTGGAGTAAAAGTAGTGTCATGCTAGAACATAAATATACCTAGGTTTAGATGTAGCTTCAACATGCTTAATATGTCCTTGTCCTATTTTCCTTTTGATCCGCTTTTTTTCGTGGCAGTATTCATAAAATCATTAAATGCCCCATTGTATGCCTTTGTCTGCGTAGTATTAGTAGTAGAACTTCCTGAAAACAAAGCAAGCACAAGTACTTGAGGTTTTCTCACCCGCTATTAGGATGATCTAGCCCTTGCTAATTTTTTTTTAGAATACTATAGTAGCATGCAATGGATGAAGGTACTTAGGAAAAACAGCCATATATAACAAAATATTGCCCTAAAGATACAAATCTGTAGTAGGCAATAGATCAAGCTCTTATTGTCCCAAATCATAGACCAGCACTATATGAAATAATTGCATTAATAAGGCAGTATGAAGAACTAATCAGTATGGACATACTAATAACAACCATCAAAGTATGAAGAAAAATAGTATGGAAATCGTAATGTAATAGGGAAGTATGACGAACTAGTCAGTAATGACAAAGAAATGAGCTTCAAAGAAAGCTAGTATGGAGGGTCATCAAGCACTAATGGCCACTTAAAAGCCTCATGTATACTCCCTCCATCCCAAATTATAAGTCGTTTGACTTTTTTGGCTCTAAGTTTGACCATTAGTCTTATTCAAAAAATTTGCGCAAATATTGTCAAATTCAAGTCATTCTTTAAGAACTTATATTAATAAAGAAAGCCACGACAAAAAAGTGATATTTTGCATAAATTTTTGAATAAGACGAGTGGTCAAACTTGTTGTCAAAAAAAGTCAAACAACTTACAATTTGAGATGGAGGGAGTACCAACTAAACTTTGATATAAATTTGATATACAAACATAATAGAGTAAAAGAAACATCATGCTTCAACATCAATATACCTTGGTCTAGTTGTTGCTTCAACATGTTGCCTGTTTTTCGCGCGTCCTCGCCGGTTTTTTGGCAACGGAGTGTCTCATTCTCGTTACGGCGCCTTCTTTTTGCCCCACATGGCTCATGGCATTTTCTGTAAATTTTTTATTTAACCCTGTGTTCTTCTTTTCTTCAGGAGTTTCCGAAAACAAAATAAGCCACAAATAGGTCAGATTCTTTTTTAACCCGCAATTAGGCAGACTCGGTGGTTGCAATATTTGGTCTGGAAACAATAGTAGCTTGCAAAGAGCAAGGTTATTACGCGCCAACAGTAAATATGAAAAACTGTTAGGAATAAACCAAACAAACCTATCGGCCTTTGGAAACCATCAAGACAGGTATTCCTTCAGTTGGCCTAACCTTCAGGACCTTCGTGTCCAAGCAGTGGCAACACAAGTTTGTTGGGTCGCTCCTGTGATGAAATTAAGTGAAGAGAAAACAGGGATTGCTTATTATAACTTATTACTCCAATCTTTTTTTTTCTACTGATTACCGTGTCGTGTAGTTGAACTAACTGCTTAACTACATTCGTTCAATGGACCACACGGAGGAAGCATTTGCAAGCAACCACTGTAGAAGTTGTGTGAAGATCTCCGGCCGGGATCTGCTATCTTGCTAGTACGTAGTAATACTATAGCGCCCTAAACGCGCTCTGGTCAATGCAAGCAATAGATGAGTATATATAGTGATACGACAGGCGCGGTCAGTCCTCAGTCAGGTCGTGGTCGTCGAGTTCACCGGCCGGCCCTGAACGACGTCCTACGCGTCACGTGTTGACGATGTGCAACGCTCGAACCGAGGACACACCGAACGCCGCCGCGATCGACCCGCGTTCCGTGTGACTGTGGTGCAACCGCCAGCGGAATGGTGTTACGACGACGATCGACTTAGCAATCCAAACGGCCACATCTCTGTGCTGAAATTAAGTGAAGAGAAAACACGGCTCGTTTATTATAACCTACTCCAATCTTTGTTTTTCTGATAACGCGTGTCGAGTGGTTCAACGAACCACTAATGACCACGCGGAGGAAGCATTTTCATGGAACCACTGCAGAAGTTGTGTGAAGTTCTCCGGCCTGGATCATCTCACAGTTAGCGTCCTGGTCGTCGAGTTCATTGGTCATGAAGGATGCCTACGCTTCTGCTTGATGTGCAGCCTCCACAGGAATGGTGATACTACGACGACGACTTAGCAGTTCTAACGGAGACGTCTCTCAGCTGAAAGCGCGTGTATAGCTTTCATCAATCCGGACAACCGCGGCACCGCCGCGTCTCGGCTCCATCCACTTATAAAAAAAAAATGTATGACGATGTATGTCCTACGTAATTGACAGGCAAGTCTAAGATACGTCAAAGTCATCACAAATCTTGACCGATAGGAAGCTCACTAGGCCAATTTGGTCAAGCTTTTTTTCTCTTTCTTTCTTTTATATTTATTAATCCAATTGGCAATGTAATTGAAGTTTTTTCAAAGGAAATTTAGGCAAAGAAGCTTCTCAAAATAGATATCGCAGCACTATGTGAGCTGGTGATGTCAATTGAGCCCCTTAAGCAAGTCTAGTCCTCATTCCATTAGTGGGTTGATGCCTTGATGGCACAAATATGCACAAGTGGAGCACAGAAACGCTGCAGAGAAATATGATTAAAGCCCTCAATACATCGATGAAATTAGTTCTCAATCCATTTGTACTACATTCACGCCATGTAGAAAGAGGGACATTAGTTGGCTTTTGGGCTTAAATGGGCCAAGAGGCTGCTTGCAATCAAGCCCAAGTGTGCAGTGGGAATTGCAGACTAAACCGCATTGACAAGGAAGAAATAGATGGACTACCTTGTTTCGAGGGCCACAAAACATGGAGATAGAGAGAGATAAAAAATTCTCAAAAGACAGAGATATTGGGTTGGGCCCACCAAACGATTTGAACCCTACATGTTTAGCATGGTGGAAATTAGTATTATGTTTATATTTAACATAATAGTGGTAGAAGTGCAGTCGTCTTAATAAAAAGTGATATATAGTTGCAGTAGTATGTTATAAAAATAATTATTCACATATACATATAGATATTAAGTTATCTTTTGTAATTGCTTATATTAATATTTACACGTAGATTCGAGAGATTTTTGTTTGTTTATTTTATAAGTGTTGATAGCAATAAAAAATTGAATATAAATTAATACACAATAGATACATTATATTATATGTTTCACAATGGTAGATATGGGTATTGCAAATGAAAGATTAGTTGTTATTTTACATTATATGTCAAAGTGGAAGATGTCGGTAGTTTTTTTTTTAATAAAAAGTCAAAGTATGCTTCATCCTGTATTACTTCCATTCTTCAGAATTATGTGCTAACTTTAAACTGGACAAGGAACAACAGCACAAGCATTGGTGGATTTTCTTATTTAGCCTTTTGCAGTGGTTCAACACTTGCATTTTGTTCTTGCTCGGGCTCCATATTCAGTAGTGAAACAGATGAGTTGATTGGTCCATGAAAGGCTGAAACTGTGCACTAGGACTACCCTAGGCCCTTTAGTTCCACTAGCATCGTTGGAATAAAAATATTAACTATTGCCATACATAGACCTTTGAGATTTATTAGGATTTATTTACAATATCTTTTTGAAAGCAATTTATTGGCACATATTAAACTAAGAGGTTTTTTTTTTTTTTTTTTTTACAACTAACAACTTTATAGATTGAGCAGCCATTTTAGAAAACAGACCTTCAGGGAAGGCTGTATTACAAATAGGTCCATTCAAGGTTGATAGAATGGGGGATACTGATGTGCATCAGTTAGAGCAGCCAGCGGCGAATGATCGATCGCGGTTACTATGTAATGTGGGCGATGTTTAAATTCCTCAGCGGGATAACGGAACAACAAGACAAAACTGTGTGTATACTCACCAATTCATTTGGGTTTTTGAATAATTCAATAAAATGATCTACTCGATTCATATATATTTTTCGAATGATAGCGCATGAAATGCAAGCACAACCACATCCTACCGTCGGGAGATCGCAAAGACCGCAAGAGGAGCTGGCCAAATTCATCAAAAGATGAGGTATTATCAGAAGTAGGACGATTTTTCCATTGCAAAGTCTGTGAAGTTTACTGATTCAGTATGGGCCAGACCGGATCAATAAACTACTGTAGTTTCTTGTTGATGCTGTGGGTGATCTGAACATTTGAGCTATTGTACTTGTTTGACTACTTGACTGCTGACCATGTGATATAAACATGTGAGCTACTGTTAGACTACTTGCTTGGTGACCAAAACTACGCGGATCCGAACATGTGATTATGATAATGTTTTGTTGATAAACCCCGACATTCTACGTTGTTGTAGTTACCTGTCATTCTAATTTCCTAACGCTGCCAGCTATCACAAACCGCACCGTTGCGTATTAATCACTGCCGGACATCCAAAAACCGGTAGTGCGACTGTCTAAAATACTGTCGGTTTCGAAACAACCCGGCGGTGTCGGCACAACCAACACTTTCGGTTCCAAGTGTAACTGACAGCGTGATCGTAAACAACTCTCGTCGGTTTAACCACAACCGGACTGTGTTCCTTCATATATGGTCTTTGTCGGTTTTCGATACACAACCCGAAAGTGTTGTGTTCCTCAACACTGTCGGCTATATTGTGAACCGGTAGTCTTATTTCAAGTCGTTCTGCCAGGTGGTAGTGACACGCGGTAGTATTGTTTCTAAGCACCGCCGGTTTTTACACCCAGCAGTGTTTTGAACCCTACGCCGCTTCGCTTTGGTTCTCTTTGGTTCATTTTCCGACAGTGAAGGGGGGTTTGAGCCCGGTAGTAATATACAAATCTGTATTAGTAGAAGCATTAGTGTATCAGAAAGCTGGTGGCACGTTGCTGCTTAGAATGGCACAACTATCGGGTGTTGGTGGTGGTCTATTATGGTGATGAGTAGGAGGAGATTGAATATTTCTTGGGCAATATAGAAAGTAGCAAAATTAGTTGATGCATATATGTCGGCCATTGTATGAGTATTGTAATAACAATGTATAGCAAAATTTGAACTTTTTTTTAACCTCAAAGCAAGATTTGAAATTGCTTCCTATAATTTCAACTGCACCCTTCAATTTTATTTGATTGCCCTTTTGTCCATGCTTCCTTTGGACTTATGTATCTTAAATGCAACTCAAATTAACATGTTTTAAACTCCAAATATGGTGACATTAGTTTTTTCGTAGCAACGCCACGGGCACTCATCTAGTTTAGTTAATGTGTCCCAAGTTCTATGTACATATTTTCATAAAGCAAGTGTGAAATGCCACATGGGAGAAATCAATCCCGTGATAGATTTCATGGGCTGAAGTTGGGCCGCATGCTGCAATTGGTAACGGGCCTTCCCTGCGTCGATGTATATTCCGTTCCGTATCAAGTCTGGCCATCTAACTCGCTGGCATGCGCAAGGCGTGTAGCCAAAAGTAGTCCTGTCACGAATCTGGTGTGTAACAGAAAGTAGTTAGTTATGGTGCGAATGATGCATAACCAAATAGGTCATTCATACAAGTTCAAAAAAAAAAAAAAAAATAGGTCATTCATACATTGCTCTATGTTGGATATATATATATGCCATATTATTGGACAAAGAAGAGACACAGCATTTCAAAGCGAGTCCGTACGTATGTATAAGTCTCGATAGACTCGACCACTTTGCCTTTGACAGATAGTTTGTTTTTTTTATTATGAGAGATTGGAGTGAGACAAAAAAAATATTTTAATTATGCTCCTGAAAATGTTTGTTTTGTTAATCCCATGCGAACATGATATTTATCTGGTCTGATATTCAATCATGAGGCATTCATTCCAAATTCCATTGAGATTAGAATTATAACGAATAACTAAATTACAATCTTCTAACTATGTTTGCTCTGTAAGCTGAAAAGCACATGTACATTTTTCTATTTGCGTGTCAGTATGTGTTAGCAACCCAAATCGGATCATCTCGCAAATCAAAATTACAGCAATAATCAAATATCTAGTACCTTTAGGAAGCTTCTTGACAAGTTTGAGGTACTAGTAGAGTACAAGGGAGGAAGCACTTGCCTCGAGCCGCAGCTCACGGTCGTCCGGTTCATCCGCCCTCTTCTGTTCATGCGCTATCTTTACTAGGAAATATGCTTGCCATGCGTTGCACCCGGTAAATAATATGTTGGATGATCGATATGTTAATTAAACAATTTATAGATTGAAGATTTATTCTATGATCATGATTTGTTCTAATACATCTTTGAATCAAATTCCTTGTATTGTCCGACGTGTCTTAGATAACGTCTGCCTTGCGGCCTCATCACCATCTAGGATCTAGCCCTCCTACATCAGTGAGGAGCACACACAAACTGAGTTGCGAGCGCACCCCATAAACACGCGTGACAATGATGCGGCTGTGACCGAGGGCTCTAAACAGAACAACACCGATGGGATATTCTCACCGATTGCGGCAATGACCCGGGGCATCAACAGACGTACACTTGAGACTCAATGCGGGTGCGACCTAAACCGATCGACACCGATGCAGGCCTTGAGCAGGATGGGCCTTTTTCCTACCCACATGCTGATCGCCTAGAAGAAAAGGCCTTGTGCATAGGCCGAAGTAGCAGCTGGCCCTGCCGTACGGATCTACTATCGGTTTGGATTACGGACAGATAAAGTTTGGGATTAGTAGTTTACCAAAACTCGGTCAGTTGGCAGATAGAAATTTGGTGAACCAGAATTTTTCTCTCTTTATTAATAGCTATAGAATACGATGGTGCCCTCTCATGGCTGTGGCCGCCGTGGGATAAATACAGGATCAGCCCAGCCCAGGCCCTTTTCCTGCAATATCTAACAATATGCCAATTAATAGTGGCACTAATAAATCCTAAACATATAAGATTATGAGAACGTGTCACAAACCCGGTTAGATTGAGCCGGCTGTGACATGTCACCAACGAACTCGAGGCGGTGGCGGCGGCGGGGGGGCGGTGGGGCGGCAGCGCCCCCCTGGCGGCCAGTTGGAGGCGGTGGCAGTAGGGGGAGGTGGCGAGGCGGCGGCGCAGCGGCGCGACGCGGGAGGCTGGGCGCCGGCGGTTGGGGACAGGGAGAGAAGGCATGAACTATTTCTTTATTGCTTGTTCCCCTAAGAGATTACATACCCCTTACTTATATAGCCCGGCTAGTGGGACTTGTAATCTAAACAATCTGTATAAGGTTTTCTTATACTGATCGAATACTTTTACAAGCAATGTTTATTTATTCTCTAATAAGGGTCTTCCTTATATGATTGGAATATCTCTTTTACACACAAAAAGTCCTAAGATAGTCCTAACTTGATGGCGAAGCCGAGACGGAGGCAGGGGAGGGTGGAGGTGGCGGCGGCGCAAGGGGTGCCGGCCTCCCCTATAGCCGCCCCACCTCCTCCGAGGGGCGGCCGTGGCGGTTGGGCCCTCCTAACCCACCCATGGCTGGCCCAATTCTGACACATGACAAAGCGACACTAAAAGGTCAAATAATTAATGCGCTGGTTGGCAAAAGGGGAAAAACATCCAGTCGAGGACCCTTATATTCCCTTTGAAGTAGATCATGAACTTCTTCCTCAAACCGCCCTCATTCATCGGATGTAATAAGGGCAGCCTTACTTTTCTATTTCTACAACTTTTCTTCCTACTCCCATCAACATCCATGCCCATTTGATCCTGAAAACATTCCTGTTGTCTTCGATGGCATCCACCACAAGCTCGCCTTCCCTAGCGCCCTCTACCGCACACTTTCCTTCCCAAGCAACTTCCACGGCGATGAAATCCCTAAACGACTCCACCCCATTACGTCCCCACTAGCTAAGCACACTACTACATAAGTGATTTTGCTGGGAAAGTCAAAATATTAATGGAGGTGAGCGCTAGGGACTGCCTGCATAAATGGTCAGGGGCGACCCAAGAAAATGCTTGTCTCCCAAAACCATGTAAAGAGGCGGGTGTCCTCCGAAAATCACTGATTAACTAACTTGGTCATTTTAGGACGTCAGTCTCTACAAATCTATTTTCACATATGAGCATCTTAAGAACAACGCCTCGGTTAATCCATGTTTATCTCCGTAAGTTTTTCGCACCAAAAAAATAATTTCTAACTTTTTTTATATAAACTTGAATAATGAAAAACTTTATAAAAAAATTGTTGCGCTCGATGTGGTCTACACCATTTTGTATAGTTAAAAAAATTGACCTGAAGCTGTTTAGAGTCATAATATATTGTTGTAAGTTTCTGAATTCGAAAATTAAAATTTATTTTTTTATGATCTTAATTATAACCAATTTTTCATTAAGCAGAAAGGAATGATCAATAAACCTACACATATATAATACAACTGGGTACGCACATAATCCATAGATTACCAACGAGGCTCTGAAACCCAAACAAAAGCAAAAAGAAATGTAAGGGGCAGGAGACTCTCTACCTAACTAACCCATAAGCCAAGCCTAATACCGAAAGAACAATCTCGATAGCTGACATGGCCTACAAATTTTTATTCAGAATAATTATTCTTCATAGTAAACACATTTGAAACTAGGGAATCTCACCCACAGCGTTGCTGCGGGAATTAAGAAAATGCAATGATTATAAGAAAAATTTTCCATGATATTATCTCTTGACGCTAAGTATTTGAGTTTATCTAAAACTCTTATACAGTTTGTTTACTGACTATAAATAAATAATAATTACGATCACATGGTGTATCTTCAAAAAGGACATGTAATTATTTATTATAGTGAGTCCTTAGTAGCATAGATAATTCTATCTTGTTCGTTCTCCATGGTTGATGTTGAGAATAATTTCCAAGGGTTACCTGTATTAATAGTGAGTATAGTATAGATGTCAGATATTATAGTTGATTGAATATTTGTATTTTTAATGTGTATAATAATTTATCAAGTGCCTGTTAATGTGTCTTCTGTTGTTTCTCTAGAGGGTCAACTGGAGCCTCTTCGTTAAGTTCCAGCCTTCGTTTAGTCACGTGAGTTCTTTGCAAAAATATATGAAATGCGAAGATGTTATATTTTTTTAAAATTAGGTAGATGCATCTTGTGTTTCTTAACGATAATGCACTATATAAGAAATTTAAAATTTAACTTATCTGAGCCATAGTCCCCTACCAAAGAAAAAAACAGAATAGGTATCATTATAGTTCTGTAAATATTATTTAAAATGAGTGAGGATATTTACCTCATCATCTAGAAGAATGCCATCAACGCTGATCAGTGCATTTGTGTTGGCGTATCTTGAATCCCATATCCTTATAAGCCTTCCAAACACTTTGTAATTGTTTTTGCCAGCGACGATATCTTTAAGCTTAGTAGTTTCAGTCATGATGTAAATGCTCCTGCAATGCATAATAAGATGGGTTGAGAGAGTAAAACATCTAAAATAATTACAATACAGTGAGAATGAGATCCATAGTTGGGTTATATAGAAACAATTCCTGCTGTAAGATGATAATAACAAAAACAGTAACTGATATGTTTCTCTTCATAACTGCTTAGAAATGGCATTGTGCTGATTATTGTAGTCAACGATACAGTAATAATACTAAAGGCCACAATACTGCATTGTGAACGTTTTTCTCTAAAAAAGGATGAGCCCTGATAACTAACAGGGTGTTTGGTTTTTAGGAATGAGTTAGTCCCACAATACTGCATTGTGAACGTTTTTCTCTAAGAAAGGATGAGCCCTGATAACTAACAGGGTGTTTGGTTTTAGGAATGAGTTAGTCCATCATCTAATCACTCCTCACTTTTAAACAATTAGTACTAATATCCAGAATAGAGTCATTCCACCAGATTTGAGTACAGACTCATGATGCACCACCTCATCTGGTCTTATAGTTCTCAAACCAAACACCCTATAAGAGTACCATCGGGTGCCATATGAATTAAACCTAAAATCACCTCGGCTATTATTTGAGACCACAGATGAGAAATCCATCGATAAACAATAGCAAGATGCTAAAATTGGGATTTCAATACATATATATTAGAGAAAGATGCTAACTGTAAATGTTATTCAGACAATCTCTCTTAGGTGTCTATTACCTTTATACCTAGAGGATTTGAAATACCACGAAGGAATTCAACATGAGCAGCCGGTCCTCTCAACAACTAAAGCATATGTGCAGAACAGTCATAGTACAGGCCAGTAATGGAATCCTCCTAGTCAGTGCTTGCTCGTATGGAAAGTGGAGGCACTCATGGGATGTCCATAATTCAGCTGTGGTCATGATGGGCTCTGATCAAATAAGAAAGTCTTAATCCATAGCCTATGGAAAAAAAAATTCAGCACATATCAATTGAAGAGAAAAATGATTTGCACATAGCTCTGATCCAATAAAAATATGCAGAGTAAGAAAACCAAAAATTATCCTGGGATAAATCCTAAAGCTGTGACCTCTGATCTAATAGGTGTAGTAGATATAACAAATTACCTGAACAAACGGTAACATCAACGTAATCTTTCAGGAGTGGGGAGAAGAAAATAATTTTGTACCTGTGCCTGCGTTGGAGAGGACAAACTGAAACAACATGGCTATGGAGTCCTCCATATAAATCTCAGGAACTAATGATGCAATTAAGGAGGTTCAATCGATCATCAATAGGGTGGAGGTGGGGGCCTGCACACACACATCGGATACAGAGCACACACGCATCCAGAATGAGCAGGCACTGTCCACAATGAGCACAGCAGGCACTGTCGTTGAAGAAAATGCATCATTCACATCGCAGGGGTGGGATTCGGCGTAGCAGTGGTCGAATTCACCGCACCAGGGGCCGGACTCGCCGTACGTTGATTGAACGCTTGCCCATCGTCTTCCTCACCCACGCGCAGCGTCTTCCTGCGCCCGACGGACGCGGCGGAGTTCCATGGGCGACCTCGTGCGGCTCGGCGGGGCTCTACGACGAACTTGCGCGCCCGGCGGCGTCGGGGCTCCAAGGACCCCCCGACACCGGCCTATGTCGCACCCTTGCCGTCCGCACCCGCCGTGGAGCTTGTCGGCGCTACGCAAACCAAATCCCATACGCAGAGTCGGCGGAGGAGGCGGGTCTCTTTGGATGGCGCTCGATGGGGACCAGCGGGTGACAGGGAACAGCAGCCCATTTCGCCAGGGCAGAGCGTCAGCCGCGGCGAGGAGACGGCGGCTCGCATGCGGGAGGAGATCCGCCGAAGCCGCCGGAGATGGAGGAGCCACCGAGCTCACCCTTGCCGTCATCAAGGCGTGGCGTACATGGGCCTCGTCCTTGCATCGTCAGCTCGCCGGGTCCGCGCGGGGCTGCTGTGCCGGATCGTGAGGAGCGTCGGCGGCGCGGAAGTTGGGGAGGGGCTCGCCCGGTCAAGGGCCGCCGCCCGATTCTTGCTTGCGGGCGGATAGGAAGGGGCCCGCCCGTCACTCCATCGCCTAACCTCGACTTGCGCCGTGGGCGTGGAGGGAGGCACCATCGTGGGCGAATTTATGGACATCGGCGGGAAGGCACAGGGGCGGCGTCGGCCTTTCGTGTTGCGATCGCGGGTGGAGAAGGCAGAGGGGCGGGCGCGTCGAACAGTCGTCCCGAGAAAAGCTAAGAGGCCAGGACAGGAGGGGGCAGGGTCGTGGAAGGAGACGGGTAACGGAAAAAAAACGGACACAATCACGACGCGCAAGAGCTGCGCAAGAGCTAAGCTTCAGTTTCAATTTCAGTTACCACTCACAGAACCAATCAGGGGCCAGAGAATTCCTTAAGGGATGGATAGTGGGGAGTTCCTATAGGAGTTTTAGATTTAGATTTTAGATTTTAGATTTGTTCGGTACATTTCGCACGACACACATCAGCACACACAAATCGGCAAGAATGCAGCACGAGTGTTGAGATACACCTTCTGGCCCGCATAGAATCTTCACAGTTCTTACTTGCCGACGTTCTGGTACTTGTACAGCTTGGCACACAACATGTAGTAGCTGAAGTTGAGAGACACCAGGACGGCGAGCAGCCAGTAGAGAGGTTCTCCAGCCTGGACGCGTTCATGTTGTCCGGCAGCCATGCGGTGGCGCGCCGGACAATGCCGATGAGCGCCGTGCTAAGGTAAAACCCAAGCGCGACAATCATGGCTACCATGCCCGTGGCCGTGTTCTTGAGCGATGTAGGAAACTCCTGGTAGTACAACGTCACCTGGCCGGGGAAGTGCAGAGCCTCACCGAACCCTGAAAGAGCGAACGGCAGGAGCAGCCACGTGGCCGACAGTGGCGACACCCACGCCGGGTCGCCCTCCTTGCCGTGGGCGTGCACGGTGGCTAGACGCCGGCGCTCGATGACGGCGGACGTGGCCATGCTGATGATAGTGACCACGTGGCCGGCGCCGATGCGCTGCAGTGGCGTCGGGTCGTGCCCTGTGAGGCGCCTCCACAACGGGAGGAGGACACGGTCAAGGAGGCCGAGGGAGACGACGACGGCGAGGAGGCTGCCAACGATCATGGAGCCTGCCGGTATGGTGAATAAGCGCCCGACGGCGCGGTCCATGACGAGAGCCTGCAGGATGGTGAAGTTGATCTGCACGCCGATGGCCACGCTTAGTATGATGCCGGTGCTCCACAGCGGCAGGATGCGGAGCACCGTTTTCAAGTCCTCAACTTGCTGCACCGTGCACACACGCCATGGCCGGATCACCGTCGACCCGTCGGCGGCAGCTACGGTGTCACCGTCGGTTATCAGTGCGGCGCGGTTCAGGAAACTACAAAAACAGTTAAGAATTGCTGTTAGCGACTTAATGGTGGACTGTTTTTAATTTAACTATCTACTCAATCGTACAAAGGGACTGGAGCAATTTTCAATGAAAACAGTAGCACTCAGAAGATAGTCGTACTGCGTTGGAAAACAGTAGCACTCGTGTTGATCCGACAGAATTATTAATTTGAAAGGACTGGAGGCAGGACGTCGTCTCCTCAGCTGACAATAATACGTACTACCTCGTCCCGTAGAAAGAAAGCAGCACAATGTGTGCATTTTAGTACCATTAGTTTATCCAATTATAGACAAAAAATCAGTTATATATGCTGTCAAATATGGTAGGCTTTTTGGCTTGGAATTTGATATTCCACCACTTTCAAAAGTTCACATACAAACCTGTCTCAAATTTATAGAGTGGGAGATGGAAATTGACTCTAGAAATCACCATTCCATATTTTTACTTTCCAACATATGACACGTTCTTCAACTCACTCTCTTCTGGTTAATTATGAATTTTTACAAATCAATTAATTTAAATCACCTTTTGTGGCACGCAACACATAGTGACGTTCTTTTCAGGATCGAGGTAGTAACTTCTTTTTGTTATAAAAAATCACGCCCCTATAAATTTGTTTTTGAGATTACACAGTATAACGTAGACGCTCAACATGCACGCACACTCATCCCTATAAACACACATATGCAAACCTTACCCCTATGAGCCGGTAAATCTTAAAGTTCACGAAGTCACCGCAGGCGCCTCGCTATCGACGGGGACGTTACCTACCACTTAATGCATAGTGCCGAAAAATCCTGAAATAAATCAGCATAACGTGTCGCACCCAGGACTTGAACCATAGGGGTCAACTCATGGCTGCTATTCTAGTTTAAGTCAGGACCTTATATCATATTGATATAACCCGGTGCTGGCGCTGGACCGAGCATGGCGGCCAGCCTCGTCTCTAGCTCCGCTGCTAGCTGTCATTCCACAGCGGTCTTGGCGTTCTCCTTGTAGGCCTTGAGGAAGCTTCACGCGGAATGCTCCATGCCTGACATCATGTCCTTCTCCAGGTTGAGGATGTCCTTGCACTTTTGTTCCTCCACCGGATCAGTACCGGAGAAGATGGAGACTTGTTCGGCGAGCGTATCCAAGCACTTGGTGATCATGGTGAACTCCTTGGAGAGATCTTGTAGCAGCTTCTTCGAATCAGTGTCCATGGTGGTGGGTGGATCGCAAAGTGGCCTCCGGATACCAGCTGTCACAGCCACGACGGGGAGGAGGCGGCGACACCTACGGCGGCCGCAGTGGCGCTAGGGCAAGCGGGTGGGTCGCGCGGCTGGAGGAGAGGGGGGGGCGGCGGTGGAGGCAAGAGGCAGGGGAAAATATTCTTTATTGCTTGTTCCTAAGAGATTACATCCTCCTTTCTTAATAGTCCTCCTATGGGACTTGTATCTTAAGCAATCTTTAAAGGATTCCTTATAGAGTTGGAATATCTTTTACAAGCAAATCCTTATTCTTATCCTAATAGGAGACTTCCTTATAGGTTAGAAATATCTTCTTCACACTAAAAGTCTCAATTTATCCTAACCGAACTCTTACTTTAATTTTGAAGAAACCGCGGAAGGGTGGAGGGGCGCGCCATGAGCCCGGCCCCCCACCCGATGCGGGGCCTTGGGCAGGCCCCCTCTGGGCCCCATTGCCTGGGGTGTGACAACTTCCATAACAATAAATAAAATAAAATATTTCGTAATCATGTTCAACACGTGACGTATTTGTGATTGGATGATTATAGCTATTGTCCTGATCATCACTAGACTGATCCTTGTTGTAAAAACTCGAATTGTATGTAAGTATATCCCAGACCAAATTAGCTGAGTCCACCACCTTACTTATGAGTGGCATTAAAAATATCACCTAATCGATTATGAATTCCTATTTTAATGATCGCGCATGCAGCACACATGCATTATTATATTATTGGGAATGTGCATAATTTTTCTTACCTAAAGCTGTCGGTTGGGGTTGGGGCAAGGTCAGTGTCACCATTACCAGCTTTTGTGGTCGCCACCGTCACCTTGCCGTTGTTGGCCGTGGTAAAACTTAAACTCTCCAGCCGTCGTCGGCACGTTGACCTTCCACTTCCTGGCGGCGGCGACGACCACCGCGAGCGAGCTCCGTGAACGGGCTGCCCCGCACGGGCGACCGGCGGTAGAAGCGCGTGCCAAGGAGCAACGCCACGAAGCCAACCATGCTGGCGGCGGCGGAGATGCCGAATGCCAGCGTCCACGACACCGTCTCCTGGACGTAGACGATGACCGTGGATGCTGCACGGAGGAGGCGTACAGGAACACGAAGAACCAGTTGAAGAGCACGTCACGGTCGGCCGCTGAGTCGAACTGGTCGGCGCCCATGGTCGCCTGGTTGAACCGCGAGCCTGCTGCGCTGACGCACATCAGGAACGCGCCGGCGTATAACGCCACCATCTGTGCCGTCGATGCCGGCTCGCAGGCGCCGGCGCCGAGATGGCACGGCGGTGGGCGAAGAACGCGCAGGCTTGCCGTCAGGGTGAACACAACCGTGGACTGCATGCGCATGCATCAGTCTAGTCAACAGAGCAGCAGGTACGATCGAGCCTATTGCATGTGTCGTGTATGCATACGATGGATAGGCCGGGCCACTGACCAGCATGGCGAAGGCCATGGAGATGGCAACGACAGGATAGCAGCCGAAGAAGGCATCGGCGACGACGGCTCCGGCGACAGGGGCCAAGTTGAGGCAGCCATTGATGATGTTGGAGATCTGAGCTGCGTCCACGCTTGGCACGTTGTACTCCTTGATCAGGTAGACGACTAGGTTGCCCAACGCGCCGCCCGTCGCCAAGCCCAGACTCATCATCGCCGCTGCAGCCATATGACGACATCCACACATATATGTAACTAGCACCGAAGCACGCATGCATGAACCGAACCATTTAGAATTTTGGATTTAAACGACAGCAACGGCGAGATGGAGAGACCTCCGAGGAAAGGGAAGGTGATCCATCCACCCTTCTTGCTCCTCTCATCGCTCTGCGGCTGCTGCAGGGACTCGTGATCGATGCCGCCGAGGCCTTGGCGAGGCTGTGCTTCGTCCTGGTGCACGTTTGCTTCCATGCTGTAGAATCTTTCTCTCTCTTCGTGCTGGGAACATGTATTGATGAGTCGCTTACCTATAAGCTGCACGAGAGCAGTGTGTGTCAAGCTAGTAGAGTGATGTCAGTGGAGTTGGTCACCCACATTGTCCTTTTCATCATTTCTGATAAACTGTCCAAGAAATTCGGAGGGAAAAAAATTAGGTGCAGTGTCGCTGTACCCATGCCTCCCAGGAGCACTTGGCAAAGCCTCTTTTGCACTCGGCAAAGGCTTTGCCGAGTGCCGATCATCCCAATCCTTCTCGGGGAATTTTTTTCATGGCAAAGTGCTCTTTGTCGGGCGCCTTTTGTCAGGCACTCGGCAAAGCCTTTGTGTTAGTATGGCACATGGCAAACAGTTTGTAGAAGTCAAAAAAGAAAAAATAAAAGAAAATCCTTCGTGAGCCCATGGAGCCCATGGATGGGCCCACCGAGCCCATCGAGCCGCCATCACCTGCGCGCCACCGGATCTGTCTCCAAGAGCTAGTCCTCGTGGGATGCCCCACTGGGGGAGGGAGCTGGAGGAGGGCGCTGCCACCGTGCATGCTAGCGGCGCTGACCCCACATCCTCGCTAGATGCACCGCCAGCGGAGGAGCTAGAGGAGGGCGACTCTGGGAGTGGTCTTTGGGAGGGCGTCACCGAGGGGGGAGCCGGAGGAGGCCGCCTTCGCCCTCCAAGCTTGTGCGCCGACTCCGCGCCGCTGGGGAAAAAGGAGCACGCCCCGCGCCGCCCAGCCTAGCTCCCTCCCGGCCCGATGCACTCTTTGGGGAGAAGGAGTGTGCTGCGCCATTGGAGGGCGCCTCTGGCGCGATACACTTCCCCGGTGAAAAGGAGCACACCGCTGCCACCGGTGGGGCTCTATTGCCACCGGTGCGCCGGGCGGGGACTTTGTGCCCAATGTGTCACCGTGGAAGGAAGGAGAGATGGGGGGTAGCACTTTCGGAGGGAGAGGTGGGGGGCGTGCTAAGGGAGGGGAGAGGTAGATGAGAGAGGGAGCGGCGGGCGGGAAATTGGGGAGAGGGAGAAGGTGTGTTAGTGATTTTATACCTAGGGTTGGGTGGAAGGGCACTTGGACTGTGCCCAAAATTTTGTTGGCTTGATCGAAAGTGTCCGATCTAGACATTCGGCAAAAAGATTATTTTTCTTTTTATTTTGTTACTTTGAAAATATGTGTCATATTTTTTTTTACCCTATGCTGCAACGGATGTTAAAAAAAACTGCACCTTTGCCGAGTGCGCAATAGGACACTTTCGGCCTTTGCCAGTGGCAAGCCATGCAACACTCGGCAAAGGCCATTTTGCCAAATGTCAAATTTTGATACTCGGCAAACATTTTTTTTATTTTGACCACGAGTACTTTGTACTCCGTGTTCAAATTTGGTACGCTTCCAGTACTTCTTCCTATGTTTCTTGAATATATCTCATTTACTTGATTTTTTTTTTTTTTGTGATAAGGCAAATTTGAACTATAGGTGTATCGAATATTGGAATTATTTGAAAAATAATATTCATGTCCTTAAGTGCAATTTGATACCGTATTCAAGAATAAACCAAAATTTTAAACATCCTGTTCACAAAACATGATCATTCACTTGCGGGTGAATTGTTTTTAAATTCTATAAAAGCAAACAAAATAGGGGAAGATTTTGTGCGTGTTGTCACGTATAATGCTTCAAATTTTATAGAATCCTTCTCAACTTTCTATGTCTTCTATGGAGATTCTCAGTTTGTAAGCATTATACGTACCAACCTGCATGAAACCTTCTCAATTTTTTTTATCACAGTCTCCAAATAGGATATCATGACCACTCGACAATATATCATGATTTTCAGACTTTATTTGCTTTTTATAGAATTTAAAAAATATTCACCTATGTTTAATGTTCATGTTTAAAATAAACAAGATGCTCGAAATTTTGGGTCTATCCCTAGATATGCCCTCACATAAGATTCAACAACATGAATATTATCTTTTCGTTCTTTTTGTTTGCTTTATATGAATGACTTGCAGTTCAAATTTGACTTATAAAAGAAAATTCAACTAGATGAAATAAATTAAAGAAATATAGTAAAAGTTCGGGAGAAATCTACCAAATTTGAACATGGAGCACCAATTACTCACTACTACAAAAGGTTACTAAGAGAACGCCATGCCGATTTTACATTAGGGGCGGTTCATTTTTCGAGCCGCCCCTATAGTGACCACATTAGGGCGGCTGGTGTTACGAGCCGCTCCTACTATTACTAGGGGCGT
Organism: Hyparrhenia diplandra; assembly: GCA_015847255.1. NCBI lineage: Eukaryota > Viridiplantae > Streptophyta > Magnoliopsida > Poales > Poaceae > Hyparrhenia > Hyparrhenia diplandra. The sequence goes on from JADLZK010006888.1 coordinate 761,863, forward strand.
TCAATCACGAGCCGCCCCTAATGCGGTCCACGGTAGAGGGGCGGCTCTATATTGAAACGAGCCGCCCTACATATGAAATGTAGATCTCGAAAAGTTATGAAACTTTGTAGTTGACAACTTTTTACTTTGAAATCATCTAGGCATGCAAAAGTCGGGTGTTGAAATGTCTCAAATTTGAAATTCGAATTTCGTAAACGAGCTCGGATGGAAAAACTTCCTACATATGAAATGTAGATCTCGAAAAGTTATGAAATTTTGTAGTTGACCACTTTTTTACTTTGAAATCATCTAGGCATGCAAAAGTTGTGTTGAAATGTCTCAAATTTGAAATTCGAATTTAAGTAAACGACCTCGGATGAAAAACTTCCTACATATGAAATGTAGATCTCCAAAAGTTATGAAACTTTGTAGTTGACCACTTTTTACTTTGAATCCATTTAGGGCCTCAAATAGTCAATTTACACTTTCAGATTTGTATAATATATGGGGACGCTGAATGGGATATGGACACATATGAGTGTGTAGCGCAGTGGTTGGGAGGGGTCGCTAGCGCAAGCACGAGGTCGCTGGTTCGAATTCCGCCCGACGCGTAGCGCAGCGATTTTACGTGAAAAAATGCGCGACTTGCGACTTTGCGCGCGATGGGGTGCTCCCTAAAAAATAAAAATGTTTTGGTATTTTTTTTTGAATTTTGAAAACACGATTTTATACAGTTTACTATAGGGGCGGCTCATACAGTAGGGGCGGTTGCATCACCAACCGCCCCTACTATAAAACCCGCTGTAGCAACGGTAAGTTTAGGGCGGAATGAGCCGCCCCTACGTAGTTTTAATGTAGTAGTGACTATAACAGGACTACAGAAAAAAATTTGGTGGTCAAAATAAAAATAATTACTTTTGCCGAAAGTGTCGGGGTTTGACACTTTCGACAAACCTTTTCTTTCGTCAGTGTCAGCTACATGACACTCGACAAAGGGTTCAATTGCATTGTGTCTGAATTCGACACTCAGCAAAGAGTATTTCAATCTTTTTTAAAAAAAAAACAACTTTGCCAAGTGTTAATGTTTGCCAAGTGTTGAATTCCGTGGAAGGACGGTCCTAGCTGCCGTGGGATGTCTTGGGTAGACCAGCAGTACATGGCCATCAAGGACCATGCATGTTCTAATCACAGGGCCATCAAGGACCATCAAGGACCATGCATGTTCTAGCTGCCGTGGGATGTCTTGGGTAGACCAGCAGTACATGGTCCCAAAGACCACCTCGGCAGGCGCCGGACATCTTGTTGGGCAGTACCACTGGGCGTAGGAGTGAGTATCCTGCATGTCGAGAGTGTATATATATCTCTATCAGATAGGCAAAGTTGGGCTGCCGACAGCACACACCACGCTGCGCTGGCCTGCCAGTATTTTTCTATACGGCCTGCAGTGAGGGCTCCTGCCACAAAATTGCTCGGCAATGCAGGTCGAGCGTGAGCCTGCAAAAGCCCACTTCAGCCCAAACCCAAGGAATGTGCTGCACGTCTCACCTCCGAACCGTATTATTTTGAGTATGGACCTTCTTGGTCCCCTTCTTTCTCAGGCCGCAACCACCACCCCCACGCAGGGTCTTCGCGGATTTTACTTTGGCGGGTAACGAATTAACGATACCTTATAGCTCTTCCATTATCTAAAAGCTGTGCAATCTACCAAGCACTCAACCCAGCACACCTGTAATTTGGTCGAGGAAACAATAAGATGCATCTGAACCGAGATCCAAAGCTTAATTGTCGCCATTGTTTTGTTTTCTTACAAATATTTCTAATAGTTAGCTTGAATGATAGGCAAAAGAAATACATTATTCCATCAGTGATGCATTGTCGGCACTAAGGACAGAAACAAGAGTGAGACTTATCAGGAGGATATCACCGTTTTAGTCTTTTGGCAATTCCTACATAGGAGTATGACAAAGGAGCTATGGATGCATGCCACTGAATTGACCACCGAAAGACAGTCACAAACTTAGGTCGAGGGGTGCTTCGGATGGTGAAAAGCATGTCTCATCCACCTGGGTGTAAGTTAATAATGATGGGATCTGTCCTTGTGACCAAAAAGATCATAGTGAATTGTTGGTACATAAAGGGTGATATGCATGAACAATGAGCATAAAAGTGTAATGAAGTCACCATCCGTGAAGCAAAAGATGTATGATGCGAACACTTCTAATACATGCCTCAAACTATTAGTTCATGCAAATGCCATGGAGCTTGCCCTTGTCATGTTATATAACTGGCATCTCGGATTCAAAACCATATAGATGATCATATCTATGTGGTGGGATAGACATTAATGTTATACTGAACTAATGAGCATAATGTTATATTGTTGAATTTCAGAAGGTGGAGGGAAACAAGATATATGTTTGATTGTGTGTTCTTTTACGATACTTGCAGTCGCTTCCCATTGCCTCCGCAAAATAGCTCATCCCATCATAGACACATCAATTGTCTCATGTCTCCTCCCCTAACAACGCCGCCTTCTTCCTATGTAGTTGTCACATCAGTCATTGTGAGCCATCGAAATTCTATGTAAGCAATGTAAAATCTATCATGTTTGATTATGTGCTATTTGCAATGACCGGTTATGCTACAATTTTGTATGCAAATTTGTTACACACAACAGAAAAAAGATAGCACAATGGAAAACCAGGGTGTTTCATGGATAATTTTTTTCGCAAACATGCACACTTCTGTTTTCATTAAGTGGGCTTCAAGCACTGAACAGAGATAAGGTCGTCGGCTATCAAATTGCAAGGAGTGTGCGGCACACACCTTACAATGTTTCAAATATTACTTTGTTTGGAATAAAGTCATTCATTTTGTTTGGGCTTTCCTTGACTAAATTATTTGAAACATTTTCAGCGGACTGGAAGTGATTTTATATTTCCGCAATCTAATTGATTCAACGAAAAGAATTATTCAGCTATTTTCGAAACACTTTAAGCAGCTTCCATTTGTGCGTCACACACACAGTACACGTCACTGAACATAAGCTAGGAGTGCAGAGGGCAGTAGGTAATTCCACGATGAATAGCAACATGCAAATCATTGTACGTGCCATTAACTAGAGACATTTGTATCATTTCAGATCCTTAATAATTAAAACCGGAAATTGATCTTAAAGTAAATCATAGGTAGACAGCAGTTAAACATGTATGCTGACATATTTTAGTTGCTCTCACAAAAGTAAGCTGGTACATTTGGCTGTTACCCAGACGCAAGGACCTGCATCGTTCCGAGCACATCGTATATAGAGAGTTCGGACCGAATTAACCTCAACTGCAGCATGAACTGCAGAACATGAACTATTCATTTTGCCACGCCTCTTTGTTTATTAGTTCATTTTGCGCACATAAAAATCGATTCACCGGCGAGTTGTCATACTCTTGTAGCAGCTTCAAGATCTGCCACTGAGAGACACACACTTGTCTCAACAGAAGCCAGTTGTAGTGCAGAGTGCATTGCACTATATCAACAAGCTTAGCAGCTTGAAGACGGATGGCTGTACCTCTCACTCTGTTACCCAGCTTGATTGTTGACTAGACTCATGGTGCGTCTGGTCATCTTTTGAGAAGTGACTACTAGGGACTGCACCAAATGCGTCTAGGGCGGTCTGGTCAGTACAACAGCGCGGAATTTGGTCTACAATGGCTACTTTCTCCGTTGGGCTTATAAATAGACCAAATTCCACGCCGGGTCGACAACAGTGTCGGCCCTGGCCATTTGAGGCACACAGGACAGCCATCAGGTTTCCATATCGGACTCGACCATGGTGCACACGCACGCATGCATGATAACCTAGCCAAACTAAAACTAGGAAACTATAAAATAATAATGCTAATTCTAAAACCGGCTCACACATTTATATTCAAATATTACGGCCAGGAGGCAAACCACACCATTAGAGTATGAACCTCCGTAGCAACTTGCATGCAGCAAATACATCCCAATACTGGTTCATGTGACGTCGATCTGAATGCAACCAATATAGATATAATTTTGAGTCTTCATATATTTTTATTTCATGAATGTTGGACCACCAAAACTTATAACTGAAGACAAGCCACCAGTAGTAAATTTGTCCATATTCTTGCTATATTTCTCATCAAAATTAATAGCTCCAAATTAAAGACCAGATACCTCCAAAGAATTACCGGTTACCATATTTGATATATTACCAGAATGGACCGTTTGAATATCTTGAGGAGCCATTGGATCCTCTCGTCCTTCAAACAAACCCGTCCTTGGCTTTGAGTTAAAATAATCCACTTCTGAGTTCTTGCTTGCAGGAATAACAACACTGTCTCATGAACCGGGATTGGGCCAGCCGGGACGGGCTAAAAAGGGCTTGAACCGGCCGCGATCGCCCACAAGGGGGCCAGGGGGCCTTGGCGATGCAGGAGGGGCCGGCGCCCCTGCCGCCGCCGCCGCTGCCTCTCTCCCCTCCGCGTCCGACTCCGCCGTCTTCAAGTTAGGATTATCTTAGGTTTTTTGTGTGTAAAAGGGATATTCCAATCTATAAGAAAGACCCTTATTAGAAAATAAATAAATATTGCTTGTTAAAGGTATTTCAATCATATAAGGAAACCTTATAGAAGATTGCTTAGGTTACAAGTCCCACTAGCCGGGCTATATAAGCGAGAGGCATGTAATCTCTTTTGGGGATAAGCAAGCAATAAAATAGTCCCTATCTATCTCTCCTCCTGCCCCACCGCCACCTCCACCGCCCCGCACCGCCGCCCCAAGCAGCCAAGGCCTGCGCGCCACGCCACAGCAGCGCGCCGCCCCTGGCGCCGCCGCCGCGCCCCCTTCCCCTCCACCACGGCGCCCGCCCTCCTCGCTATCGCCAGCGCCGCTGCTGGCGCCGCCCGTCGCCGGAAACAGCCGCTCCCTACGCCACCTTCACCACCCCAACGGTCATCGGTGACGTGTCACAACCGCCCAATCTAACCGGTCTGTGACATAATCGCCTTGGTCCATCAATGTTGCATTCCAGGGGATATTTGCTACACATATCCAAAGATATTTTTTCTTATTCATCCACTTTCAATGCACCAGCAACAGAGGCATTGTCCCCAAACATCAGAAGCAATTTGCATAGAAGGATCTTGTGATTGAGCAATAACTAATTCAGCTTTCTTGGCGACATCATTTGAAATATTACCAAAAGTGCTACCAGATGCATCTTTGGAGTTCAGACCCTTGCTTGAACTCTCGCAAGCAATAATTTCAGAACTTAATACCATGACAGGAAAGGATCGAAATCTCAATCCCAATTATCACAGTGGCTAACCGAGAACACAAGAACGCGCAAGAATGCAACGAAGCCAGTGAAGTACGCAAATGGAACTGGCAGAGAACAGTGCTATTTTCCAATGATTTTGAGTAGCAGCACATATATACACGGTTACAATGTCCCAAAGGCGCTAACACATAAGGCATACATCAGGCTAATTATACCACACACACTGTCACTAAATTAAAACCAGCTTAAAACAAGATACAAGTTGGATATATACATAGCAACTACTGCCTAGTGCACAACGTGTCCTGATCACCTGCTCCCATCATCACCTCAATTCTACTTCATTTACTGCTCCTGCTTCTTGAGCTGATCTATAGATTCAACATGTTTAGTGAGTATCAGGCTTACACCAACACAAGGTACATAGCAACACAAGCCATAGATAACCAAATATTGAACTAAAGATACAATCTGCAGTAGGCACCAAATTAAGCTCTCACTGTCCCAATCCATAAAGCAGCACTATATGAAATATTTACATTAATATGGCAGTATGAACAACTAATCATTATGGACAAATTTATGAGCATCAAAGCATGAAGAAAGCTAGTATTGAAATAATTATGTTAATATTTCATCCAAAAAAAAATAATTATGTTAATTAGGCGGTACGAAGAACTAATCCGTATGGACACAGCTAGTTCGGAGGGCAATCACACACAAATGGCATCCAAATAGCCTCATCTATTCCAACTAAACTTTGATAGAGAGACATATTGGAAAAAGTAACATCATGCTTCCAACATCAATATACCTTTTAGAAGTTTCTTCAAATCTTTTAATCTGAGCTTCTCTGGTTTGGTGATCCGGCCTTGAGTCTGCTTTTATCATAGAGTTCGTCATGCTCTTTAAGCAGCTTCTAGACTTCCTTGTTGGCGTTGTTTTCGAATTTTTCAAATGTTGATACGTTGTTCTTCTTCCCGAAAACAATGTAAGCCACAAGTAGTTTAGATTTTTGTATCCCACTATTAGGTGGACCCTGCCTAGCTCTTTTTTTTCTAAAAACTATTATAGCTTGCAAAGAAACACCATGTATGCCTCAGATCATACGATCTACACGGTGCTCCCCATGGATGAATTTCATTCACATGTTAATTTATCATTGCTCTTGATGTGTGCACTATGTCTTGTCCTGGTCCGATCCGCCTCACGCTATATTCTTTTCCTCAAAGAGTTCTCCAAACAAGAGCCTCAAGTAGTTTTATTGGACCTTTGCTCGGCAAGCGCTTTGCTTGTGAGACCCACCAGATATGAAATTAAGACTTGTTCATATGTCATGGGTATCATCTCAGTGTATAACCTGGCTAGCTGTTCAAATCAACTCCGGCTTGATCAAGATTGACAGCATCTTTTATTTGGTATCATGAATATAATAAAATCCGCCAAATGGTTTTGCCGTAGCTAGGGTTTTCAGAAAAAATATGTACATCTGACTATCCGAGACAAGAAATGCTATAAATATTTCGCCGTACCAATAGGGACGTGCCCCCTTGTCGAAAAGAAAAAAAAAAAAAGACTCATACGTCTTTGCTTAGGCCCCGCACGCATGCATGCGTACATGACTTTGAATTGAATCTGCCTATATAGGCGGTGGCGTTATGCCTCGAGGAGGTTTATGCATCGGAGACGACTTCAGCGAGTGGTGGGAACTAGGTAGTGCTGTAAGAACTACACGGGGATTGCCGGTGGTGGTTGAGGAGTCAAGAGAATATGATAGATGGTGGTAATAATGATAAGTTTACATGGAAAGAGGAGATGAGCCATTGGACCGTTGACTCAACCAGCCAAAATTCAATTGTTGGTGTATGCCACAATACTCATCCAATGCCTTTTAAAATTTTTTTTTCTTGGTTGCGGTAACACAATGGCAATCGTGCGAAAAAGATACAAGTGGGTGCCGTGGCCACCACACCTTCACCCTACATCTCACCCTACAATTGTTACGAGCATCTCCTCCTTTACAAAATTGAGGTAGGGTTTGAGCAACCCTACCATTATAAATGAATAAGACAATATGTGGCATGGAGACGAAGAAGTAGTTTTGGCGGCAAATCAAACTCTGGCCTGCTGATAATCCTTTTTCCTAGCCCTGTGCATCATACCCAGCGGGGTCGGCTCATCAAAACAAAATGTATACCCCAAAAATATATACAATTAATTAATGAATCGGTTTCCTATTATACTCGTCTTAAATACAACCTTTGTCCAAACAAAAGAAGGGGAAAAATGGTTCTACACACAAAAAAATATTGAGATCGGAGGGGGAGGCCAACCACCATGTTTTGATTAAAAAGAAAGTGATTCTTCCCGATCGCAGAAAAAAATCACCGAACTCTTGCTATCATAGTGGCGGGATTTTTATTACCCTTAGCTTGAAATTCGCTCTATGGTGATTCGAACTCAGGACCTAAGGACCAAGTAAAGCAGCTATCCCACCGCAGGCTTGCAGATGTAGCTAGAGCACGCCATAGGTGCTAGCGGAAATTTATGCAAGTAATAAGCGCGGTGTTTAGCTAGCTTACCTTCGTTGCCGTTCCCCATGGTCACCGAGGAGGCTGATCGAAATGCCCTAGAGTTTGTGTATGTGTTGCTGGAGTTAAAGAGAGCTTTAGGGATGGGGCTCGTTTCAATCTTGGAGGAAGCTGGCTGCTCGTGTCAGGCGTATATGTAGGTACTAGTACTAGAAGAAGTTGTAGTAATCGCGAGTTTGAAATGAAATGCGTCAGAAATTTCATGGCCCGTGTCGTCAACAATCTCTAGCCTTCACGTGCAAGCATAGAATTTGGCAACAGAGAAGTTTGTTGGGTCACTCCTGAGAACCTGGTATGAAATTAAGTGAAGAGAAAACATGGCTCTACTCCAATCCTTGTTTTTATGATAGCGTGTCGAGCAGTTCAACGAACTAGCCACTCAGCTACATTTCGTTTATTGGACCATGGAGGATGCATTTTCATGGAACAACTGTAGAAGTTGTGTGAAGATACAAGCCTGGATCTCTAGTCAATGCAAGCAACAGATGAGTATTATATATATAAGGTGGCCAGGACCAGGCTGGGCTGTCGTCAGTCAGGTCCTGGTCGTCGAGTTCACTGGCCATGAAGGACGTCCTAGGCATGTTGATGTGCAACCTCCACCGGAATGGTGATACGACCACGACTTAGCAGTTTCAAACGGCCACATACGTCACTCTGCTGAAAGTTTGTGTATAGCTTTCACCGCGGCACTGCCGCGTCTCGGCTCCATCCACTTATATAGAAAATTACCTTGTATGACGATGTAAGTCCGTACGTAATTAACAGGCAAATCTAAGATACGTCAACGTCACAACAAACCTTAGATAGCTACTGTGTAACCTATAGAAAACTGACTTGTGTCACAAGGCTATATAAGAACCATTTCACCCCACCGAACATGTATACTGAAGCTCAATATAATAAGTCAATTTGGATTACTGGTCAAGCTTTCTCTTTCTTTGGTCTTTTTTATGTATCCAATTGGCAACATAACTGACGTTTTCTCAAAGAAAGTTTAGGCAAAAGAAGCTTCTCAAAATATATGTCTCCTGACGAATAGAAATCCACATCATCCGATAACTGAAAGTAAACGTACAAAGATGTATCTTGTCAAAAAAATGTACAAAGATGTGACTATTAGCTACAAACATGTATAAAGGGTGCAAGTTGACGGAAAATTCAAAGTTTTGGACCATATACACATGAACGGTCTTTTTTTAAAACCAAGTTGTGCTTCTTTATTGATGAAACAAGGAACATCGTTAGAAACTGAACAAAAAAATATATGTCATCTGCACTACGATGGTGATTATATATGTCATTTATGGTCCCTCCAGGCTTAGCGCAGATGAAAGCCACGTGTCCTAGGAGTTCAAATCACACGGCTAGGCAAGGACTGAGAGCAATAGAGCCATGAAAGAACACCACGGATTGGCTGCCATGGGATGTCTTGGGAAGACCTGTACAATGTTTGGTTTCAAACCGGCCCAATCCATGAAGCAGCCCATCACAAACTGTATTTGGAGGCCGTCGTTGTCCCAAAGGCTTGACACTGCTAGCAGGTCGAGCGGTAGGGCCTGCAAAGCCCACTTCAACCAACTAAAGCACAACATCGGATGCAGCAAACTGAAGGAATGAGTATGGGCCTTCTTAGGCCTTCTTTTTCTCAGGTCTTCACGGATTCCTACTAAGGACCTCCTGCTGCTTTCGGCATCTCCCGAAGTATGGGCCTTCTTTATTCATGTTCCCAAAGATCTTGCTCAGAGTAAACTCAAAGCACTGGCAATTGATTTCCATTCGATTCCAGATGGGTTTATGTTCTCATAGTAAACTCAGTTTAAAGATATCTTATTATCATCAATTGGTTACAAGTTTCATAATTATATAGTTTGACGGCTAACGATACCTTTGATAATTAAAATCTTTCTTTTGTTCTCTACAAGTCAGGGGTCATTCTCGCCGAGGATAATTATTTAGCAAAGAGGAATTCAAATGGTGTCAATCATGTGACTTTTGTGGCAAATCTAAAACCATTCAATATCTGTTATTCCAACGCTTGGAATTTGCATGCCATAGTTTGGTGGAGAACTGTCCACATGGTCCTATGAATTAAGCCACCTTGGAATGTCCAAAACTTTTTTTAATGATTAGTTGTCTTGAAAAGATTGAAGTTTTTTTTCATCCCTTTCACTAACAAGTTCAACGACAATTTTGTGGTCAATTCGATAACAAGGAATAAAGTTGTTTTTTCACAAATGTTGAATCGAATATCTCTGCAAGTTCTATGCATAGGAACACACTAGTTTTTATGCGACAAGTTGGAATAGTGTAAAGATGGACAAGCACTCATATAGGATGCTTGTCATACTTTGGAGACTGCAACATTGTTCCTCCTTGTGTTCTTTGTGTAGCAAATTGAGATAAGAATTGAGTCCTTGAGTGAGTTTGTTTTTTCACAAATTTCTCTCTGTATCTTGAAATGCTCAGATATAATGATAAATTAATTTGGTTCCTTTATGATAGGGATAAAGCCAAATACTTTCTTTCCATTATCTAAAAGTTGTGCAAATATACCAATCAACCCAGCACACATGTAATTTGGTAGAGGAAACAACAAGATGCGTCTCAACCGAGAACCAAAGCTTAATTGCCACCATTCTTTTGTTTTAATGGACATGTTTCTAATAGTTAGCTTGAACGAAAGACAAAAGAAACACACTATTCCTATATATGACGACACTACGGATGGAAACATGAATGAGACTTGTCAGGAGGCTATCACCGATTTAGTATTTTGGAATTCCAATATACGACAAAGGAGCTACGGTTGCCATTAAATTGACCACCACAAACTTAGGTCGAGGTGTGCTTTTAGTATGGAGAAAAAGCATGTCCCATCCAGTTGGGTGTAAGTTTTTAATGATGTGGTCTACCTTGTGAGCAAAAGATCATAACGAATTGTTTGTACATAAAGGGTGATATGCATGAACAATTAACATGAGTGTTGTGAATTATTAATAGGGATTATTTTGATCCTGAAAATTATCAAGGTGTAATGAAGTGACCATCTGTGAAGCAAAATTTGTATGATGCAAACACTATTTGTTCATGCAAATACCATGGAGGCATCTTGGATTGAAAACCATACAGATGATCAAATCTATGTGATGAGATAGACATTAATGTTCTAGTAAACTAATGAGCATAATGTTATATTTCTAAATTTGAGAAGGTGGAGGAAAACAAGGTATATATATGTTTGATTATGTGCTCTTTTACAATACTTGGAGTCGCTTCCCATTGCCTCCGGCGTTTTTGGCGCACATGCCCCACCGACCATAGACACATCAATGGCCTCCCGTCACCTCCATGCCATGACCTCCGTTGCCTTCTGCATTTCTAGCCGTCACCTTGTTTGCTATGAACCGTTAAAATTCTCCCCAAGCATTGTAAAAACTATGATGTTTGATTATGTGATATCTTCTATGTCCAGTTACACTTCAATTCAATTTAGTATGCAAATATGTTGCTCCTGCTGCCATCAGCATCTCCTAATGTTCCTCTTCGTGTGCAGTTTCATGCTTGCTCCAAAAGGTCTTGCTCATAGTAAACTCAATGCAACGGCAATTGGTTCCCCCTTTGATTTCAGATGGGTTTATTTGCTCGTGTAAACTCAACATAAAGACACCTTATCATCAATTGGTTACAAGTTTCATAAACAGTTTGGCAGCTAACGATACCTTTGATAATTAAAATCTTTCTTTTGTTAATTAATTACAAGTGGGGGTGATTCTTGGCAAGGATAATTAATATAGAAAAGTGGAACTTAAATGGGGATAAGTCATGTAACTTTTGTGACAAATCTGAAACCAGTCAATATCTTTTTTTTCCAATGCTCGCATGGCATGCTTTGATGGAAAATAGTCCACATGGTGCGGCAATTAAGCCAACTTACTTAATCGGCACGGCGTCGAACGCCCTGTAGTTTTACTTCGGACGGAAAAGCTTCTACAATCGCCGTCGAAAATTACTTTACCGGGCGATAAACCCTAGCTTGCACTATAGCACACAAAGCAAACATAGAACATTACGGTGGCCATGGGTTAGATACATAGAGCTAGATTTTAGATGAATTATGGAAGTCGTTTCACGCTTAAACGGAGTTAGTTTGCATGAGATATGGATTTTTATAATATTAATCCCTAATTAAATCATTAGGGTAATATTATAATAGTATTTATCATGTAATAAAATTGGAACTGATTACATGATAAAATTCTATAAATCAAATAATGAATTTACAAATTTTTTGGGAATTTTTTCGATACGGGAAGGTCTATTTATAACATCTTGTGTACAAACACCGGTGTACTTAGCAATTAACTTAGTGTACACGTAAAACCCTTACGCATGCGTGGGACGGCACGTGGGTCCCGTGGACACCACTGCGGGCGGCCACGTAGGCGCCACGTGGGTTAATGATCCGCCACGGTGGCGGTGACGGGGTTAGACGGTGGGACCACGGCAGGGCGGCGTGGCGGCCTCGGTTGGTCCTTGTCTCGACGCCCGTTACGGAGTGGGAGACGGTGTCGGGACGGGCGGGATAAACTGGGCCCGCCATCACCCCGATGCGGGCGGCGTTCGCCGGAACCCCGCCCGGATGGAGTTGGCCGGGCGCTTCCCCGTTGCTCGCCGCGCGAGTGGCGCGGTGTTTCCGTCCGCTCCCCGAACACGATGGCCTCGACTCGGGACAACGGTGGAGGGTGGCCTCGGTGGCGGCAGGTTTGGCGGCGGCCCGCGGTGGTGATACTCCCGGGACGGCTTCACACCGTGCCAAAACAAGAGAAAAGGGGCGGGATCGAAAGGAGAGGAGATGGGTAACATCATGGACTCACCGGTTCGTCCTCGACGCCACGAATGGCCCGTAACGCCTTGACCTAGCTATGGCGGCGGCGGCGGACCGATTTGGGGAAATTTGGATTCCTCGCCGGAGGGAAGGGGAGGGAGAAAGAGATGGCGAAAGCACCGTGGTGTTCCACGCTAGGGCGGAGCTCGGGAGTCGAATGGCTCGGCGATTAAGCTCGGCGGTCTTTGTTTAGGCGAGGCGGTGGCGATGTCGACGGCGAGATATTTCTCGGCGGCGCCCGATCTTTTCGGCACTCCCGGTGTAGTCGTGGACCTCCGGCTAGTGCTCGGCGTTGTCTCGTCCTCGGTCTGGATTACATCCCATCATCGGCGAGGCGGTGTCCATCGGTTGGCGTCTTCAAGTCCGCGGGTGCCAGCCATCATGGCGACAAGGCGGCCGTGGCGGTGTTGTGGAGGTTGACAGGCGCCCTGTGCGTCGTGGCTCGGAGGGGAGTTAGTGAGCCCCTGTGCCCTTTGGTCTTGTCACGGCTTAGCTAGCTTCTGTCGTCCGGACTCGCCCGCGGCGATGGTTGCGAGCCCCGCGTAGTGGCGGGCGGCGTGGCTTTGACTTTCGCCTCACCGGTCTTGCGGCGTGTTGGCAGCGAACGGCGACACGGCGTCCTATAGGCGTGGTCAGCTATTCTACGTGGGGAGGTCATCTCCGAAATGCGGCGGAGCCACGGCGGGGACTGCGATGTCAAGGCGGCGTGGGGACGGGGAGGAAGACGGTGTGGGGTCCGTCGGTCGGCGGGGAGTGGGAGTGGAGCTGGGTTCGGTCGTCATCGATCTTTGGGTGGGCCGGCCCGTTCGCGTGAAGGAAGAGAGGAGAAGAAGGAGGGCTCGGTGGGCCGGGCCGGGAAGGGAGGAAAAGGGAAGTGAGCCCGAGAGCTCTTTTCTGAATTTTATTCCCTTTCTCTTTTCCTATTTCTCCTTTCTCTTTTATTCTTTCTCTCCCTATTCCTCATATGTGTGTAATAATATATTTTGCAATTATTTGCACAAGCTCATGAGACTATATTCTCTTGACTTTCACTGGGAATATTTGTCTAATTGTGCTCATACAATTATAAATATATTTGTGTACACACATTTTCCCATTCCTATTATTCCATGTGTGTGTATATTGTAAATATTTGTACAAGCACTCATATACATTCTCATGACTTTAGTTCATGAAAATATTTATTATATTGTACTTGCAAGAAATATTTATGCACACATGTCTTTCCCTGAGCTCTCGTTATTTCATGTGCACTATACATTTTATAAATATTTATACAAGCACCTTTATATTTCCGTGACCTTTATGGCCGAGAATATTTATTTATTGTGCTTGTAAAATACTTATATGTATTTTTGGTACACACGAAGTTTCGGTATTTATTATTCCCAGAGAAGAATTTGTAAACCATTCCATAATTAAAATCTAAAACTTACCTTGCATCCTTTTCGACCATAAGGTTCATCAAGCAACCAAGCAAGGTTTCCTATTTCTAGATGGTGAGGGTTTCGATGCAGGGTTTTCGAAAACAAGGTTTCATTTTAGCGGAAAATAAATCAAGTTTTAGTTGTAATTAGAAAAATTCAAATTTTTAGTGAATTTTAAAATGATGCAAAAATACGGGTGTTACATGTCGGTGGAGAGGAAGAAGCGGTCGGTGTTGCGGTGTCATCGATGGCGATGTTGGTGACGGCGGTCGTCTGCACAACATCGTTACCCTCGTCCGCTGGAGGATAGCGGGGATTGGAGTCGTCGTCGGTGTCGGCGCAGGGGCGGCGCCCGGGGGCAGTGCGGCGGCCCGTGCCGGCGGCGGCGGCCGTGCTGGGCTGTCCTCCGGCGTGGTCGTCGTGGTCGGCCGTGACACATCACTAACGAACTCTGAGGCGGTGGCGGACGGCGTCGAGGGGCGGTGGGGGCGGCAACGCCCCTCCTAGCGGCCGGTTGGAGGCGGTGGTGGTAGGGGAGGTGTGAGGCAGGGGGCGGCGCGGGCGGCGGTAGTTGGGGACAGGGGAGAGAAGACACGAACTATTTCTTTTTGCTTCTTCCCCAAGAGATTACATACCCTTACTTATATAGCCCGGATCTTGGGACTTTAAATCTAAGCAATCTCTATATTATACGATCGGAATACCTTTACAAGCAATCTTTGTTTATTTTCTAATAAGGGTCTTCCTTATATGATTGGAATATCCCCTTTCCACACCAAAAGTACTATGATAGTCCTAATTTGATGACAAAGGCAGACAGAGACGGGGATCGTGGAGGTGGCGGCGGGCGGGGCCGCCGGCCTCCAATGCAGGCCGTGGGCGGTTGGGCCTTCCTATCCCACCCATGGTTGGCCCAATTCTAGCACAAATGGCACTAGAAGGTCAAATATTTAATGCGCTGGTTGGCCAAAAAAAAAAAAAAAGGAAGGGGGGGGTGGAGGGACATCCAATCGAGGACCCTTATATTCGCTTTGAAGTAGATCATGAACTTGTTCCTTAAACTGCCCTCATTCATCGGATGTAATAAGGGCAGCCTTACTTTTCTATTTCTACAACTTTTCCTCCTACTCCGATCAACATCCATGCCCATTTGATCCTGAAAACTTTCCTGTTGTCTTCGATGGCATCCACCCCGCAAAAGCAAAGAAACGCAAGGGGCAGGAGACCCTCTACATAACAACCCCGCAAGCCAAGCCTAATACCGAAGAGGACAATCTCGGTAGCTGACATGGCCTACAAATTTTTATTCAGAATAATTATTCTTCATAGGAAACACATTTGAAATTTGTTCAGTACATTTCGCACGACACACATCAGCACACACAAATCGGCAAGAATGCAGCACGAGTGTTGAGAGACACCTTGTGGCCCGCATAGAATCTTCACAGTTCTTACTTGCCGACGTTCTGGTACATGTACAGCCGGGCACACAACATGTAGTAGCTGAAGTTACTTACTTGCCGACGTTCTGGTACTTGTACAGCTTGGCACACATCATGTAGTAGCCGAAATTGAGAGACACCAGGACGGCGAGCAGCCAGTAAAGGTTCTCCAGCCTGGACGCGTTCATGTTGTCCGGCAGCCATGCGGTGGCGGCGCGCGGACAATGCCGATGAGCGCCGTGCTAAGGTAGAACCCGAGCGCGACGATCAAGGCTACCATGCCCGTGGCCGTGTTCTTGAGCGAAGGAGGAAACTCCTGGTAGTACAACGTCACCTGGCCAGGGAAATGCAAAGCCTCACCGAACCCTGAGAGCGCGAACGGCAGCAGCAGCCACGTGGCCGACAGCGGCGACACCCACGCCGGGTCACCCTCCTCGCCATGGGCGTGCACGGTGGCTAGACGCCGGGCGCTCGATGATGGCGGACGCGGCCATGCTGACGATACTGACCACGTGGCCGGCACCGATGCGCTGCAGTGGTGTCGGGTCGTGCCCTGTGAGGCGCCTCCACAACGGGAGGAGGACACGGTCAAGGAGGCCGAGGGAGACGACGACGGCGAGGAGGCTGCCAACGATCATGGAGCCTGCCGGTATGGTGAATAAGTGACCGACGGCACGGTCCATGACGAGAGCCTGAAGGATGGTGAAGTTGATCTGCACGCCGATGGCCACGCTTAGTATGATGCCGGTGCTCCACAGCGGCAGGATGCGGAGCACCGTCTTCAAGTCCTCAACTTGCTGTACCGTGCACACACGCCATGGCCGGATCACCGTCGACCCGTCGGCGGCAGCTACGGTGTCACCGTCGGTTATCAGTGCGGCGCGGTTCAGGAAACTACAAAAACAATTAAGAATTTCTGTTAGCGACTTAATGGTGGACTGTTTTTAATTTAACTATCTACTCAATCGTATGATGACTTATTCATGTAGAAGAAGAAATGCTCTATCGGATCTTTCATGTAAAAGGATGACCAGGACATATTTTTTCTTCCCCTCTCGGCCCAGGCACCGTCAGAGTATGATGACTTGTAGAACCTACTGCTTTCTTTTGATTGGTATGTAGAAAGTGCATATTGTTGGACTTATATTTGGAACAACACTTCTAACTACTACTCCAAAAAAGCCTATAAAATTCTTCCGGGCAATCAACAAGCTTCCCCTCTATTCAAGTGGTTATGGATAGGAGACAATTTTGGGAAACACAAATTCTTCTTTTGGCTTCTACTAAAAAGATAGATTGAACACAAGGAATATGCTCAGAAGAAAAAAATATGCATCTTTCAAGGCATTCCTGTGAAATTTGCAACAATAATGTGGAGGAGACGATTATGCTTTTGTTCTTTGAATGCCCATTCAGCCAAAGTTGTTGAACCTAATTGGTATCTCCTGGGACACTAATCTACCTCCTCTGGACATGATCATCCAAGCTAGGCTTAACTTTAGTGGCAGCATCTTCAGGGAAGTCATAATCACAGCTTGTTGGGCTATTTGGACCAATCAAATCTGTCATTCGCACGCGGCACGCATATACGTCAAACTAATTGATAGACATCGTTTTTTTTAGAAAATGGGAGCAATCACATCGTGTTGATCCGACAGAATTATTAATTTGAAAGGACTGGAGGCTGCTGTCAAATATGGTAGGCTTTTTGGCTTGGAATTTGATATTCCGCCACCTTCAAAAGTTCACATATAAACCAATCTTAAATTTATAGGGTGGGAGATGGAAATTGACTCTATAAATCACCATTTCATATTTTACTTTCCAACATATGACACGTTCTTCAACTCACTCTCTTCTGGTTAATTATGAATTTTTGCAAATAAATTAATTTAAAATCCATAAATGTGAATATTATTAACTAAATACTTGGTTAAACGAGAATAACTTTTTGTGGCACGCAACACATAGTGACGTTCTTTTCAGGACCGAGGTAGTAACTTTTTTTTGTTATAGAAAATCACGCCCCTATAATTTTTTTTTGAGATTACACGGTATAACGCAGATGCTCAACACGCACGCATAGTCATCCCTATGAACACACGTACGTAAACCTACCCCAATGAGCACCTTCGAAGAACTGAGCCGGCAAATCCTAAAGTTCACGAAGTCACCGCAGGCGCCTCGCTATAGACGGGGACGTCACCTACCACTTAATGCATAGTGCCTCGCTATCAACGGGGACGTCACCGCAGGCGCCTCGCTATCGACGGGAGCGCCGTCCTTGTTGTCGTCGTAGTCGTTGAAGACCGTGATGTCGAAGAGGTGCGTGCACTTGTGACCGTGCGAGAAGGGCTTGTCACAGGTAGAAGCACAATCCCGCCTTGCGTCGTTCCGTCATCTCCTCCAGGGTCAGCCGTTTGAACGGCTGAGTCGATGTAGCTGTCGTCGGGGGTGTCGTTGCTGGCGGCGCCCTACCCCACTGCGGTGATGTCTTGCCGGGGTTGTAGAGGATGGTGAGTTGTCATTCATATGCCCTGGCAAGCGACATGGTCGTCTCCATGTCCTTGGGATTCTAGAGCTCGACGTCGGTCTTCCGCAGCTCACCAAGTCCTGCCATGTAGATGTTGACCTACTGCTGATCGTCGAGGTGCCCGACGCATGCCACGTGCGCCAGGAACTGCTCCGTGTACTCGTCGACGGTGCCGGTCTTGCGAAGTGATGTAGCTCGCCTAGCGGATTGCGTCGGGTAGCTGGACCAAAGTGCTCATTGACATATTGCGCGAAGCATGCCCAATCTGTAACCGGCTTCTCCTGGGATAGGTGCATGTATAACTATTGTGCTCCTCCTGTGAGATGGTAAGATGCATACCAAACTTGCTCTATGTCTGGCATACCTTGTCCTCTCAAGAACTGTTCACCGCGGTTGATCCAGGGAAGGGCGTCCTCCTTGCCATTGTACGTTGGGAAGGACAACTTGCGCAGGGGGAGCGAGTCCGTGGAAGTGATTTGGATAGCGGACTCGGGAGGGGCGCGCGGCGCCGTCTTGGGGCGCCGCACCCGGTGCCGGGCGCTGCACTAAGCATGGCGGCCAACCTCGTCTCTAGCTCCGCTGCTAGCTATTCCACAGCGGTCTTGGCGTTCTCCTTGTAGGCCTTGAGGAAGCTTCACGCGGAATGCTCCGTGGCTGACTTCATGTCCTTCTCCACAGGTTGAGGATGGCCTTTGCGCTTTGTTCCTCCACCGGATCGATACGGAGAAGATGGAGACTTGATCGGCGGCGTATCCAGTGCTTAGTGATCGTAGTAAACCGCTTGGAGAGATCTTGCAGCAGCTTCTTCGAATCAGCGTCCATGGTGGTGGGTGGATCGCGAAGTGGCCTCCGGATACCAGCTGTCACAGCAGCGACGGGAGGAGGCGGCGACACCTACGGGAGGCCGGCGGCCGGGGCGGCAACGGGCGGCAGGGCAGGCGGGCGGGCGGCGCGGGCCGCACGGGAGGAGGAGGGGGGCGGCTGTGGAGGCAAGAGGCAGGGGAAAATATTCTTTATTGCTTGTCCCTAAGAGATTACATCCTCCTTTCTTAATAGCCCTCCTATGAGACTTGTATGTCAAGCAATCTCTAAAGGTTTCCATATAAAATTGGAATACCTTTTACAAGCAAATGCTTATTCTTATCCTAATAGGAGACTTCCTTATAGGTTAGAAATATCTCCTTCACACCAAAAAAATCCTAATTTATCCTAACTCAACTTTTACTTTAATTTTCGAAGAAACCGCGGAAGGGTGGCGGCGCGGGAGGGCGCGCGTGCCAGCCCGCCACCCCCGGATGCGGGCCCCTTGGGCCGGCCACTCTGGGCCCCATCGCCTGGGGTGTGACAACTTCCATAACAATAAAAAAATATTTTGTAATCATGTTCAACACGTGACGTATTTGTGATTGGATGATTATAGCTATTGTCCTAATCATCACTAGACTGATCCTTGTTGTAAAAACTCGAATTGTATGTAAGTATATTCCAGTCCATATTAGCTTAGTCCACCACCTTACTTATGATTGGCATTAAAAAAATATCACCTAATCGATTATAAATTCCTATTTTAATGATCGCGCGGCACACATGCATTATTATATTATTGGGAATGTGCATAATTTTTCTTACCTAAAGCTGTCGGTTGGGGTTGGGGCAAGGTCAGTGTCACCATTACCAGCTTTGTGGTCGCCACCGTCACCTTGCCGTTGTTGGCCGTGGTAAAACATCAACTCTCCAGCCGTCGTCGGCACGTTGACCTTCCATTTCCTGGCGGCGGCGGCGACCACCCGAGCCAGCTCTGTGAACGGGCTGCCTCGCACGGGCGACCGGCGGTAGAAGCGCGTGCCGAGGAGCAACGCCACGAAGCCAACCACGCTGGCGGCGGCGGAGATGCCGAATGCCAGCGTCCACGACACCGTCTCCTGGACGTAGACGATGACCGTGGATGCGAGCACGGAGGAGGCGTACAGGAACACGAAGAACCAGTTGAAGAGCACGTCACGGTCGGCCGCTGAGTCGAACTGGTCGGCGCCCATGGTCGCCTGGTTGAACCGCGAGCCCGCTGCGCTGACGCACATCAGGAACGCGCCGGCGTATAACGCCACCATCTGCGCGGTCGATGCCGGCTCGCAGGCGCCGGCGCCGAGATGGCATGGCGGTGGGCGAAGAACGCGCAGGCTTGCCGTCAGGGTGAACACAACCGTGGACTGCATGCGCATGCATCAGTCTAGTCAGCAGAATGTGTCGTGTATGCATACGATGGACACGACTGTTGCCACTGACCAGAATGGCGAAGGCCATGGAGATGGCGACGACAGGATAACAGCCGAAGAAGGCATCGGCGACGACGGCTCCGGCGACAGGGGCCAAGTTGAGGCAGCCGTTGATGATGTTGGAGATCTGAGCTGCGTCCACGCTTCGCACGTTGTACTCCTTGATCAGGTAGACGACTAGGTTGCCCAACGCGCCGCCCGTCGCCAAGCCCAGACTCATCATCGCCGCTGCAGCCATATGACGACATCCACACATATATGTAACTAGCGCCGAAGCACGCATGCATGAACCGATCCATTTGGAATTTTGGATTCAAACGACAGCAACGGCGAGATGGAGAGACCTCCGAGGAAAGGGGAAGGTGATCCATCCACCCTTCTTGCTCCCTCTCATCGCTCTGCGGCTGCTGCAGGGACTCGTGATCGATGCCGCCGAGGCCTTGGCGAGGCTGTGCTTCGTCCTGGTGCACGTTTGCTTCCATGCTGTAGAATCTCTCTCTCTCTCTTCGTGCTGGGAACATGTACTGATGAGTCGCTTACCTATAAGCTGCACGAGAGCAGTGTGTGTCACACTCACACTACAAAGCTAGTAGAGTGATGTCAGTGGAGTTGGTCACCCACATTGTCCTTTTCATCATTTCTGATAAACTGTCCAATATATTTGGAGGGGAAAAAATTAGATGCAGTGTCGCTGTACCCATGCCTCCATGGGGCACTTGGCAAAGCCTCTTTTGCACTCGGCAAAGCCTTTGCCGAGTGCCGCCCTCACCCAATCCTCCTCGGGGAATTTTTTCATGGCAAAGCACTCTTTGTCGGGCACCTTTTGTCTAGTATGACACATGGCAAACAGTTTTAAGAAGACAAAAAAAAGAAAAATAAAAGAAAATCCATCGTGAGCCCATCGAGCCGCCGTCGCCTGCGCGCCACCGGATCTGTCTCCAAGGAGCTAGTCCTCGTGGGATGCACCACTGGGGGAGGAGCTGGAGGAGGGCGCCGCCGCCGTGCATGCTTGCGCGCTGACCCCACGCCAGATCCTCCACCGCCGTCCATTCTTGCGCCTTCGAGGAGCTCATCATCGCTAGATGCACCGCCAGTGGAGGAGCTGGAGGAGGGTGACTCCTGGAGTGGAGCTGGAGGAGAGTGTCACCAGGGAGGAACCGGAGGAGGCCGCCGCCGCCCTCTAAACTTGTGCGCCGACTCCGTGCCGCCTGGGGAAAAGGAGCACGCCACGCCACCAGCCAAGCTCCTCCCGGCCCGATGCACTGGGGGAGGAGTGTGCCGCGCCATCTGGAAGAGCTCCTCCTAGCCCGATATGCTTCCCGGGGAAAAGGAGCTGGGCCGCCGCCAAGCGGGGCTCTATTGCCACCGGTGTGCCGGCGCGGGACGCCTCTTCCCAATGCATGGGGGGCGGCGCGCTAAGGGAGGGGGAGAGGTATATGAGAAAGGGAGTGGCGGGCGGGGAAATTGGGGAGAGGGAGAAGGTGTGTTAGTTATTTTATACCTAGGGTTGGGTGGAAGGGCACTTGGACTGTGCCCAAAATTTTGTTGGCTTGAACGAGTGTCTGATCTAGACATTCGGCAAAGATTATTTTTCTTTTATTTTGTTACATTGAAAATATGTGTCATATTCTTTTTTTTTTTTTTTACCCTATGCTGCGACGGATGTTAAAAAAACTGCACCTTTGCCTAGTGCTGCAATAGGACACTCGGCCTTTGCCGAAAGTGCCAAGCCGAGCAACACTTCGGTAAAGGCCATTTTGCCAAGTGTCAAATTTTGATACTCGGCAAACATTTTTGACCTCGAGTACTTTGTACTCCATGTTCAAATTTGGTACACTTCCAGTACTTCTTCCTATATTTCTTGAATTTATTTCATTTACTTGAAATTTTGTGATAAGGCAAATTTGAACTACAGGTGTATCGAATATTGGAATTATTTGAAAAATGATATTCACGTCCTTAAGTGCAATTTGATACCGTATTCAAGAATAAACTAGAAATTTAAAACATCTTATTCACGAAACATGACCATTCACTTGCGGGTGAATTGTTTTAAATTCTATAAAAAGCAAACAAAATAGGAAAATCATGAAACTTGTCGATATTGCATGATTTAGTATGTGGAGGCTGTGATAAAAATTGGAGAAGATTTGGTGCATGCTGTCACGTATAATGCTTCAAATTTTATAGAATCCTTCTCGACTTTCTAAGTCTTCTATGGAGATTCTCCAGTTTGTAAGCATTATACGTACCAACTTGCGTGAAACCTTCTCACTTTTTTATCACAGTCTCCAAATAGGATATCATGACCACTCGACAATCATGATTTTCAGACTTTGTTTGCTTTTTATAGAATTTAAAAAAACTATTCACCTATAAGGGAATGTTCATGTTTCGTGAAATAAGATGTTCGAAATTTTGGGTCTATCCCTAGATACGCCCTCACATAAGACTCAATGACATGAATATTATTTTTTTCGTTCATTTTTTTTTTTTTTTTTGCTTTATTTGAATGACTTGCAGTTCATATTTGACTTAAAAAATAAAATTCAATTAGATGAAATAAATTAAAGAAATATAGTAAAAGTTTAGAGAAATGTACCAAATTTGAACACGGAGCACCAAGTACTATAACGAGGGACCACGAGAAAAAAATTTGGAGGTCAAAATAAAAAAAAAAACTTTTGCCGAAAGTGTCGGGTTTGACACTTTCGGCGAACCTTTTCTTTGTCAAGTGTCAGCTACATGACACTTGTCAGCTACATGTTGGAATTCGACACTTGGCAAAGAGTATTTCATTTTTTTAAAAAAACAACTTTGCCAAGTGTTAATGTTTGCCGAGTGTCGATAGTCGGTGAAAATGCCTCTTTGTCTAGTCCCTCTTTGCATGCTTTGCCGAGTGTCCGAAATTTGGTTCTCGAAGTTTTGAGCAATGAAAGGCTCATGTCCCAGGAGTTCAAATCACACCGCCATGAAGGAGGAAGGACTGAGAGCAATAGAGCCGTGGAAGGACCATGCATGTTCTAGCTGCCGTGGGATGTCTTGGGTAGGTGACATTTTTGCATTTTGGTCCTTTTTACAAACATTTTTTACAAATAGACATCCGGCCAAACATTTGCTGAAAATAGGCCATTTTTCGACGTGTTAGGACACCATGCCGAGGTATGTGGCTCGGCGTGGTGTCAGTAGACGCCGAGGTCCGGACACGTCAGCAACGACCCCAGTCGCCGCTTACACCGTGGCACGTGGGGCCATATACCTTAGCGTGCAGTCAGTTCACGCCGAGCCACTGACCTCGGCGTGGCTGGACACAGCGCCGAGGTCTCAACACTTAGCCGCGCGGCCTTCTGCATGCCGGCAGGCAGGTGAGGGTGGGGCACCACTGCAATCGCTTCTGCTCTTCTACACTCTGCAGCAACTTTGCTTTGCAGCCAGCGAGCGAGCGAGCATTTATTTATTATTACAGTACTACTATCTCGCTGCTTGTCTGCATGCATGCAGCTGGAAAAGTTCGGTCGATGATGGATGGATCGGCAGTCCACATGCATACTAGTCTTCAATTCTATTGTGTCCACATAGCATTAGCAAAGTTGTTCCTATGGTGATCGGCGCCGTCGGTTTCGTGCTGAGTGATGTACTACCAATTATTACAGAATTCCACAAAACTTAGTTTTGGCTGGAAACAAAACACAGCCTCACACACAGAAACAAATGGATTAACCTGACCACTTGAGTGTACATGTATGTTTGCAGCTACTCCCTCTGTACCATATATAAAAGTCCGTTTTTTAAAGCGATAAGGAAAAATTTCATTGATGCTAAAGCAAGTTACATCCTCTTATTACAAAAAGTAAATCAACTTACTCCACCTCCATTGATGGGAGACAAGAAACCTTAAAAAAGTCATAAATTTCACAGGATCATTATCCCAAACCGATACGCTATGACGCCAGGCTACCATCTTTTTTAATCATTCGTCTTATTTAATTTTTTTATACAAATAATGAAACAAATAAATCATTATAAAAGTATATCTAACGATAAATAAGTTATAACAAAATAACTAAAAACTTTTAAAACTTTTAAACAAGGCGAGCGGTCAAACAGTCAAAAACAGACTTTTATTTACGGGACGGAGGAAGTACATGCATGCAGACCAGCAGCGAGGTAGTAGTATTGTAATAAATGCTCGCTCGCTGGCTGCAAAGCAAAAGCTAGTGTAGAGTGCAGAAGAGCAGAAGCACTTGCAATCGATTACAGTGGTGCCCCACCTCACTTGCCTGCCCGCGTGTAGAAGGCGCGCGCGTCTAAGTGTTGAGACCTCGGCGCTGTGTCCAGCCACGCCGACGTCCGTGGCTCAGCGTGAACTGACTGCACGCCAAGGTATATGGCCCCACGTGCCACGGTGCAAGCGGCGACCAGGGTCGTTGCTGACGTGTTGGGACCTCGGCATCTACTGACACCACGCCGAGTCACATACCTCGGCGGGGGTGTCCTAACACGCCGAAAAATGGCCTATTTTCAGCAAATGTTTGGCCGGATGTCTATTTGTAAAAAATGTTTTTGAAAAGGATCAAAATGCAAAAATTTCACTCTTGGGTAGACCAGCAGTACATGGTCCCAAAGACCACCTCGGCAGGCGCGACCATGCATGTTCTAGCTGCCGTGGGATGTCTTGGGTAGACCAGCAGTACATGGTCCCAAAGACCACCTCGGCAGGCGCCGAACATAGCACCTGCCAGTATTTTTCCTGGGTTGGGCAGTAGCACCGGACGTAGGAGTGAGTATCCTGCATGTCGAGAGTGCATACATATCTCTATCAGATAGGCAAAGTTGGGCTGCCGACGGCCCACACCACGCTGCGCTGGCCTGCCAGTATTTTTCTATACGGCCTGCAGTGAGGGCGCCTGCCACAAAATTGCTCGGCAACGCAGGTCGAGCGTGAGCCTGCAAAGCCCACTTCAGCCCAAACCGAAGGAATGTGCTGCACGTTTCACCTCCGCACCATATTATTATGAGTATGGGCCTTCAAGGGCCCCTTCTAAAAGTTGTGCAATCTACCAAGCACTCAACCCAGCACACCTGTAATTTGGTCGAGGAAACAATAAGATGCATCTGAACCGAGATCCAAAGCTTAATTGTCTCCATTGTTTTGTTTTCATGCAAATATTTCTAATAGTTAGCTTGAATGATAGGCAAAAGAAATACATTATTCCATCAGTGAACAAGAGTGAGACTTATCAGGAGGCTATCACCGATTTAGTCTTTTGGCATTCCTACATAGGAGTATGACAAAGGAGCTATGGATGCATGCCTCTGAATTGACCACCGAAAGACGGTCACAAACTTGGGTCGAGGGGTGCTTCAGGATGGCGAAAAGCATGTCTCATCCACCTGGGTGTAAGTTAATAATGATGGGATCTGTCCTTGTGACCAAAAGATCATAGTGAATTGTTGGTACATAAAGGGTGATATGCATGAACAATGAGCATCAAAGTGTAATGAAGTCACCATCCGTGAAGCAAAAGATGTATGACGCGAACACTTCTAATGCATGCCTCAAACTATTAGTTTATGCAAATGCCATGGAGCTTGCCCTTGTCATGTTATATAACAGGCATCTCGGAGGCTTAGGCTTAGTGTTTAATGTGTCCTTGTCTCTAGTTAATTGCTCTAGGCTTAGGCTTAGTGTTTAATGTGGTTTGCATACCTCTAAGTGTTGTACTCGGCTAGGCTTGTAGTCTTGCCGGACCACACCAACCAGGTTTGTGGTGTGGTCGCCACCATGTACCACGCCGCATACAAGGCCGCGGTTTTTCAAAGGAAGGTTGATAGTGAAGACGACGTTGAGCATCTAGGAGATGCTTGCTAGAAGGCACGCTAGATATCCACTTGCATGTGGTGAAGGTCCGAGGCTATCCACGGAGTTACCCGACTAGGAGCTTGGCCCCTTGCGGGGCTCCAATTAGGATTTGGGGAAGCTAGCACACTTCTCGATACCTCAAGTAAAAGTGTCGGTCGATGAGATTTTGCATCTCTATCGCCCTTTACCTTACGCATTTATATTTGCTACCTTGGTTGTGTAATTTACTTTTTTTCTACCTTAGTTGATAAGCTAGTTGATAGGATTGGAACTTAGGTTGCATAACTCTTTTGCGGTAGAGATTGCAACAAACCTACCAAAACCGTAGTAGCACTAATAGAAAGTTTACATTCTTGTCATAGGTTTTGGTGGGTGAAGTTAGAGGCCATAACTAGAAGTAGAATTTAAGTTGCTCGATTTAACCCCCCCGCGCCCCATTCTTAGGCGCCACGATTCCGTTCATATGGCATTGATAACAAATGTTAGAGGAGATGAAGAGCCCATGGCTCCTCAAGATAAACGGTCCATTACGGTAATATATCAAATATGGTAACCGGTAATTTTTTGGAGGTATCTGGTCTTAAATTTGGAGCTATTAATTTTGATGAGAAATATAGCAAGAATATGGACAAATTTACTACTAGTGGCTTGTCTTCAGTTATAAGTTTGGGTGGTCCAACATTCATGAAAGAAAAATATATGAAGACACAAAATTATATCCTTGTTAAGTTTTCTATAGTCAATGCACATTCTCCACCCCCCGTGACTTGTCTTTGCGGAATGAGCTCGTTTTTAGAGTTCTCAACTAACCGTCATTCCTCCCTTTTTAGGGACCATTTGGACCGGGCTAACCCAATCGTTGTGTGGTACGGGATAAATTATCCCGGCGTGAAGAAGTTTGAGAACTTCCTTCTTCACGACTTCACGCATCGCGTTATTGAGCCTTTCGCATTTCGGGTTCGCGCGATGGGGTAACTTTGGAAGGGTTAATAGGTATGCGATGTGTGCAGAGTGTTGGGCTTACCCCTTTTAGGTCTTGTAAGGAATACCCAAAGACCGATCTATGTTTCTCTAAAACGGCTATGAGTTGGGTCGTCTCCTGGTCACTAAGTTTACCACTAATGATAACTGGAGTTTGTGAGTTGCCGTTTAGGAAGACATAGCGTAGGCCAGGGGGCAGGGGTTTAAGCTCAACAGGAGGCCGAGTCAACTCTAGCTCTCGGGGAAGTTCTATGGTTTCCCCTAAGTCGTCCTCTTCTTCTATGAAGAATTGGGCGTCTTTTTCTAGGTCCGTCTCAGGGTTATCATAGAGCATGACTCAATGACCTCCTCGGGTGTTTCATACTCATGGAGGGAGTCCGTCACCGATTTTTTGGCTCCAGTGACTGGAATGGACAATGTTTTTCCTCCCAGTTTGACATCTAAATCCCCGGTTTTTGGTAGTTCAAGAATCTTTTCCAAGGGATGCCCGATTAGGATGTCAAAATCTTGGATATCAAAAATATGAAAATCCAAAGAAAGTTTGACATTCCTATGCAGAAGAATCTGGTCGTGTATAACCTCACGACACTTTAGGATGGTTCGGGGTGCTATGCGTAAAGTCCATGCTGCGTGGGTTCTAGGGGCTTCCACGTTTCCATGTCGGACTCGACCATGGTGCACACGCACGCATGACAACTTGGCCAAACTAAAAGTAGGAAACTATAAAATAATAATGCTAATTCTAAAACCAGCTCACACATTTATATTCAAATATTAAGGCCAGGAGGCAAACCACACCATTAGCAATATGAACCTCCGTAGCAACTTGCATGCAGCAAATACATCCCAATACTGGTTCATGCATGTGACGTCGATCTGAATGCAACCCATATAGATATATTTTGAGTCTTCATATATTTTTCTTTCATGAATGTTGGACCACGAAAACTTATAACTAAAGATAAGCCACCAGTAGTAAATTTGTCGATATTCTTGCTATATTTCTCATCAAAATTAATAGCTCCAAATTAAAGACCAGATACCTTCGGTTACCAAATTTGATATATTACCAAAATGGACAGTTTGAATATCTTGAGGAGCCATGGGCTCATCATCCTCTAAATCCTTCAAACAAAGTCGCCCTTGGCTTTGAGTTAAAATAATCCACTTCGGAGTTCTTGCTTGCAGGAATAACAACACTGTCATGGTCCATCAATGTCGCATTCCCGGGATATTTGCTACTGTGGGTAAAAGTTATCCTACATAATTATTTATAGATTTGTATAGTCTGCAAGCGAACAGAAACGATGAGCACTTCACCCGGGAGAGGGTTTTAAATATTGAATCTACAGGGAGAATGGTGTGAGAATAATGAGACAAAACTAATCCCTGAGATAATAGGAAGGAACGGGAGTTCAGATAAAAGGTGAGAAGAATTCTATGGTTGTCTAGTTTATATCCTTGTAAGGCTTAGAGATATTCCTTAATGGGGACGTACTCAAAGGAAAGTAAGGGCGAAACTTACTATTCCCCCAGCAACTATGTCCTACGTGTCCTATCCTACGGGAAGTGGAATCCAAAGGAATCAATGGTACTAGTCACTACCACGATCTACCACGCTCCGGCAGGTAGGGTGTATTTATGAGTTATCTAGTCTAAACACCACGTTTACACTAGGGGTAACAACTTCAATTCAAGAGCGACAAGAATCAAAGTACTCTAATGAGTCATAAACCGAAAGAAATATAAATAAGTGAACTTACTCAAATATAAGGTTGATCCACCAAAGAAGTCTCAAGATCAAGTGCAATGAAGCCTTTGATCCCAGAGGTACAAGCGTAGAGAGAGTCACCCCAGACAGATCCGGTACTTCTCCTTACTTCTCCTCAACTCTACTTCTTATCTCTCAAGAACAGATCTAGAACTCTAATCAAGTTCTTTGATCTATCTCTCAACTTTCTACTAATCTCTCTCAACTTGATCTAAGCTCTTCTAATTAGAGAGGTATGGCTCTAGCTATGATCGAGGCGAGTATGATGAATAATGATTTTCATGCCGAGGCCAGAGGTAGGATCATCCTTATATAGTCCTGGCCGATGAATGCTGACCCTTGGATCAAACCGACCTTCAACAACGGCGTAGATACAACCTCAAAGTCGGTTTGAAACCGACCTAGGAAGATGAGGCTGACAGGTGGGTCCCACCTGGCGGCCGGCCTGATCTTGACTGGCGGCCGCCAGGCCAGGGTGGGCCCAGCCTGTCAGGTCTCTCCTGGTGTCTTCTGGTGTCTTCTAGAATGTTTTAGTTCACTTTTCGGATCGAAATTCATCAGTGGTAAATCTTCTTATTGTTTGGGGGGTTTTCTCTAAGTTTTCCGGTATTTACCTGTCAAGTCCCTGAAAAGATATAAATCACCAAAACTCGTGGAACTTTAATAATTATAATACCTATTCTATATATTTTATTCTTTTTATAACCTTATTATATGTTTAGTTGACACATAAAAACATAGCTTAAGAGGTGTCAACAAGCTCCCCCACACTTAGGCTTTTACTCGTCTCGATAAAAGGATGGTTATAACAAAAGTTGCAAGACAAGTATAGCAAGCATAAAATAATTTCATGGTCACACTTATATTTTATTATTCTTATTTTACCAAGAACTTTAAGTAATTGAGAAACAAGACAGTTGATATCGAGTACTTTATTCTTTCAATCAATACAATTTGGAGTTTTTACAATGATTTTTTTTTTGAAAAGAAACATAGCTTACTTTCTTTCTTCCGTGGTACTCTCAAATCACTCAATAATTATATATATATATATATATATATATATATATATATATATATATATATATATATATATATATATATATATATATATATATATATATAGTATTTTTGGATCCTCACACAGCATATGTAAATAAAATATACACTTCTAAATAAGTTGTATCTGGAGTTTCAGGTTTGTCAAAGATATAGCATATTTACCTTGCATGTATTTGCAATGTCAAAGATGGATCCAAGGAAAGACATCCTCTTAGATCAAGATGTGCATGTGTGTGCTAATTCTACTATGCTCTCTTTTACTTCTCTCTTTTGAAATAAATATTTTTGCAAACAAGATCATGGGCTATCTTTATTTTTCTTTTAGAG
This sequence comes from Hyparrhenia diplandra, assembly GCA_015847255.1. Taxonomy (NCBI): domain Eukaryota; kingdom Viridiplantae; phylum Streptophyta; class Magnoliopsida; order Poales; family Poaceae; genus Hyparrhenia; species Hyparrhenia diplandra. Next base: position 792,299 of record JADLZK010006888.1, read on the forward strand.
AGGTGGGCTCTGCTGGCCCTAGACTTTTGTCTTTTATTTCCTCTCTTTTAAAGATGTGGGTTCTACTGACCCTCGGACACTTGTCCATTTTTCATCTTTATTTATTTTTTTAGGGAGGTAGGCTCTACTCGCCCGTAGGACACTTGTCCATTTTTCATCTCCCTTTTTCTTTCTTTTTTTCTTAGGGAGGTAGGCTCTTCTCGCCCGTAGGACTTTTTGTCCATTTTTCATCTCCCTTTTTCTTTTTTTTTTTTCTCTTCTTTTTTTTTACATATTATTTTTGCATAGCCCATGCCTTCTTGTACAAAAATTATTTATTGAATTTAGAGAGATCAATAACTGGAGCATATAAACAAATAATTAAAAACAAGTGTGCGTGATCTTGATCTTTAGATAAGTCTCTCAACTTGGGTCACAAAATTTGACAAAGCTCAACACAAAGCAAATAGCTTATTCTTTGGTTTTAATATTTATAACATGGCTTTAGTAGGATATAACATTTTCCACAGAGATGAAGTAAAGCTATTAATTTAATATTTTCGAAATAAATTCTCCAAAGAAAAGATATCAAGAATTAAGCTCTCATCAAACTTCTATCTCAAATTTCACAACAACTTAAGCAACTTGGGTTTTTAACAAATTATTCTTTCAACAAAAATTATTCTAACCATGAAAAAGTATTATGTGAATTTATCTCTAGAACAAAGCATATCAATTTATTTTATTCTCTTTTATTATTTAGCATATCGGCAAAAGGTTCAAAACCGACGTAACAAAAGCCAAAATATGAACTAAAGCAAAGTTCGAGAGATCAAACCGAGGTTCGAAGAAATCGAGGATCTAGGCGAGGTCGCAGCCCGGGCGGCGGCGTGGATCACTCGGGCGGCCGCCGAGCCTTCTTTCGCTCCTTGGCCTAAGCTTCGTCATGTTGGATCATCGCTCAGATTTATTGTTTTGCTTCGCTTTTCAGGTTCGGTTTCGTTGTTCTTGACGCTCGCATCTTGTCTCCCCCACACTATCTTTTATTATCCTTTATCCAAAAACATGGTGGAGACAAGAAAACATGTATACAAAAAAAATATAGAAAATAATAAGCGAGATAATGGATCAACAGTTTATTAAAAGTAAGAGCACTCTTTATTTATTCAACCAAACTTAGTATAGACTCAAACAAACTTGACTCGACGACCGACTCGAAACTCTAATTTAACTCAAAGCAAAATTGACTCGATAACTAACTTGATAATTGACTCGATAAGTGCTCTTATAATCTCGAGCGTATTACATATTTTTAGCACGCTTACTCAAAATGCGCTTTCGAGAACTCCTAACTTCTCAAGTATCATTGTATTTTTCTTCTCCGTAACATCTAAACGTCTAGAGATGTAGCTAAGCTCCCGTCGTGCGACCATCAAGTTACGGGCAAGCAACTGTCCATGTGCAAACTTCGGATTCAAAGGTGGTGGATTGATCGCAACTAATGGCTTCGCTTATACGTAACTATAGCCATGGAGTTGGACAAATTGGTTCTTTGCCTTGACAGGATCGTAGATCACCATACGGGTCTCGGTGTTCTTCATGATGAAAATAAGTGGTGCTGGTCGTTGGTCTTAATGGAGGATGAATAAGATGAGATTAAATGATCGAAGAGGCTTGTTTATATAGGCAGAGGTGCATGGAATAGGATGGAAAGACTCGCGCATTACTTTCCTACATAAATGACTCGGAATATTCGTCATTACAATGGTCAAGTTCTAGAGTATTCTGGGTCAAAAATGGAAAAGAGAGGAGGTGCAGCTCGGCGGCCGCCAGCCCATTTGGGACCGCCGCCGCCGGTGCCTGTTGCACCGTGCCCCGCCCTTTTCCTACGCCCTATATCCCTATTCTAGTTGTAATGCTTATACTTTTGGCCCACAAAAATAAGTTTCACAAAAAAATTAATTCCTTTGGGTTGGATAAATCATAAAGCCTATTTCATCTAATTCATTTAATTTATTTATTTCATTAGGCTTATCGGGCTCATAGAAAATTTTAAGACGTTGGCCATTTACCTTGAATAACTTACCTTCGGAATCTTGAAGAGTGATTGCTCCATGTGATGATGAATTTACTACCTTAAAAGGTCCTTCCCACTTGCTCAAGTTTTCCATGCCCGAATAATTTTACCCCTGAAATTAAAAAAGTAATACGATCTCACGGAGTGAAAGTTTTTATCTTAATCTTCTTGTCATGCCATCTCTTAGTTCTTTCTTTATAGATTTTAGCATTATGATAAGCTTTTCTCTCTCCATTCCTTCAATTCGAGATAATTGCATCTTTCTCTGAACTCCTGCAAGCATCAAGATCCATATTCCATCTCTTGATTGCCCGGTGAGCCTTGAACTCAAGCTCTGAGGGCAAATGACAGGTCTTTCCATAAACAAGTTGATAAGGTGTCATTCCAATAGGAGTCTTGTATCTTTGTCCCCGTATGCCCATAGTGCTTCCGAAGTCTATCCTTCCATTTAGTTCCCATTTCTTCAAGCTTTTTTACGTAAGATATTCTTGATTTGTTTATTTGAAGTCTCGCTTGTCCACTTGTTTGAGGGTGGTAAGGCTGTAGCAATGTTGTGACGAACTCCATGTTTCAATAAATATTGTCGAAATCTTTCCATCAATGAAGTGGCTTCCTCCGTCACTAATTACCATTCGAGGTACTCCAAATCTTGGGAATACAGTTTCTTCAAACATCTTGATTGAACTTCTACCATCTTGTGTTTTTGCATGGCAAAGCTTCTACCCATTTTGAAACATAATCCTTTGCTACTAGGATATGTTCATAATTTCTAGATTTTGGGAATGGTCCCATGTAATCAATTCCCCGGACATCAAAGAGCTCTATCCGGAGATTGGTTGTTAGAGGCATAGCATCTCTTGCATTTATATTTCCGTGCCTCGACAAGCTCCACATCTTCGGGATAAAATCTTTTGTGTCTTGATACATGGTTGGCCGGAAAAATCCCCGCTTGCCAAATCTTTGCATGTGTTCTGAATGCCCCATAATGACCTCCATATGGTGATGAGTGACATCTTTCAATAATTTGAAGTCCTTCTTCTGTTGGCACACATCTTCTCGAGTAGTCCGTCGAGCATACCGAAGAGATAAGGCTCATCCCATAAGTGGTGACGACTCTCATACATAAGCTTCTTCTTATCAGCCCTTGGTGCTACATATCCTGCAACCATAAAATTAATAAGATCTCGCATACCGGGGATCGGTATGGGTTATCCGATAAAACATATCGTCCCTGAGTGAGTCATTAATAGGCAATTCATTTGGTTTTTCAAAGTGCATTCTTGACAAATGATCAGCAACAGAATTTTCTACTCCTTTCTTATCTTTAATTTCTAAATCAAACTCTTGGAGTAACAAAATCCATCTTATCAAACGTGGTTTAGCATCTTTCTTGGCGAGCAAATATTTCAATGCAGCATGATCGGTGTAAACAATCACTTTAGCTCCTACCAAGTAAGATCTAAACTTATCTCGTAGCATAAACAAGCGCTAGCAACTCTTTTTTACGTAGTAGCATAATTAAGTTGTGGTCCGGTCAAAGTTTTACTAGCATAAGCAATAGCATGATGTTTCTTGTCTTTAGTTTGCCCTAACACTTGCCCCTACAAAGCATAATCACTTGCATCACACAAAATTTCAAAAGGTAAAGACCAATCGGGGGTTGAATGATTAGTGCGTAAACAAGAGCCTTTTTCAAACTTTTAAAAGCTTTAAGACAAGCATCATCAAAAACAAAGGGAGCATCTTTGGCTAACAAGCTGGTAAGTGGTCTAGCAATATGTGAAAAATCTTTTATAAATCTACGATAGAAACCAGCATGGCCTAGAAAACTTCGTATCCCTTTAATATTCACAGGGGGAGGTAATTGTTCTATAACTTCTATTTTTGCCTTATCAACCTCTATTCCCCTTTCGAAATAAGATGACCAAGCACTATTCCTTCTCTAACCATAAAATGACATTTTTTCCCAATTAAGGACTAAGTGCTTTTCCTCACATCTTTGCAAAACCCTGTCTAAGTTTTCTAGACAATCATCAAAAGTTTTTCCATAAACAGAAAAATCATCCATGAAAACTTCCATAATCTCTTCAATCATTTCAGAAAATATAGACATCATACATCTTTGAAAAGAAGCAGGTGCATTACATAACCCAAAAGACATTCTTCTATAAGCATAAGTTCCATATGGGCATGTAAAAGTGGTTTTGCTTTGGTCATTAGGATGGATTGGGATTTGGTGATACCCAGAATATCCATCAAGGAAACAAAAGTAAGAATGTTTTGCCAATCGTTCTAACATTTCATCAATGAAAGGCAATGGAAAATGATCTTTCCTTGTGGCTTTGTTTAGTTTTCTATAATCTATGCATATTTTCCATCCTGTAACAGTTCTTTGAGGAATTAATTCATTTTTATCATTTTTAACTGTCATGCCTCCTTTCTTAGGCACGACTTGTGCAGGGCTTACCCACTCGCTATGTGGCAATGGGATATATAATCCCGGCGTGTAATAACTTAAGAACTTCCTTCTTAACTACATCTCTCATCGCATTATTGAGTCTTCTTTGAGGTTCTATAGATGGGGATATATCTGGATCTGTAGGAATACGATGGGTGCGAGAGTAGGACTAATTCCTTTTAAATCATTGAGTGAGCGAGCCTAAAGGGTGGCGATATTTTTCTAAGGCAGGTTATCGGCCCTAAGAGTCTGTTACGGTGTAAGTTTATCATTTATGATCTTTGGAGACTACGGATCTTGATTTAAGAAAGCATAAGTGAGGCCCGGTGGTAAAGGTTTAAGTTCAATAGGAGGTCTAGGTGGATTCTCAAATTCATCTAGAGGTTCTGAAGTAGTAGGATTCTCATCCTCTTCTTCAATAAAGAATTACGAATCATCTTCTTGATTAGATTCCACAAAAATATTCTACGGTGGCCTCTTTTACTTCCTCCATAGGGTCAGTTACGGACAAGACTCGGTTTTAGCAAGAATGGCTTGGACTATAGGTAATGAAAATTGAAGATCTTTGTCTAGGCGAAAGTCTAAGTCTACGGGTTGTCCTTTAAAAGTAAGCCTTTCCATTGGTTGTCCTATCAAGAGGTCAAACTCCATGATATCAAAGATATAGAAGCTAAGATGTACCATGATGTTATTAACCTTGATTGGTAAGACATAAAGAATTCCCGAGCTTTGGATAACTTATCCACGAAGGTTTTAATAATAATTTTGTAGTGGGACTCAATGGCATATTTTTTTGAGAAGGTCATGAGCAAAAGATAATGCCATGATGTTTATTCCTACTATAGGATTATAAAGAGCATCAAAAGAATCTTTATCAATTTGGCAATGAATAGGTACAGAAGGTGAATCAAACGGATCACATCGGAGGAAAGCTCGATTCTCTTGTCCATTCGCTACTTATGATTGAGACAAGTTCTTACGTAGTTCCTTTTAAATGTGTCAAATCGGGAAGAGTCTAAAGGATAAGATTGTGATGTTCTAGTCTTCTCGAGATGTAAATCAATATTTTGAGGTATTTCCATAATCACGTAAAGAGATCATCCTCGATATCAAGTAAGAAGTCGAGATTGAAGTAACCTCTCGGTTCTTCTAAAGGTTCTGGATTATTTGGGATTTGTAAAGAATTTGGAATAGAATTGGGTTCAAAGCTAATCTTTCTTCTTCCGTTATTTCTTTTATTTTTAAATATTTCCCCTGCAGTTGGATCATCCTCCTTGTTTTCCACTATTTTATTTAAGATAGCAATGCATTCAGGTGGTGAAAGGTGAATGAAAGATCCATTCGCGAAGTGTTCAAATATTTTCTAGATTTTCTATTCAGACCAATATAGAAGTGTTGAATTAAAACATGGTCTGGTATGGCGAGATTAGGTCTAGATTTGGAAAGAAGATCATATCGTTCCCAATAGGCACTCAAAGATTCATTATGATTTTGTTTAGAGGATAGGATTGAGAGCCTAAAGTTAACTAGTTTGGACATGGAAAAGAAATCAGCACAAAATTCATTTAAGCAAGTTTCCCAATTGCCACCCATTCTTTCTTTATTTCTATTGTACCACTGGCGAGCTTTTCCTTTCAGAGAGAAGGGAAAGAGCGTCCAACAGATAGTTTCAGGGGACATGCCTTCAATATGGAGGCATTTACATGTCTCCTCAAAAGTTTGGAGATGAAGGAAAGGATTTTCGTCTAATTCTCCGAGAAAGTATGGTTTTGGACCATCTCTATCAACACAGGGGCGAAACTCATAAGATCCGGCTTGAATAGGTTTAGATGATAGCACAGGTCTACAAGCTTGCCCATTGGGTGCCAAATATTTGTAAAGAGAGATATTATCCATTTGGATAGTGATTTTGAAAAAGATAAGATAAAAAGAAAAATCTAAACTAATGATATGATACAAGATTTAGTTTAGCTCACGTAATCAGCAAACCGTTCTCCCCGCAACGGCGGCCAGAAATGCTTGTTGGTAAAAGTTATCCTACAGAATTATTTATAAATTTGTATAGTGCATAGTTTAACGTAAACGATGAGCACTTCACCGGGAGAGGGTTTTAAATATCGAATCCATAGGGAGAATGGTGTGAGAATAATGAGACAAAACTAATCCCTGAGATAATAGGAAGGAACAGGAGTTCAGATAAAAGGTGAGAAGAATTCTATGGTTGTCTAGTTTATATCCTTGTAAGGCTTAGAGATATTCCTTAATGGGGACGTACTCAAAGGAAACTAAGGGTGAAACTTACTATTCCCCCAGTAACTATGTCCCACGTGTCCTATCCTACGGGAAGTGGAATCCAAAGGAATCAATGGTACTAGTCACTACCACGATCTACCACGCTCTCGGCGGGTAGGGTGTATTTATGAGTTATCTAGTCTAAACACCACGTTTACACTAGGGGTAACAACTTCAATTCAAGAGCGACAAGAATCAAAGTACTCTAATGAGTCATAAACCGAAAAAAGAAATATAAATAAGTGAACTTACTCAAATATAAGGTTGATCCACGAAAGAAGTCTCAAGATCAAGTGCAATGAAGCCTTTGATCCCGGAGGTACAAGCGTAGAGAGTCACCGATCGGATCCGGTACTTCTCCTTACTTCTCCTCAACTCTACTTCTTATCTCTCAAGAACAGATCTAGAACTCTAATCAAGTTCTTTGATCTATCTCTCAACTTTCTACTAATCTCTCTCAACTTGATCTAAGCTCTTCTAATTAGAGAGGTATGGCTCTAGCTATGATCGAGCTGAGTATGATGAATAATGATTTTCATGCCCGAGGCCGGAGGTAGGATCATCCTTATATAGTCTGGCCGATGAATGCCGACCCTTGGATCAAACCGACCTTCAACAACGGCGTAGAGATACAACCTCAAAGTCGGTTTGAAACCGACCTAGGAAGAAGATGAGGTCGACAGGGTGGGTCCCACCTGGCGGCCGGCTTTGATCTTTGATCGGCGGCCGCCAAAGCCGTGGTGGGCCCAGCCTGTCGGGGTCTCTCCCGGTGTCTTCTCGGTGTCTTCTAGAATGTTTTAGTTCACTTTTCGGATCGAAATTCATCGGTGGTAAATCTTCTTATTGTTTGGGGGTTTTCTCTAAGTTTTCCGGTATTTACTGTCAAGTCCCCTGAAAAGATATAAATCACCAAAACTCGTGGAACTTTGTCGTATAATACCTATTCTATATATTTTATTCTTTTTTATAACCTTATTATATGTTTAGTTGACACATAAAAACATAGCTTAAGAGGTGTCAACAGCTACACATATCCAAAGATAATTTTTCTTATTCATCCACTTTCAATGCACAAAGAACAGAGGCAATATCCCCAAACATCGGATGCAATTTGAATAGAAGGATCTTGTGATTGAGCAATAACTAATTCAGCTTTGTTGGTGACATCATTTGAAATATTACCAAAAGTGCTAGTAGATGCAACTTTGGAGTTCAGACCCTTGCTTGAAGTCTCGCAAGCAATAATTTCAGAACTTAATACCATGACAGAAAGGATCGAAATCTCAATCACAATTATCACAGTGGCTAACCTAGAACACAAGAACGCGCAAGAATGCAACGGCCGGTGAGGTACGCAAATGGAACTGGCAGAGAACAATGCTATTTTCCAATGATTTTGAGTAGCAGCACATATATACATGGTTACAATGCCCAAAGGCGCTAACATATAAGGCATACATCGGGCTAATTATACCACACACACTGTCACTAAATTAAAACTTGCTTAAAACAAGATACAAGTTGGATATATACATAGCAAACTTGCGAGGAGTGCACAACGTGTCCTCGATCACCTGCTCCCACCATCACCTCAATTCTACTTACATTCTTCGCTCCCGCTTATTGAGGCTGATCTATAGTTTCAACATGTATAGTGAGTATCGGGCTTACACCAACACAAGGTACATAGCACACAAGCCATAGATAACAAAATATTGAACTAAAGATACAATCTGCAGTAGGCACCAAATTAAGCTCTCACTTGTCCCAATCCATAAAGCAGCACTATATGAAATATTTACGTTAATAAGGCAGTATGAACAACTAATCAGCATGGACAAATTTATGAGCATGAAAGCATGAAGAAAGCTAGTATTGAAATAATTACGTTAATATTTCATCCAAAAAAAAAAATTATGTTAATTAGGCGGTCACGAAGAACTAATCAGTATGGACAAACTAATGAACATCAAAGTATAAACACAGCTAGTTTGGAGGGCAATCACACACAAATGGCATCCAAATAGCCTCATCCATTCCAACTAAACTTTGAGAGAGACATATTGTTAAAAGTAACATCATGCTTCCAACATGAATATACCTTTTAGAAGTTTCTTCAAATCTTTTAGTCCGAGCTTCTCGGGTTTGGTGATCCGGCCTTCATCACATTTTATCATAGAGTTCGTCATGCTCTTTAAGCAGCTTCGCAGACTTCCATGTTGGCGTTGTTTTCATATTTTTCAAATGTTGATACGTTGTTCTTCTTCCCTGAAAACAAAGTAAGCCACAAGTAGTTGAGATTTGTGTATCCCACTATTAGGTGGACCCTGCCCTAGCTTCTTTTTTTTTTTTTTTCTAAAAACTATTATAGTTTGCAAAGAAACACCATGTATGCCTCAGCTCAGACGATTTACACGGTGCTCCCCATGGAGGAATTTCATTCACATGTTAATTTATCATTGTTCTTGATGTGTGCACTACGTCTTGTCCCTGTGTCCGATCCGCCTCACGCTATATTCTTCCCTCGAAGAGTTCTCCAAACAAGAGCCTCAAGTAGTTTATTGGATCTTTGCTCGGCAACGCTTGCTTGTGAGACCCACCAAATATGAAATTAAGACTTGTACATATGTCATGGGTATCATCTCAATGTATAACCTGGCTAGCCAGATGTTCAAATCAACTCCGGCTTGATCAAGATTGACAACATCTTTTATTTGGTATGATGAATATAATAAAATCCGCCAAATGGTTTTGCCGTAGCTAGGGTTTTGAGAAAAAAAATATGTACATCTGACTATCTGAGACAAGAAATGCTATAAATATTTTGCCGTACCAATAGGACGTGCCCCTTGTCAAAAAGAAAACCCCAAAAAAAAAGACTCCTACGTACTGCTTAGGCCCCGCACGCATGCATGCGTACATGACTTTGAATTGAATCTCCTGGGCGTTGCTGTGCCTATATAGGCGATGGCGTTATGCCTCGATAGGTTAGAGCCGCGTGGCAGGAAGGGGTTAGGAGAAGCCCAAAATGAGATGGAGGTGCTAGGGGAGGAGGTTTATGCATCGGAGATGACTACAACGAGTGGTGGGAACTAGGTAGTGCTGTAAGAACTACACAGGGATTGGTGGTGGTGGGTTGAGGAGTCAAGAGAATATGATAGATGGTGGTAATAATGATAAGTTTACATGGAAAGAGGAGATGAGCCATAGGATCATTGACTCAACCAGCCAAAATTCAATTGTTGGTGTATGCCAGAATACTCATCCAATGCCTTTTTTTAAAAAAAATTCCTGGTTGCAGCAACACAATGGCGATCGTACCAAAAACGATACAATGGGCGTCGTGGCCACCACACCTTCACCCTACATCTCAGCCTATAATTATTACGAGCATCTCCGACTTTACAAAATTGAGGTAGGGTTTGAGCAACCCTACCATTACAAATAAATCAGACAATATGTGGCATGGACACGAACAAGTAGTTTGGGCGGGAAATAGAACTCTGGCCTGCTGATAATCCTTTTTCCTGGCCCTGTGCATCATACCCAGCCGGGTCGGCTCATCAAAACAAAATGTATACCCCAAAAATAGGTACAATTAATTAATGAATCGGTTTCCTATTATACTCGTCTTAAATACAACCTTCGTCCAAACAAAAGAAGGGGAAAAATGGTTCTACACACACAAAAAAAAAAATTGAGATCGGTGGGGGAGGCCAACCACCATGTTTCATTAAAAGAAAGCGATTCTTCCCTATCGTAAAAATCACCAAACTCTTGCTATCATAGTGAGGGAATTTTTATTACCCTCAGTTTGAAATTCGCTCTATGGTGATTCGAACTCAGGACCTGAGGGGTGCCGCTAGAAAGCTCTAACAAAAAAAAGATCTACACATGTCTTCCTGAATCAACCAAGTAAAGCAGCTACCCCACCGCAGGCTTGCAGATGTAGCTAGAGCACGCCATAGGTGCTAGCGGAAATTTATGCAAGTAATAAGCGCGGTGTTTAGCTAGCTTACCTTCGTTGCCATTCCACATGGTCACCGAGGAGGCTGATCGAAATGCCCTAGAGTTTGTGTATGTGTTGCTGGAGTTAAAGAGAGCTTTAGGGATGGGGCTTGTTTCAATCTTAGAGGAAGCTGGCTGCTCGTGTCAGGCGTATATGTAGGTACTAGTACTAGAAGAAGAAGTAGTAATCGCGAGTTTGAAATGAAGTGCGTCAGAAATTTCATGGCCCGTGCAGTCAACAATCTCTAGCCTTCGTGTGCAAGCAGTGGCAACAGAGTTTGTTGGGTCACTCCTGAGAACCTGTGATGAAATTAAGTGAAGAGAAAACACGGCTCTACTCCAATCCTTGTTTTTGTGATAGCGTGTCGAGCAGTTCAACCAACTAGCCACTCAGCTACATTCGTTCATTGGACCACGGAGGATGCATTTTCATGGAACAACTGTAGAAGTTGTGTGAAGATACAAGCCTGGATTTCGGGTAAATGCAAGCAACAGATGAGTATATATAATGCACCTTATATTAGCGCGCTTTCTCGCTTGTTTCATTGCTAAGGTTGCCGGGACCGGGTCTGTCGTCAGTCACCGGCCATGAATGACGTCCTAAGCATGTTGATGTGCAACCTCCACCGGAATGGTGATACGACCACGACTTGGCAGATTCAAACGGACACGTACGTCACTCTGCTGAAAGTTCGTGTATAGCTTTCACCGCGGCACTGCCGCATCTCGGCTCCATCCACTTATATAGAAAATTACCTTGTATGACGATGTAAGTCCGTGCGTAATTAATAGGCAAATCTGAGATACGTCAACGTCACCACAAACCTTAGATAGCTACTGTGTAACCTATAGAAAACTGACTTGTGTCACAAGGATATATAAAGAACCATTTCGCCCCACCGATCGAACATGTATAAACTGAAGCTCAATATAATAAGTCAATTTGGATTACTGGTCAAGCTTTCTCTTTCTTTGGTCTTTTTTATGTATCCAATTGGCAACATAACTGACGTTTTCTCAATGAAAGTTTAGGCAAAAGAAGCTTCTCAAAATATATGTCCCCTGATGAATAGAAATCCACGTCATCCGATGACTGACACTAAATGTACAAAGATGTGGCCTTGTAAAAAAAAATGTATAAAGATGTGACTATTAGTTACAAACATGTATCAAGTCACACGGCTAGGCAACTGAGAGCAATAGAGCCATGAAAGAACACCACGGATTGGCTGCCATGGGATGTCTTGGGTAGACCTGTACAAGGTTTGGTTTCAAACCGGCCCAATCCATGAAGCAGCCCATCACAAACTGTATTTGGAGGCCGTCGTTGTCGCAAAGGCTTGACACTGCTAGCAGGTCGAGCGGTAGGGCCTGCAAAGCCCACTTCAACCAACTAAAGCACAACATCGGATGCAGCAAACTGAAGGAATGAGTATGGGCCTTCTTTCTCGGGTCTTCACGGATTCCTACTAAGGACCTCCTGCTGCTTTCGGCATCTCCCGAAGTTCCCTTCGTGTGCGTGTGCAGTTTCATGTTCCCAAAGATTTTGCTCAGAGTAAACTCAATGCACTGGCAATTGATTTCCATTTGATTCCAGATGGGTTTATGTTCTCATAGTAAACTCAGTTTAAAAAGATATCTTATTATCATTAATTGGTTACAAGTTTCATAAATATATAGTTTGACGGCTAACGATACCTTTGATAATTAAAATCTTTCTTTTGTTCTCTACAAGTCTGGGGTCATTCTTGCTGACGATAATTATTTAGCAAAGAGGAATTCAAATGGAGATCAATCATGTGACTTTTGTGGCAAATCTAAAACCATTCAATATCTGTTATTCCAACGCTTGGAATTCGCATGCCATGGTTTGGTGGTGAACTGTCTACATGGTCCTACGAATTAAGCCACCTTGGAATGTCCAAAACTTCTTTAATGATTAGTTGTCTTGAAAAGATTGAAGTTTTTTTCATCCCTTTCACTAACAAGTTCAAACGACAATTTTGTGGTCAATTCGATAACAAGGAATAAAGTTGTTTTTCACAAATGTTGAATCGAATATCTTCTGCAAGTTCTATGCATAGGAACACACTACTTTGGAGACTACAACATTGTTCCTCCTTGTGTTCTTTTGTGTAGCAAATTGAGATAAGAATTGAGTCCTTGAGTGAGTTTGTTTTTTTCACAAATTTCTCTCTATATCTTGAAATGCTCAGATATAATGATAAATTAATTTGGTTCCTTTATGATAGGGATAAAGCCAAATACTTCTTTCCATTATCTAAAAGTTGTGCAAATATACCAATCAACCCACCACACATGTAATTTGGTAGAGGAAACAACAAGATGCGTCTCAACCGAGAACCAAAGCTTAATTGCCACCATTCTTTTTGTTTTAATGGACATGTTTCTAATAGTTAGCTTGAACGAAAGACAAAAGAAACACACTATTCCTATATATGATGACACTACGGATGGAAACATGAATGAGACTTGTCAGGAGGCTATCACCGATTTAGTATTTTGGAATTCCAATATACGACAAAGGAGCTACGGTTGCCATTAAATTGACCACCACAAACTTAGGACTAGGTGTGCTTTAGTTTGGAGAAAAGCATGTCCCATCCAGTTGGGTGTAAGTTTTTTTAATGATGTCATCTACCATGTGAGCAAAAGATCATAACGAATTGTTTGTACATAAAAGGGTGATATGCATGAACAATGAACATGAATGTTGTGAATTATTACTAGGGATTATTTTGATCCTGAAAATTATCAAGGTGTAATGAAGTGACCATCTGTGAAGCAAAATATGTATGATGCAAACACTATTTGTTCATGCAAATACCATGGAGGCATCTTGCATTGAAAACCATACAGATGATCAAATCTATGTGATGAGATAGACATTGATGTTCTACTAAACTAATGAGCATAATGTTATATTTCTAAATTTGAGAAGGTGGAGGGAAACAAGGTGTATATATATGTTTGATTATGTGCTCTTTTACAATACTTGGAGTTGCTTCCCATCTCCTCCCGTTGCCTCGAAGGCGTTTTTTGGCGCACATGCCCCACCGACCATAGACACATCAATGGCCTCCCGTCACCTCCATGCCATGACCTCCGTTGCCTTCTGCACTTCTAGCCGTCACCTCGTTTGCTATGAGTCGTTAAAATTCTCCCCAAGCATTGTAAAAACTATGATGTTTGATTATGTGATATCTTCTATGACCAGTTACACTTCAATTCAATTTAGTATGCAAATATGTTGCTCCTGCTGCCATCGGCATCTCCTCATGTTCCCCTTCGTGTAGTTTCATGCTTGCTCCAAAAGGTCTTGCTCATAGTAAACTCAATGCAACGGCAATTTATTCCCCTTTGATTTCATATGGGTTTATTTGCTCGTGTAAACTCAACATAAAGGCACCTTATCATCAATTGGTTACAAGTTTCATAAACAGTTTGGCAGCTAACGATACCTTTGATAATTAAAATCTTTCTTTTGTTAATTAATTACAAGTGGGGGTGATTCTTGGCAAGGATAATTAATACAGAAAAGTGGAATTTAAATGGGGATAAGTCATGTAACTTTTGTGGCAAATCTGAAAGCAGTCATTATCTTTTATTCCATTGCTCTCATGCCATGCTTTGATGGAAAATAGTCCACATGGTGCTACGAATTAAGCCACCTTGCAGTGTCCAAAACTTATTTCATGATTAGTTTTCAGAGCAATACAAGTTAAAACTTTTTTAACCCTTTTACTAACTGGTACAATAGCCATTTTATGATCATTATGGTTAACAAGGAACAAAGTTATTTTTTTTTTTTTCACAAATGCACTGAATATCTTATGCAGGTTCCTTTGCGAGTTAGTTGGTCTTCTGATACGGAATATACATCGAGGCAAGGAAGGCCCATTAACAATTGTAGCATGCGGCCCAACTACTGGTGCATGAAATTTATTACTGGATTGATGTCTCCCACGTGGCAACTTGGCCGGCAAATGAAGGCACAAATATATACAGCACCATCACCACATCCTTTGGCACGCCGAGGAATAGCTTTCTTGCCATCACCGATTTCTCAATGAAAACTGCTTCGCCCCATGAGATCAGATCACCGAGCACTATGGTCGTTGACCCGGAACCACGACCCGGTCTTTCGGTCGTCAACAACGCCTGGGAGCATGAGCGCTTGCCGTACGGCGGTGCTTTCTCTCATCATTGATTTGGGTGAAAAGTGGTGTTTTTAAAAAAAGAGACGACGTCATTATCGGCGTTGTATGTTGTTGTGATCGTGCCATACAAATATGTATCCACTAATTCACTCCAAAGAATAGCTTTTGCACAGAAATTTGAATTCACATGGAGCTACAAATTCTTTTACACCAAAATTTGTATAAGAAATCTCACTAAAATTATAGTAGCATTCGTCTCGGGTGAAAAAAGCCTGGTACAAATTAATCATTCACACTAAAGAAGCTAGGTACTGAATTTATTTATAGCATGTTACACTAATCAGAATCTAAATAACCTCATGTACACCAACTAAACTTTGATGGAGACATACTAGAGTGAAAGTAATTAACATCATGCTTCAACATCAATATCCACTATGTAAAAAAGTATCAAATCCACCATGCTTACTACAGACGTCAGCTTAAAACATCAATATGCCTATAGATTTAGATGTAGCTTCAACTTGTTTAATCTATCCTTGTCCTTATTGGCCATCCACATTGGGTCTTGTTAACGGAGTGACTTGTATTCTAGCAGCGCCTTCTTTAGCTCTGCTTGATTGATATCTTTGCTGGCAGTTTCAGTAAATTTGTGAAATTGCCCTGTGTTCGCCTTTGTTACTGTAGTGAGGGCAGAATCCAAGTTCTGCACTAGATGATGTTGCTTCAACTTGTTTAATCTGTCCTTGTCTTTTTTGTACATCTGCATTGGGTCTTGACAAGGAAGTGACTCATACTCTTTAAACAGCGCCGCATTTTGCTCCACTTGAGTAAATTTATCATACTTACTTCTGTTCTTCTTTTTCGCCGTAGTGGGAGCAGAAGGACTTCCTGAAAACAAAGCAAGCCACAAATAGTTGAGATTTTTTTTAATTTATCTACAATAAATTAATGAATCGGCTTCCTCTTCTACTCGTCTTAAACACAACTTTCCTCCAAACAAAAGAAAGGAAAAAGAGGTTCTACAGACACAAATAAAAAGAGCGGAGGGTGAGAGAGGCCCTCCACCGTGTTTCATTAATAAGAAAGTGATTCTTCCCGATCATGGAAAAAACCCTAGAACCCTAAATACACTAGTGAGGAGACTTTTATTACCCTCAGCATGAAATTGACTCCCATCGGGATTGCCACTGAAAAGCTCTAACAAAAAAAGTTCCACACACGTTTCTATCCTTAATCAACCAAGTAAAGCAGCCAATTAACCAACCGCAAGCATGCAAGATGTAGGTAGACCACGCCAAAGGTGTGAGAGGAAATGTATGCATGTAAGAAGTGCAGTGTTTAGCTAGCTTACTTGTGTTGTCGTTCCCCATGGTCCCCGAGGAGGCTGATCGAAACGTCCCAAAGTTTATGTGTTGCTGGAGTTAAAGAGCTTTAAGGATCGGGATCGTTGCAATCTTGGAGGAGGCTAAATGCTCGTGTCAGGCGTGTATATATACGTATATAGACACGGTACTGGTACTAGTACAAGAAGAAGTCGTAATGACGGTGAATTTGAATGAAATGGGTCAGAAATTTCGTGGCCCGTGTCGTCAAAATCTCTAGCCTTCGTGTCCAAGTGGCAACACACAAGTTTGTTGGGTCGCTCCATACATATTGAGAACCTGTTATGAAATTATGTGAAGGCAAAACAGGGCTTGCTTATTACAACTTGTTACTGCAATCTTTGTTTTTCTACTGATAACCGTGTCGAGTAGTTGAACGAACTGCTTAACTACATTCGTTCAATGGACCACACGGAGGAAGCATTTGCAAGGAACCACTGTAGAAGTTGTGTGAAGATCTCCGGCCGGGATCTGCTCCCTTGCTAGTAATAATTAATACTATAGCGCCCTTAACGCGCTCTGGTCAATGCAAGCAACAGATGAGTATATATAGTGATACTATAGGCTGCGTCAGTGATTCTCAGTCAGGTCGTGGTCGTCGAGTTCACCGGCCGGCCATGAAGGACGTCCTACGCGTCACGTGTTGACGACGTGCAACGCTCGAACCGAGGACGCGGAACGCCGCCGCGACCCGCGTTCCGTGTGACTCTAGTGCAACCGCCAGCGGAATGGTGATACGACGACGATCGACTTAGCAATCCAGACGGCCACATCCCTCTGCTGAAAGTAAGTGAAGAGCAAACACGCCAATCTTTGTTTTTCTGATAACGCGTGTCAAGTGGTTCAACGAACTACTCGTGACCACGCGGAGGAAGCATTTTCATGGAACCACTGTAGAAGTTGTGTGAAGCTCCCCGGCCATGAAGGTCATGGTCGTCGAGTTCACTGCAGGTCATGAAGGACGTCCTACGTACGCTTCTGCTTCATGTGCAACCTCTCCACAGGAATGGTGATACTACGATGACGACTTAGCAGATTCTAACTGCGACGTCTCTCTGCTGAAAGCGCGTGTATAGCTTTCATCAATCCGCGGACAACCGCGGCACCGCCGCGTCTCGGCTCCATCCACTTACATCTGTCACAAGGCTACATAAGAACCATTTCACCCCAACGAACCTCGTGTACCTGTAGGAAGCTCACTAGGCCAATTTGGACGACTTGGTCAACCTTTGTCTTTCTTTGTTTTTTTTATTAATCCAATTGGCAATGTAACTGACGTTTTTTCAAACGATGTTTAGGCGAAGAAGAAGCTTCTCAAAAATATATATCGGAGCACTATGTCACCTGCTGACGAAAACAAGTCCAAGTCATCCGATGTGACTAATATTTACAAAGTTACAAACAGATAAATAACAGGTGCGAGTTGACGAAAATCCAAAGTTTTGGACCATCATACACTATGAACGGTCATTAATTACACTATGATGGTTATTATATATGTCAACCGAGTCTCAATTGTCAATTCTCTCAGCCATACACGATTGATGATTAATTAAACTACACTGGCTTTATATGTATTTCATCTGAGCTTGGTAAATTCCAATGTTCTCCACCACACACAGGAACGATGAGTATGTATCAGATTGTAGTTGCTGTCAGAGTAAAGGGAGCATCTACCACGCAACACTCACCAAGTTACGATATAAATGATTTATAGCAATGCCACGTTTTATTTGTATGGACCGCCTCACCACCAAGCCCTTACAATGGTTGTGTCAGGAACCATATGGTGCAAACTGCAATGATGGTTTATAGTAATGATAGTTCACCCTCCATCAGACTTATTCACACCACATGGTGCCAAAAACAGCAGGCTGTACAGTTTTTTTTTTTTTTTTGGATCTGGGAAGTGCAAGTAATGTCAATCGAGCCCATTAAGCAAGTCTAGTCCTCATTCCATTAGTGGGTTGATGGCACAAATACGCACAAGTGGAGCACAGAAAGAAAGCAGACGCTGCAGAGAAATATGATTAAAGCCCTCAACACATCGATGAAATTAGTTCTCAATACATTTGTACTACATTCACGCCATGTGGAAAGATGGACATTAGTTGGCTTTTGGGCTTAAATGGGCCAAGAGGCTGCTTGCAATCAAGCCCAAGTGTGCATTGGGAATGGCGGACTAAACCGCATTGACAAGAGAGAGAGAGAGAGAGAGAAGCGAATTGGCTTGTAGTCCAATGGTAGGGCGGCCCCAGTGGGGACGCTACCCACCGGGGGTTCAAATCCTGGTGCTCGCACCTTTTCTTGGGATTTTCCAGGATTTCGGCGTTATGCATTAAGTGGTAGCGACGTCCCCGTCGGCGACGAGGTGCCAATGGTGACTTCGAGAATCTCCGGATCTGCCGGGTGCTCAAATCCTTTGAAGGTGCTCATAGGGGTAGGGTTTTGCGTGACGTGTGTTCATAGGGGGTGAGTGTGCGTGCGTGTTGTGAGCGTCTGCGTTATCGTGTGTGTCATACCAAAAAAAAAAAAAGAGAGAGAGAGAGAAAAATTCTCAAAAAGAGAGATATTGGGTTGGGCCCACCAAACGATTTGAGCCCTACATGTTTAGCATGGTGGAAATTAGTATTATGTTTATATTTAACATAATATTGGTAGAAGTGCAGTCGTCTTAATAAAAAGTGATATATAGTTGTAGTAGTATGTTATAAAAAATAATTATTCACATATATATATATAGATATTAAGTGATCTTTTGCAATTGCTTATATATTAATATTTACACGTAGATTCGAGAGATTTTGTTTGTTTATTTTATAAGTGTTGACAGCAATAAAAATTTGAATATAAATTAATACACGATAGATACTTTATATTATATATGTTTCACAATGGTAGATATGGGTATTGCAAATGAAAGATTAGTTGTTATTTTACATTATATGTCAATTGTCAAAGTGGAAGATGTCGGTAGTTTTTAAAAAACAAAAGTCAAAGTATGCTTCATCCTGTATTACTTCCATTCTTCAGAATTATGTGCTAACTTTAAACTGGACAAGGAACAACAGCACATGCATTGGTGGATTTTCTTATTTAGCCTTTTGCAGTGGTTCAACACTTGCATTTTGTTCTTGCACGGGCTCCATATTCAGTAGTGAAACAGATGAGTTGATCGGTCCATGAAAGGCTGATACTGTGCACTAGGACTACCCCTAGGCCCTTTAGTTCTACTAGCATCGTTGGAATAAAAATATTAACTATTAACTGAATTCCTGCCACACATAGGCCTTTGAGATTTATTAGAAATTTATTTACAATATCTTTTTTGAAAGCAATTTATTGACACATATTAAACTAAGGGGGATGGTGATTGTTGCAATCTTGGAGGAGTTAGAGAGGTTTGGGGTTGGGGATTGTTGCAATCTTGGAGGAGGCTAAATGCTCGTGTCAGGCGTGTATATATACGTATATAGACACGGTACTTGTACTAGTACAAGAAGCGAAGTAGTAATAACGGTGAATTTGAATGAAATGGGTCAGAAATTTCGTGGCCCGTGTCGTCAAAATCTCTAGCCTTCGTGTCCAAGCAGTGGCAACACAAGTTTGTTGGGTCGCTCCATACATATTGAGAACCTGTGATGAAATTAAGTGAAGGGAAAACAGGGATTGCTTCTTATAACTTACTAGGAGAATTCGCGCGTTATGGTATTAGAAAGGATTATAAAAAAGGTTGCTAAAAACACTTCCACAAGAATCCTTACTGCTGCATACATAGATTGATCTAGGATTTCTATTGTCAACCTTCACTTTAAGCCGATTTCATTGACTTGCAGTAGCATTGAGGGGCTCAAGAAGCATGGTCTTGTCAGCACCCTTTGCTTCTCCTTGTCGATGAACAGCTTCACTGCAATTGACATGGTGCGCGAGGCAGTCTGTATACTGAATGTCATACAGACAAATAAAAAGACAGGACATACAACCATGGTCTATTTCATTGATTACAAGCTTTTTAATACATTGATGTAGCTAGGATCATTGATAAATAAATTTGTGTATACCATTGTGTAACCATTTCAGCGTCCAGCAAGTTGGCATCGATACGAAACACTCTATCCATGTCCCTCATTGTTTCGTTCTGAATGTAGTTGCTAGTACATCGTGAAGGCACTTGCTACTGCTATTGGTCTGAATACTCTATCCATGTCCCTCATTGTTGCGTCGAGCAAGTACGTTTGGTTCTGAATATTTCATGAATGCACTTGCTCTTGCTAATCACGAATCATATAGTTGCTAGTACTATTGTTCGGTTCAGAAAAGTGAATTGCTCTGAATATTTCCAGCATAAGTTATTATCTGCAAACTGAATTGCTCTTTTTCGGTTCAGAAAACTGAATTGCTCTGAATATTTTGAGTGGAGATAGAAAATGGAAGTGTGACAGTAGCATTCCGAACAAAGCGAAGTGTGACAGTAACATTCAGACATTCAGGCATATTCACACTAGCATTCTGAACCTACCTAACACAGGAGCACGTTTCCATTCAGGCTAACACAGTGAGCGAGCGCGTTGGCCTCGGCGAGTTTGGGCGGCAGCAGAGGAGGCCTCTGCGAGCAGGAGCGGTGGCCTCGGCCGGCACGCCTTCCCCACGGACGGCCATGGCCGCGTCGCTCCCGACGAGATCGCCCGGGCCACCGGCGCACGAGGAAGCCGTTGAATCTCGGCTGGGGCGGCGAAGCCACTCCACCCCTGACGGGCCGCCGGACGCGAGATCTCTGGCAAGGCGCCGGCCCGCGGCCCCCCAGCCTCACCGCGCGTACTTCCGGCAGATGGCAACGACGTACTTCCGGCGAGGTGGATTTGGCGCGAAATTCATTCCCGCGCGCCCTCGATTCCTCCTCGCGCGCACCCGCATTGGATCCTCCTCTCGACGACTCCCCCGTACAGCGCGTCTGCAGAAAGCCGCGACTTCTTCGGGCGACGAGTAGGATCAGTTTTGCAATTGGCTGCCGCCTGTGCAGTCCTTTAAATATCCTATGCAGGCAACTATTCAAATTCACATCTGCAGGTCAGAACTCAAAGGGTTCTCGACGCTTCACATAATCACATCACGAACAGTCATGTATATTCAATGAAGGGAAAGGGACGGTTCATGATGCAAGTCGCTTCGTTTTTCAGGAGGGTGCGCGTTTGGTTCTGTTGAAGATCGAAGCATTAGCATCACCTCGTGGCAGAGAGAGGGATGCGGAGGAGAAGGGGCAGCAGGAATAACAGGATGGTGGGGGCCTCGTGATGACGTGGCACAAGCACTACTAGAGGCTGAGCCTCTACCGAGCGCTAAAAGCGCCAGTAAAGGCCTAATAGCGCTTGGTGGAGCCACTAACGAGGGACGCGCTCGGTACTAGCCCCTCGGTGAAATTTCAAACGGGAAAACAATGTACCCGGCGCTCACAAAGGGCCCCTCGGTGACACGGTGCCAAATGCACCGAGGGCTCGCCCTCGCAAAACCTGCGGTCACGCCGACGGCGTTTGCCACCGTCGACGTCAACTACACCGAGGGCTACATCAACTAACCCTCGGTGAATTTTATTTTTTAAAAACCCTCGGACACTATTGTACCGTGGGCCGGCTCTTTTAACGCTCGGTGTAATATGGTCATTTCACCAGGGGCACTGGTGCGCTCGGTGAGTCGACCATACTATACCAAGCGCTGGTTTCACCGAACCACCATCGGTGTACACGGCAACATGGGGTTCCCAAGCCCCCCCATCTCCAAGGTTCACCCGAGCACTACCCCTCGGTATAGTTTCTGTACCGAGTGTCCCGGGGTGCAAAGGACCATATATTTGTTTTTTATTCATGTTTTTCCTGTCCACCTTTACAAATAAAACATACTGAGATCACATATCACATATATTTGACATCCATGCACCGATACAACTCATTCATCACATATATATCACATACATGATCGAAACATAGATTAATTAGTCCAATATCCAAGACAAGTCTAGTTACACTGATACAACTCATAGTCATCAAGTTTGAATGTACTCAACAAAACCAACAACAAAACCTAGAGCCTAATGGGTTAACTCAAGGCCTGGTGGAGCTTGCACCAAAGAATGGGTGGTCCAAATTAGCAATGTACTCAAAGATAGGAAGCATCGCAGCTGCTCTCGTCTTGCGAAACTTCTTGTGATCTGTTACCTGAAAACCACTCACCTGCTCATTGCATTTTGCCCAAATTGTCATAGACTCTAGGAATGACCCCACGGTATACAACATACCAAGCCATAGCCTTAAAAAGTAGAAGCAAATGTTAGTCACGGCTTGATAACAAACATGAGGCAATATAGATGGGGCCTCAGCATAAGATAGTGTAGGCCTCTGCTAAAAAGAGCATTGAGCCCCTAACCTCCCCCTTGATGCTCTCTGAACATGAACAAGTGAGGATCATGGAGAAAGTTAGGAGCTCAATGTTCTTTCTGTTGAGCAGCGGCATAAGCTTTGCATCACAAAGGCCAAGTCCAAAATGAGATAGGAGAACAACGAGTAATCAAAATATATCATAGGCTGCTAAAAAGAACATAGTTACATAAAGGGACTAAGTCATAGGTGCACATTGATCATCCTTGCTCGCCAAAGCAATTTCATGGTAGTCATGGAACCGTGATCGCATCCATACCCATGAGGTAATAACGATAATGCAGCTCAGATTCATGGCACTAACATCACAGTCATAAAATGTAAGCATTTCAGAACCAATTGTCAAAAATAAGGCAGCATTGCATTCCAGAACCGATATATAAGCCCAAAATGAGATAGGAGAACAACAGAATGAAAATATATAAGAGCAAAGCTTCCATAGTTGGCAAGAAAAGGAGGTAGCCTCAGTTTTTCATGAAGGTTTGTATCATAGGCTGCTAAAAACAACATGCCACTCCCGCACCTCCCCTTGATGCTCTCGCACCATGAACAAACCAGGATCATGGAGAAAGTGCGGAGCAGCATGTTCTTTCTGTTGAGCAGCGGCAAAAACTTTGCATCACAGGCCACCATTGCATAAAGGGACTCAGTCATAGGTGCACATTGATCATCCTTGCTACCAAACCAATTTCATGGTAGCCATGGAACCGTGACTCGTCCATTCCGGCTATGAGGGAGGCATCGAACCGACTCCATCATTGCCTCGAATGGACGTGAGTCTGTTTTTGATGACCACCATGAGATAATAAAGATAATGCAGCTCAGATTCATGGCACTAACATCACAGTCATAAAATATAAGCATTTCAGAACCAATTGCATCATAGGCCACCATTGCATCATAGAAACCGATATATAAGCATAGCCTCAGAATTAAATGCCCTTTTCTTTAATATTTGAACTTGGAGCATAAGGACCAATAGATAACAGAGTTCATGGCTGCCATGAAACCATGTGACACATCCGCCTAGCCATTAGGTCATCGAGGTGGACAACAGTTGCTAGGCATGGATGTGTCACATGGTTCGATGCCGCATGAGAACATAAATGTGTCCTAGCATGCATGGAAGTCTCACTGGGCATTGTAAAGCATCATAGGCATAAAAGGTCAAAATTTTTACGACAACCATCATGACCACAAGCATCATGACCACTCCACCATCACGACCACAACCATCACGACCACTGTTCGATCACGACCACAACCATCATGACCACTTCGACTACAACTAGTGGTAGCCAAATACCTCACCTTTGCGCGGATCAGGGTGTGGTCCTCCTCGTGCCTTCTTGCAGTAAATCGGGGTGGTCGCGGCAGGCACGGTCCTCCTCCTCGTTGCCTTCTTGCAGCGAGGGTGTGGTGCGGCGGGGTGGCACGGTCCTCCTCCTCGTTGCCTTCTTGCAGCGAGGGGGTGTGGTGTGGCGGGGGCACGGTCCCCCCTCCTCGTCCCCTCCTTCCCTACTCCGTCCTCCCTCCTCTTCCCTCCTTCCCTCCTCCACCCTCCTCCCCCCCTACCTCCTTTGCGGGCGAGGGCCGGCAGGCTAGGGCGCCGGCCGGGCGGCGCCAGAGCGAGCGAGGGAAGGCTGGGCGTGGGCTAGCGAGGTGGCGGCCGGCAAGCTTGACGCGGCCGGGAGGTGGCCGAGCGCACGGACGGCAAGGACGGGCGAGGAAGTCGTGGGCGGGGGGCGATGCGGTGCGCGCGGGCGGGCGGGGACGGTTTGCGGGGCGCAAACCCGGAGGAGGAAGCGCGGGAGCGCCGAGCGAGAGGTGGCACAGACGGGGCAGGAGCGTGCGCGGGAGGTGGCGCGACGCACGGCCGGATTGACCGGGCGGGAGATAGGGGAGGAGGAGGGTGGAGGAGGCAGGGATGAGTGAGTAAGTGAGTGAGTGTGTGTGAGTGGATAAGATGCGAGTGGGGGTGGGGGGTGGGGGAATGGATAAGATAGGACCGGCCCTCGGGTTAGGTCTTTTACCGAGGGTCTGCTCGTGGGGACACTCGGCAGATGTCACCGAGGGCTGATTCTGTAGGGCTCTAGGAGACAAGATTGTACCGAGAGCCCGACACCGGCCCTCGGTGAATATATCTATTTTTTTAATTTTGGATCCAAATTTTTTGTGTGTGGTTTATACAATGTCTCCTAGGTCATGTTCAAATTTCATATTTTTTCAAAACTATCTAGTATATATTTTGATTTTCTTTCTTTTAATTGATTTTTCTTTTATTAGCCAAATTTGAACGGAAACCATTGAAATAGGGGAGACATGAACAAAAAAATTATATTCATATTCGTGGAGTGCAATGTGAGGCCTCATCGAGCTATCCCCAAAACTTTGAACATCTCCTTAACGGAACATGACCATTCACTTTCGCGGTGAATGGTTTTAAAATTATAGTAAATGCAAACAAAGTTGAAAAATCGTGAAACTTGTTGATTTGTCATGAAATCATATGTGGAGACTACGCAAAAAAATTTGGGAAGGTTTCGTTGACGTTGGTGTCAACGATGGTTGAAACTCGGGACATATAACACATGTGATAATAGAACTTGTGTGGAGTTGTCCCGGTTTTGGCCATTCTATGAACCAACCTTTACTTAAACATTCCCAATTTTTTTTTTTTTATAGCCTCCACATATGATTTAGCGACAACTCAACAAGTTTCATGATTTTTTCAACTTTGTTTGCATTTTATATAATTTAAAAACTATTCACCCGAAAGTGAATGGTCATGTTCCTTTAGGAGATGTTCAAAGTTTTGGGTCAATCCCTGAATTAGGCCTCACATTGCATTCAAGAATATGAATACCATTTTTCCTTTCATGTTTCCCCTATATTCGAATGTCTTACGATTTAAATTTGGCTTATAAAGAAAAAATTCAATTAAAAGCAATAAAATCAAAATATATAGTAAATTGTTTTTAAAAAATGTCAAAATTGGATATGAACTAATAGGCAATGTATGAAAGACACACAAAAAAATTGGACTCCAAATTCGAAAAAAGTTTTTTTTACCGAGAGCATAAGTTGAGCCCTGAAAACACCTCTACCTAGGGTTATTCGGTGAAGCCCTCGGTACTATCCTGTAAATTTTGAATTTTAGCATTTCATTGCGAAATTTGGTGAAAAAAATAAAAAAAGGTTTACCGAGGGGTCGGATTTGAACCTCGGCAAAGGCCCTATCTCCCGACTCTCCGCCTTCTTCCCCCAATCCCTCCTCTCTCGATACTTCACCTTCTTCCGCCCCCGCCACCTGCGCTCGCCGGTCGGCCGCCACCAGCGCCCACCGCGGCAGCGCCGCCATCGCCCACATCAGCCACACTCACCGCCGCGGCCGCCACTCCCCCAACCACCGCCACTCCCACCAACCACCGCCACCACCGCCCACCGCCACCGCCCCGGGCCAGCACCCCCACCAACGGCCACCCCTCACCAACGCCGACCGCATTAAGGTATACATTGCTATAATTTTTTAAGTTACATTGTTATGATTTCTCAATAATAATATGTGTGGTATTATATAATTATACTATATATTTCTATTAAGTTGCAAAAAATTGAAACTAATTTCTATAATTTTCTAGATGGCCGGACGTAATCTTCCACCTCCGTAAGTCGAGAGGTTTCGTGGCCATCTAACGACCCGGGATTTGACCCCGATTGGAGATCTCGCCCAACCAGAACGGAAAATGTTCGAATAATAGTAAGTATTCGTGATAATTAATTTATCAAATATTTTTGTACATGTATATTTACCATTTATATGAATTTTAAATGTATTGCGACCAATTGACCAAATCACTTGGCTTAAAACACACTCTCTCGTACTTTGGTGTTCATGAAGTGGTCGTCCAAAGACTCACATCATCTTCATAGTGAATTGGGACAACAAATTCAATGTCAAATTAGCTTTTCCATCGCCCTATAAGGAGAGGTGGAAATCCTATAAACATCTCGGCCCGGTTGGAACAAAGTCGCATGTGAGAGTACCGGCGGTTACACAAAAATATGTCATGGGATGTGTAACTAAGCTTCAAGAACATGGGTACACTCGCCTACATTCTCCTTTTTGTTGATGATGACTAGAAGTAGGAACATGCTTGATGATGTTGTGGGATTTGCTTCAAACCAGGCTCGGAGGAACCAAAATGATGTGGTAATCTCGATATGTTAATTTGTCACGCTTATACCTAGAATTGATGTGGTACTCTAGAGATGTTCTCATATTTTTTTTTCAATAATTACAGGTTCAACTGTATGACTTAACCTACGCTGGTTGTAGTTATGCATCCATTTTACCCAAACAATGTCGCGCAAGACTACGATGGATATCGTGCAAAGGTGGTTGCCCGTAAGATTGGAGATCCAAATGACATGTCCAAGTATGGTTAACCGCCGCCGATAGACCATGTCGTCGTAGTTGTGAAGCAAAAGGAGGATGTATTAGTGAGAATGTTGGTCTACATTTGGGAGATCTGTGCATTAAAGATCGGTGACCTACACTTCACTCAATTTTGGCTAGAAGGCCAGAAGATGAACTTGTAGTGAAGTTGTAGTACAAGTTGTAGCCGTATGTGACTTGTTTTAAATTATGCACTTTAAATTATGTAAGTTTGTATGGATGTGATATATATGTGAGTTATTTTAAATTATGCAAGTTTGTATGGATGTGAAAATTATGTGACTTATTTTTAAATTGTGTTTGTCTAGGTGGATTGAAAATCAGAAAAAAAATAAGGTCATTGTACCGAAGCCATGGAACGCCCTCATTAGAGTGACGATATTCTACCGAGCACCATCAACCGCGCCGCGAGATTTGAGGGAGGGGGCACCGCTGTCTGCGGTATCGTGATTGCTGGCGCCAACGCCACCAACAGGGTGGCTCTTTAGGAGGTGGTGCTCGGTGGAGGAGACTCTACCGAGGTGGATAGGGTACCGAGGGTGAGGCTCGGTAGACTATCCTCTACCGAGAGCTGTCTTTTTCGAGAGGAGCTCGGTAGGGAGTGAGTCCACCGAGCGCCGTGGCCTTTGGGCGCTCGGTACATGTTCGGGCGCCGGTGGAGGAATTTGTGCAGTAGTGAAAGGAGATCGCAGAGAACTCCCTAGTGGGTCTTTGCTACATAGAAGTAGTAGATTACCAATCTTTGTTTTTCTACTGATTACGTACCGTGTAGTTGAACGAATCCGCTTAACTACATTCGCTCAATGGACCACATGGAGGAAGCATTTTGCAAGAACCACCGTAGAAGTTGTGTGAAGATCTCCGGTAGGGATCTGGCGCTCTCTTGCTAGTAATAATACTATAGCGCCTAACGGGCCAAGCTCGGATCGGCATCGCCCCGCGCTAAGCCTCCTCTGGGGCGACTTCGCGGAATCCCGCCGCCACGGCGGCCCTCCCCACTTCGCCCGCCACGCATTTGCCCGAGGGGGCTGGATGCCCGTGGCGGCCCTTGGCGATGGCGGGCGGTGAGGCCCCTTGCCCCGCTGCCCCGGCGCTTCCTCCCCGTCCTGCCCCCTCGTCCTCCACCCTTCTTCTTCATGGTCGCCCGCGACTTGGGAGCTCGGGCAGCGGTTCCATGGCCCAGTGCAGGATCCGGTCCGCCATGGCTGGATCTGGCTCGTGGATGGGCTTTCTCGCCCTGCTGGTGATCTCCGGCGCTGCTCCGGGACCCCGAGCCCTCCCTCTTCCCCGGCGAGCGGGTGGCCTGCGACGCAGTGGCCGGCCGACCGCCACCCTCCATCGCCGTTGGTGGCCGGGCCTTCCTCCCCCATCCGGCGCGGGGCGGGCACTGCGGCACCACGGCGACCGGCCCATAAAGCAATGATGCCGGCCTCCTCCCTCTCGGCCTGGAAGCCGGGTTCGTCTTCTGGTGCAGCAAAGGTGGCTCCCACAAGGTAGCCTCGAAGCCCCCCTCCCACGACCCTCCATCCGAGCTCCCCCCCCCTCCTCGGGTGGTCGACGAGCGAGCGGCCACGACAAGTGTGTTGTTCGCCATCGCAGTGCTTCTTCCAATGGGGTGGCGGCGCCCAGCGTTCGATGGAATGCCTCACCACGATATTGTTGCCCCGACTGGCCAATTGGTGAGCGCCCTCTCAGCTGTCTTCGTGATCGACGACACCTCCGTCGCCGCGGGCGAGTCCGAGAGGCTCGGGCGACGGGGGGGGCCGGCCGCTGGCCGGCGCGCCTCCCCGCCGCCGCTGGTGAGTCCGCGAGGCTTCGCGACGAGTGGCGGCAACCGCAAGTGGTGGCGACAGCACGACGCGACCTCGTACGAGACCGGTGACTCCATGCCTCTTCAACAGGTTCTGGGCGAAAGCCTAGCCCGATTGCTCGGGCGCGTGACGGCATCTCCTTCTTGAAGGCGTCATTGAAGAACCTCCTCTGCTGCTCCTGCTTTGACCACCCCGCTCAACTCCTTAGCACAGTGACTCGGGCGAAAGCTTTGCCAAGCTCGCTTGCTTGGCCGACGATGGTGGCGTTGTTTCGTCATCCACCTCCCCCGGAGGCATCGTTGAAGAGTCCATGTGTTTGGGCGTTGTACCTTTTCTCTCTTTTGTTTTTCTCGTGCGTGTCTTGTACTGGTTTTAGTTTGGTTTTCCGGGATTAACCGGATAGATTTCTTCCCGTTTCCACAAAACGTGGACTTTTTTTGAAACAAGTAGGTGGGGAAGCTCTCCCCGAATTAGCTTTCAAAAAAAAAACGCGCTCTGGTCAATGCAAGCAACAGATGAGTATATATAGTGATACTATAGGTGACATTAGTTTTTTTTTTCGTGGCAACGCACTCACCTAGTTTAGTTAAAGTGTCCCAAGCTCTATGTACATATATATTCATATAGCAAGTGTGAAATGCCACGTGGGAGAAATCAATCCCGTGATAGATTTCATGGGCCTGAAGTTGGGCCGCATGCTGCAATTGGTAATGGGCCTTCCCTGCGTCGATGTATATTCCGTTCCGTATCAAGTCTGACCAACTAACTCACTGGCATGCGCAAGGCGTGTAGCCAAAAGTAGTCCTGTCACGAATCTGGTGTGTAACAGAAAGTGTTTGTCTTGTTGCGAATGATGCATAACCAAATAGGTCATTCATACATTGCTCTATGTTGGATATATATATATAGATGCCATATTATTAGACAAAGAAGCGACACAGCATTTCAAGGCGAGTCCGTACGTATGTATAAGTCTCAATAGACTCGACCACTTTGCCTTTGACAGATAGTTTGTTTTTTATTATGAGAGAATGGAGTGAGACAAAAAATATTTTAATCATGCTCCTGAAAATGTTTGTTTTGTTAATCCCATGCGAACATGATGTTTATCTGGTCTGATATTCAATCATGAGGCATTCATTCCAAATTCCATAGAGATTAGAATTATAACGAACAACTAAATTACAATCTTCTAACTATGTTAAGCTGAAAAGCATATGTACATTTTTTTCTATTTGTGTGTCAGTATGTGTTAGCAACCCAATCGGATTGTCTCACAAATCAAAATTACAGCAATAATCAAGTACTCCCTCCATCCCAAATTATAAGTCACTTCGACTTTCTAGGTTCATCCATTTAGTTATGTATCTAGATACAATAATATGTCTAGATACACAACTAAATGAATGAACCTAAAAAGTCAAAGTGACTTATAATTTGAAATGGAGGGAGTATCTAGTAGCTTTAAAAATGTTGTTGATACAAGTTTGAGGTACTGAGAGAGTAAGGGAGGAAGTAAAGAAAAGGAAGGGCAAATTGAGTCAATGGCTTGCCACGAGCCGCAAGCGGTTGTCCCGTTTCATCCGCCCTCTTCCGTTCATCCGCTATCTCTCTATATACGATGCAGCCCTCTCATGGCTGGCCGCCGTGGGATGATACAGGATCAGCCCAGCCCACCCACTGGTCCTTTTATTTGGCCTAATCTGCAATATCCTAGCAGTATGCCAATTAATACCGGCACTTAATAAATCCTATAACGCTAGGCGTCCCCGGATCCCCGGATCCTCCCAGGTCTAGCACACCGCCCGACCTAAGGTCCCGACCTAGGGGTTGGCGACGCGCGGCGGCGATTCCATCACCGGCGAAGGATTTCCGACACCACGCCCCCTGACCCTCAGATGATCTTCACCTGCTCGGGCTGACCAAGGGGCTGATCTTACTCAGCTTCCCGGCCTTGGTAGGGGATAGATCGATCTGTAGTGAGGTGCGTGGGAGGACCATGGCGGCGAGTCATCGCGATCAAGGGCAGAGAAGAAGGAGGTCGAGGCGGAGGACCTTCTCCTTTTTAAGTTGCAACCTCGCTGAGGTGGAGTGGGAGGGGGTGGTTCTACGCTAGGAGGAGAGTGCGAGTCTGCCAGAGATCAAGTGGATGGCGGCGGTGAAACTTCCCGACAAACGAAGAGATTCAAGTAAAGCTTCGCTGGTGAACACCATGCGCTCTGCGTGGAATTTGGCAAAGGATTTTGATTTTCGTCCTGAAGGGTGTGCTTTGATGTTGGAAGCTTTTGATGGATCCACGGCCATGCCAAAAGAAAACCCCCATAAGGTACTGGCGTGGGTTCAGATTCATGTCTCGCCAAGAGATAAGAAGAAAGGTAAAAGGACCGAAGAGAAGATGTTGGCGGCCTCCGGCTTGAAGGACCGCCAGAAACAATGAGTTGTATGAGCTGGAACTGTCGGGGCTTGGGCAATGCCGCGATAGTGAAGGAGCTTCGCGATCTGGCGAAGAAATTTGCCCCGACCGTGCTTTGTGTACTGGAAACTCAGGTCCATAGAACTCGGGTAGAAGGTCTTAAAGGTACTCTAGGTTTTGATAACTCTTTCGCTGTAAGCAGTTCAGGGCGCAGTGGTGGCCTTGGGATTTTTTGGAATAATAAAACTAGAGTTGAGATTTTACCGTACTCTCAGTGTCACATAGATACTATTATTACTGAGAGTGAGGGTGATCCGTGGCGCTTGACATGTGTGTATGGTGAAGCACGTGTGGTGGAGCGCCATAAGACATGGGATCTACTCAAATTTATTCGTGCATCCTCCCCGCCTCCATGGATGTGCATAGGCGATTTCAATGAGGTTTTGCGCAGAGATCGAGAACATGATGGGGTGCAGGAGAGGAGTCTTGCGCAGATTGTGGGTTTTCATGATGTTGTTGATATTCTGTGGTCTTAAGGATCTCGGATAACGTGGGTCGTTCCTAGACCTATGAAAAGAAGGTGGCGGGTGTCTCGCGACCGCCGGGTTCGGGCCGACAGGGGGCTAGCTACGGTAGATTGGTGCAGCCGCTTCCCCAACGCAATGGTGAAGCACCTAACAAAGAATAAACGTCGGATCATGGTCCCATTCTTCTTCAATGGAGTTTGGTTGGACAAGCGAGCGGGGGAGGGCAAGGAGGTTCCGCTTATGAACAGATGTGGGGAAAATCACCCACGAAGTTCTCGACAGTCTTACGAGTCCCTGGGGCAAGAGAGGGAAAGCGGAGACAGCCGGTGCTCTCATTGAGAAGATGAAAGAGGTTTCTATAACCACTTGTTATCATGGGATAGAACTGTTTTTGGCAGTGTTAAAAATGAGCTTTCGCTCTTTAAATAAAGAGCTTGAAGTCCTCCCGAAATGTCTCGAGTCGCACGGGCCCATCATATGAGGAGTTGAAGATAGTTGAGCATATTCGAACCGAACCACCGAGAAGAGGTTATGTGGAGACAAAGATCAAGGGTGACCCGGTTATCGGAAGGGGGGACAGAACACTTCGCTTCTTCCATCTTCGAGCGAGCAACGCGTAAGACGAAGAAATATGATATCGGGTTGAAGAACCCGAAAGTGGTGGAGTCACTGAAGTGGAAAGTGAATTGAAGCAGATCACTGCAAATTTTTATGAAAATTTATATCAGTCGGAAGGGACACAAAACATGAATAGTGTGTTATCCATCGTTCTCGTAAAAGGTGTCAGAAGAGATGAATAGGGCGCTGATTAAACCGTTTGAAGATCATGAGGTGAAGACGGCGCTCTTTCAGATGTTTCCCACGAAGGCCCCTGGCCCTGACGGATATCCGGCACATTTCTTTCAGAGGCATTGGGCACTCTGTGGAGAGGAGGTAACGAGCATTGTCAAGAGGTTTCTGATGGGGGAGGAAGACATCTTAGATATAAATGAAACACTGATAGTGCTCATACCCAAGATTGCCAACCCGAGGAAATTGGTCGGTTCGGCCGATTAGCTTGTGCAACGTACTGTATAAAATTGCATCAAAGGTGTTGGCGAATAGATTGAAGCTCATTCTCCCTGAGATTGTGTCAGAGGAACAATCGGCATTTGTCCCAGGTCGGTTGATAACTGACAATATTATTACAGCTTATGAGTGCATGCATTTTCTAAAGCGCAAGAGGGCAGTTGATCAGAGGTGTTGTGCTTTGAAGCTGGACATGAAGAAAGCTTATGACCGAGTAGAGTGGAATTATCTCTCAGCCATAATGCTTAAACTTGGCTTTCACCACCGGTGGGTGGAGATGGTGATGAGAATGATCACATCAGTGTCCTTCTCAGTTTTATTCAATGGCGATAGGCTGGAGAATTTCAGACCAACACGGGGTTTACGTCAAGGTGACCCGATTTCCTCATACTTATTCTTGTTAGCAGCAGAGGGGCCTCTCGTGCCTCTTACATTCAAAGATTCAGTCGTCAGAACTCAGAGGCATTAAAGTGGCTCCATCGGCTCCGATGATCAGCCACTTACTCTTCGCGAGGACGACAAAACTGTTGTTTTTCGAGCAAGTGTGGAAAATTCGGTGGTTATCAAAGCCGTACTTCGGGATGTATTGTGAGGCGTCGGGGCAACAAGTTAATATGGATAAGTCATCTATCCACTTTGCTAAAGGAGTCAGGCAACAAATCTGAGACGAGATCGAGGATATGCTTGAGGTCCAAAGTGAGGCGCTGAGCGAGAAGTATTTGGGTATGCCAACCGACGTGGGTGTGGCAACGGTACAGGCCTTCAAATATTTGAAGGACAGGATGTGGCATAAAGTGGAGGGATGGCTGGAGAAATGTCTCTCATCGGGAGGCAAGGAAGTTTTGATCAAAGCAGTCGCCCAAGCTTTACCAACGTACTCGATGTCTTGCTTCAGGCTACCAAGAGGACTGTGTGAGCATTTGACAAGTTTGATAAGAAACTTTTGGTGTGGAAGCAAGGAAGGCAAAAGAAGGACAGCATGGGTGTGTCGGGGACAAAATGGCACAACTAAAGGCTGCAGGGGGGCTAGGCTTTCGAGACATGGAGTTGTTTAATCTAGCTCTGTTGGCCAAGCAAGCCTTGAGAATTTTACAAGACCCGCAATCTCTGAGTGCGAGAACTTTGAAGGCGGTTTATTATCCTGAAGGTGAATTCCTACAGGCGGAGTTAGGATTAGCACCATCGAGAGTATGGAGATCCATATTGGATGGCCGAGAAGTCTTAAGAGAAGGTTTAATCCGACGGATTGGTACCGGGAACAAACTGAAATTTGGACAATGAATTGGCTACCACGGGATAGCCTTCGCAGACCAATCCATACGGGGATACCCAATCCGCCAGAAAAAGTTTCAGAGCTTATAATTCAAACGGAGGCGCGATGGGATCAAGTGATGCTGCAACAGTATTTCTGGGCATGGCATTACGATAAAAAGGGGATCTTTACAGTCCGGTCAGCATACTTCATGCTTGTTCATATCAGGGAACAGTGTGATGCGGCGCTGAACAATGTGTCAGGGAGATCTGACCTAAAGACATGCGAGAAGGAATGGAGGAGTCTATGGTCAATTAAAGTTCCATCTAAGGTGAGCATCTTTCTCTGGCGACTAGCAAGGAATTCGCTACCGACAGAAGATGTTCGACATCATCGAAATATGGCTCCAAACGCCAAGTGTTTCTTCTGCGGCCAACAAGACTCTTGGAGACATTCTCTGCTAGAGTGCAATGTCGCTAGATGTGTTTGGGCACTTCAAGAGGATCATATTGTGGAGGCTATCAGTGTTCTGGAAGAACCGGAGGCAAAAGCTTGGATCGCAGCTATCTTTGATGCTCTGAATCATGAGGATGCCTGCCGGGTAGCCGTGGTGTTGTGGGCGATCTGGTATGTGAAACGAAAAGCAGTACACGAAGACATATTCCAGAGCCCTTTATCGACGCATGGATTTGTGGAAAGTTTCATGGCCGATCTTGGAGTGGGTAGCAAGAAGGTTGCTGTAACAAAACAGCCTGCTCAACAAAGGAGGAGGTGGATTGCGCCACCATCAGGAGCTATCAAGATCAATGTTGATGCCGCACTATCCAAGAACTCAAGACTTGCGACTGCAGCGGCCATTGCCAGGACCGAGCAGGGCGAGTTCATGGGAGCCTCGGTTCTTGTGGTGAAAGGTATTTCAGAACCAGAGACAATGGAGGCAGTAGCTTGTCGTGAGGGGCTTGCACTAGCCCTGGATATCCATGCTACAAGGTTCAGATTGGCATGTGATAATTTATCTGTTGTCAAGAATATCGATCAAAGGAGCAATGGACCATATGGTCGATAATCACTGAAATTCAAGCGAGATCCCGGGAGTTTGAATATGTTGAGTTTGTTCATGAGAATAGAGGCTCAAATGGTGATGCCCATACCATTGCTAGAGGCTCTTTGTATCTAGAAGAGGGTAGGCATGTATGGTTTATGTTTCCACCATATGGTGTTTGTAATTCCTACATGATGAATCAATAAAGTGATGTAGGTTCTGCTAAAAAAAAAAACTTAATAAATCCTATAAACATATAAGGTTATGAGAACGACACTAGAAGGTCAAATATTTAATCCGCTGGTTGGGAAAAAGGAAAAAAAAACCTCCAATCGTGGACCTATATTCCCTTTGAAGTAGGTCATGAACTTCTTCCTGAAACAGCCCTCATTCATCGGATGTAATAAGGGCAGCCTTACTTTTCTATTTCTACAACCTCTCCTCTTACTCCCATCAACATCCATATGCCCATTTGATCCTGACAACTTTCCTGTTGTCCTCGATGGCATCCACCACAAGCTCGCCTTCCCTAGCGGCCTCCGCCGCACGCTCTCCTTCCCAAACAACTTCCGCAGCAATGAAATCCCTAAAAGACTACACCACAGTGCGTCCCCACTGCCTAAGCACATTACTACATAAGTGATTTTGCTAGGAAAGTCAAAAACAACGCCTCGGTTAATCCATGTTTATCTCCAAAAATAGATTTACGGAGCCGTAAGTTTTGGCACCAAAAATAATTTCTAACTTTTTTATATAAACTTGAATGAAGAAAAACTTTATAAAAAAAATGTTGTGCTCGATGTGGTCTACACCATTATGTATAGTTAAAAAAAAAATTGACCTGAAGCTGTACGTTTAGAGTCATAAAATATTGTTGTAAGTTTACAGATTTTGAAATTTTAAATTTTAAATTGTGGAACAATTTCGATTGTTGACCTGGCCTACAAGTTGTTTATTCAGAATATTATTCTTCACAGCAAACACATTTAAAATTTGTTCAGTACATTTGGCACAACAAACAACACCACACACAAATTGGCAAGAATGCAGCACGAGTGTTGAGAGACACCTTGTGGCCCGCATAGCATCTTCACAGTTCTTACTTGCCGACGTTCTGGTACTTGTACAGCCTGGCACACATCATGTAGTAGCTGAAGTTGAGAGACACCAGGACGGCGAGCAGCCAGTAAAGGTTCTCCAGCCTGGACGCGTTCATGTTGTCCGGCAGCCATGCGGTGGCGCGCCGGACAATGCCAATGAGCGCCGTGCTAAGGTAGAACCCGAGCGCGACGATCATGGCTACCATGCCCGTGGCCGTGTTCTTGAGCGATGTAGGAAACTCCTGGTAGTACAACGTCACCTGGCCGGGGAAGTGCAGAGCCTCACCGAACCCTGAAAGAGCGAACGGCAGGAGCAGCCACGTGGCCGACAGTGGCGACACCCACGCCGGGTCACCCTCCCTCGCCGTGGGCGTGCACGGTGGCTAGACGCCGGCGCTCGATGACGGCGGACGCGGCCATGCTGACGATAGTGACCACGTGGCCGGATGCGCTGCAGTGGTGTCGGGTCGTGCCCTGTGAGGCGCCTCCACAACGGGAGGAGGACACGGTCGAGGAGGCCGAGGGAGACGACGACGGCGAGGAGGCTGCCAACGATCATGGAGCCTGCCGGTATGGTGAATAAGTGACCGACGGCACGGTCCATGACGAGAGCCTGAAGGATGGTGAAGTTGATCTGCACGCCGATGGCCACGCTTAGTATGATGCCGGTGCTCCACAGCGGCAGGATGCGGAGCACCGTCTTCAAGTCCTCAACTTGCCGCACCGTGCACACACGCCATGGCCGGATCACCGTCGTCCCGTCGGCGGCAGCTACGGTGTCACCGTCGGTTATCAGTGCGGCGCGGTTCAGGAAACTACAAAAAAGAATTAAGAATTGCTGTTAGCGACTTAATGGTGGACTGTTTTTAATTTAACTATCTACTCAATCGTACAAATGGACTGGAGCAATTTTCAATGAAAACAGTAGCACTCAGAAGATAGTCGTACTGCGTTGGAAAACAGTAGCACTCGTGTTGATCCGACAGAATTATTAATTTGAAAGGACTGGAGGCAGGACGTCGTCTCCCCAGCTGACAATAATACATACTACCTCCTCCCGGAGAAAGAAAGCAGCACAATATGTACATTTTAGTACCTTTAGTTTCTCCAGTTATAGACAAAAAAATCAATTATATATGCTGTCAAATATGGTAGGCTTTTTGGCTTGGAATTTGATATTCCACCACTTTCAAAAGTTCACATATAAACCTGTCTCAAATTTATAGGGTGCGAGATGAAAATTGATTCTATAAATCACCATTCCATATTTTTACTTTCCAACATATGACACGTTCTTCAACTCACTCTCTTCTGGTTAATTATGAATTTTTGCAAATAAATTAATTTAAATCCATAAATGTGAATATTATTAACTAAATACTTGATTAAACGACAATTACTTTTTGTGGCACGCAACACATAGTGACGTTCTTTTCACGACCGAGGTAGTAACTTCTTTTTGTTATAAAAAATCATGCCCCTATAAATTTGTTTTTGAGATTACACAAGTACAATGTAGACGCTCAACACGTATGCACACTCATCCCTATTAACACACATATGCAAACCCTACCCCTATGAGCACCTTCGAATAACTGGGCCGACAAATCTTAAAGTTCACGAAGTCACCGCAGGCGCCTCGCTATCGACGGGGCGTTACCTACCACTTAATGCATAGTGCCGAAAAAAATCCTGAAATGAATCAGCATAACATGTCGCACCCAGGACTTGAACCATAGGGCTCAACTCATGGCTTCTATTATAGTTTAAGTCAGGACCTTATATCATATTGATATAACCTGGTGCTGGCACTGGACCAAGCATGGCGGCCAGCCTCGTCTCTAGCTCCGCTGCTAGCTGTGGTTCCATGGCGGTCTTGGCATTCTCCTTATAGGCCTTGAGGAAGCTTCACGCGGAATGCTCCATGGCTGACGTCATGTCCTTCTCCAGGTTGAGGATGTCCTTGCGCTTTTGTTCCTCCACCGGATCAGTACCGGAGAAGATGGAGACTTGATCGGCGAGCGTATCCAGGCGCTTGGTGATCATGGTGAACTCCTTGGAGAGATCTTGTAGCAGCTTCTTCGAATCGGTGTCCATGGTGGTGGGTGGATCGCAAAGTGGCCTCCGGATACCAGTTGTCACAGCCACGACGGGGAGAAGGCGGCGACACCTACGGGCGCCACGCCACGCCGAGGGCAGCTGGGCGGGCGGCGGCGCTTAGGGCAAGCGGGCGGGTCGTGCGTGCGGAGGAGGAGAGGGGGCGGCGGCGGTGGAGGCAAGAGGAGGGGAAAATATTCTTTATTGCTTATTCCTAAGAGATCACATCCTCCTTTCTTAATAGTCCTCCTATGAGACTTGTATCTCAAGCAATCTTTAAATGTTTCCTTATAGAGTTGGAATATGTTTTACAAGCAAATCCTTATTCTTATCCTAATAGAAGACTTCCTTATAGGTTAGAAATATCATCTTCACACCAAAAAATCTCGATTTATCCTAACCGAACTCTTACTTTAATTTTCAAGAAAACCGCGGAAGGGTGGTGGGCGCGCCAGGCCCAGCCCCCCCCCCCCCCCAATGCGGGCCCCTTGGGCCGGCCCCTCTGGGCCCCATTGCCTGGGGTGTGACAACTTCCATAACAATAAAAAAAAATTCGTAATCATGTTCAACACGTGACGTATTTGTGATTGGATGATTATAGCTACTGTCCTGATCATCACTAGACTGATCCTTGTTGTAAAAACTGGAATTGTATGTAAGTATATTCCAGACCATATTAGCTGAGTCCACCACCTTACTTATGAGTGGCATTAAAAATATCACCTAATCGATTATAAATTCCTATTTTAATGATCGCGCAGCACACATGCATTATTATATTATTGGGAATGTGCATAATTTTTCTTACCTAAAGCTGTCAGTTGGGGTTGGGGCAAGGTCAGTGTCACCATTACCAGCTTTGTGGTCGCCACCGTCACCTTGCCGTTGTTGGCCGTGGTAAAACTTCAACTCTCCAGCCGTCGTCGGCACGTTGACCTTCCACTTCCTGGCGGCGGCGGCGACCACCCGAGACAGCTCCGTGAACGGGCTGCCCCGCACGGGCGACCGGCGGTAGAAGCGCGTGCCGAGGAGCAACGCCACGAAGCCGACAACGCTGGCGGCGGCGGAGATGCCGAATGCCAGCGTCCACGACACCGTCTCCTGGACGTAGACGATGACCGTCGATGCGAGCACGGAGGAGGCGTACAGGAACACGAAGAACCAGTTGAAGAGCACGTCACGGTCGGCCGCTGAGTCGAACTGGTCGGCGCCCATGGTCGCTTGGTTGAACCGCGAGCCCGCTGCGCTGACGCACATCAGGAACGCGCCGGCGTATAACGCCACCATCTGCGCGGTCGATGCCGGCTCGCAGGCGCCGGCGCCGGGATGGCACGGCGGTGGGCGAAGAACGCGCAGGCTTGCCGTCAGGGTGAACACAACCGTGGACTGCATGCGCATGCATCAGTCTAGTCAGCAGAATGTGTCGTGTAT
This sequence comes from Hyparrhenia diplandra, assembly GCA_015847255.1. NCBI lineage: Eukaryota > Viridiplantae > Streptophyta > Magnoliopsida > Poales > Poaceae > Hyparrhenia > Hyparrhenia diplandra. The sequence continues at coordinate 832,307 of JADLZK010006888.1, forward strand.
GCATACGATGGACACGACTGTTGCCACTGACCAGAATGGCGAAGGCCATGGAGATGGCGACGACAGGATAACAGCCGAAGAAGGCATCGGCGACGACGGCTCCGGCGACAGGGGCCAAGTTGAGGCAGCCGTTGATGATGTTGGAGATCTGAGCTGCGTCCACGCTTGGCACGTTGTACTCCTTGATCAGGTAGACGACTAGGTTGCCCAAAGCGCCGCCCGTCGCCAAGCCCAGACTCATCATCGCCGCTGCAGCCATATGACGACATCCACACATATATGTAACTAGCACCGAAGCACGCATGCATGAACCGATCCATTTGGAATTTTGGATTCAAACGACAGCAACGGCGAGATGGAGAGACCTCCGAGGAAAGGGAAGGTGATCCATCCACCCTTCTTGCTCCTGTCATCGATCTGCGGCTGCTGCAGGGACTCGTGATCGATGCCGCTGAGGCCTTGGCGAGGCTGTGCTTCGTCCTGGTGCGCGTTTGCTTCCATACTGTAGAATCTCTCTCTCTTCGTGCTGGGAACATGTATTGATGAGTCGCTTACCTATAAGCTGCACGAGAGCAGTGTGTGTCAAGCTAGTAGAGTGATGTCAGTGGAGTTGGTCATCCAAATTGTCCTGTTCATCATTTCTGATAAACTGTCCAAGAAATTTGGAGGGGAAAAAATTAGGTGCAGTGTCGCTGTACCCATGCCTCCCTGGGGCACTGGGCAAAGCCTCTTTTGCACTTGGCAAAGGCTTTGCCGAGTGCCGCACTCACCCAATCCTTCTCGGGGATTTTTTTTTTTCATGGCAAAGCGCTCTTTGTCGGGCGCCTTTTGTCAGGCACTCGGCACAGCCTTTGTGTTAGTATGGCACATGGCAAACAGTATTTAGAAGACAAGAAATAAAAATAAAAGAAAATCCATCGTGAGCCCATGGAGCCCATGGATGGGCCCATCGATCCCATCGAGCCGCCGTCGCCTGCGCGCCACCGGATCTGTCTCCAAGGAGCTAGTCCTCGCGGGATGCACCCTGGGGGAGCAGGAGGAGGAGGCGCCGCCGCCGTGCAAGCTTGTGCGCTGACCCCACATCCTCACTAGATGCACCGGTGGTGGAGGGGGGAGGAGGGGTGACTCCGGAGGTGGCGCTAGAGGAGAGCATCACCGGGGGGGGGAGACGGAGGAGGCCGCCGCTGCCCCTCAAGCTTGTGCGCCGACTCCGCTGCACGGGGGAAAAGAACGCACGCCGGCTGTTAGCCTAGCTCCTCCCGGCCCAATGCACTACTGCGGGAGAAGGAGTGTGCCGCGCCCACTAGAGGAGCTCCTCCTGGCCCGATCCGCTTCCCGGGGGAAAAGGAGCACGCCGCTGCCGCCACAGTGGGGCTCTATTGCCACTAGTGCCGGCCGGGGCGCCTCTGCCCAATGTGTCACCGTGGAAGGAGGGAGAGGTGGGGCGGGGCGCTAAGGGAGGGGAGAGGTAGATGAGAGGGAGCAGCGGCGGGGAAATTGGGGAGAGGGAGAAGGTGTGTTAGTGATTTTATACCTAGGGTTGGGTGGAAGGGCACTTGGACTGTGCCCAAAATTTTGTTGGCTTGATCGAGTGTCTGATCTAGACATTCGGCAAAAGATTATTTTTTTTTTATTTTGTTACTTTGAAAATATGTGTCAAATTTTTTACACTATGCTGCAACCGGATGTTAAAAAACTGCACCTTTTGCCAGTGCCGCAATAGGACACTCGGCCTTTGCCGAGTGCCAAGCCGAGCAACACTCGGCAAAGGCCATTTTGCCAAGTGTCAAATTTTGATACTCGGCAAACATTTTTTTAATTTGACCTCAAGTACTTTGTACTCCATGTTCAAATTTGGTACACTTCCAGTACTTCTTCCTATATTTCTTGAATATATCTCATTTACTTGATTTTTTTTTGTGATAAGGCAAATTTGAACTACAGGTGTATCGAATATTGGAATTATTTGAAAAAATGATATTCATATCCTTAAGTGCAATTTGATACGTATTCAAGAATAAACCAAAATTTTAAACATCACATTCACGAAACATGACCATTCACTTGCGGGTGAATTGTTTTAAATTCTATAAAAAAGCAAACAAAATAGGAAAATCATGAAACTTGTCGATATTGCATGATTTCGTATGTGGAGGCTGTGATAAAAAGTGGAGAAGATTTGGTGCGTGTTGTCACGTATAATGCTTCAAATTTTATAGAATCCTTCTCAACTTTCTAAGTCTTCTATGGAGATTCTCCGTTTGTAAGCATTATACATACCAACCTGCGTGAAACCTTCTCAATTTTTATCACGGTTTCCAAATAGGATATCATGACCACTCGACAATCATGATTTTCGGACTTTGTTTGCTTTTTATGGAATTTAAAAAATATTCACCTATAAGCGAATGTTCATGTTTCATAAACAAGATGTTGAAATTTTGGGTGTATCCCTAGATATGCCCTCACATAAGTTTCAATAACATGAATATTATTTTTTCATTCATTTTTTTTTGCTTTATTTGAATGACTTGAAGTTCAAATTTGACTTTTTAAAAGAAAACTCAACTAGATGAAATAAATTAAAAAAATATAGTAAAAGTTCAGAGAAATTGCTATAACAGGACTACAAAAAAAATTTAAACATGGAGCACCAAGTACTATAACAGGACTACAGGGAAAAATTTAGAGGTCAAAATAAAAAAATTACTTTTGCTTGGGGTTTGACACTCGACAAACTTTTTTTTTGTCGAAAGTGTCAGCTACATGACACTTTCGGCAAAGAGTTCAATTTGCCGAAGTGTCGAATTCGACACTTTCGGCAAAAAGAGTATTTCAATCGTTTTAGAAAAAAAAACAACTTTGCCAAGTGTTAATGTTTGCCGAGTGTCGAATTCCGTGGAAGGACGGTCCTAGCTGCCGTGGGATGTCTTGGGTAGACCAGCGGTACATGGCCATCAAGGACCATGCATGTTCTACAGGGCCATCAAGGACCATGCATGTTCTAGCTGCCGTGGGATGTCTTGGGTAGACCAGCGGTACATGGTCCCAAAGACCACCTCGGCAGGCGCCGGACATCTTGTTGGGCAGTAGCACCGGACGTAGGGTGAGTATCCTGCATGTCGAGAGTGCATATATACCTTTATCAGATAGGCAAAGTTGGGCTGCCGACAGCCCACACCACGCTGCGCTGGCCTGCCAGTAGTTTTTTTCTATACGGCCTGCAGTGAGGGGTGCCTGCCACAAAATTGCTCGGCAACACAGGTCGAGCGTGAGCCTGCATGCAAAGCCCACTTCAGCCCAAACCGAAGGAATGTGCTGCCACGTTTCACCTCCGAACCGTATTATTATGAGTATGGGCTTTCTTGGGCCTCTTCTTTCTCGGGTCGCAACCTCAACCATCAGGTTTCCATGTCGGACTCGACCATGGTGCACACGCATGCATGACAACCTGGCCAAACTAAAACTAGGAAACTATAAAATAATAATGCTAATTCTAAAACTAGCTCACACATTTATATTCAAATATTACGGCCAGGAGGCAAACCACACCATTAGCAATATGAACCTCCGTAGCAACTTGCATGCAGCAAATACATGCCAATACTGGTTCATGTGACGTCGATCTGAATGCAACCAATATAGACATAATTTTGAGTCTTCATATATTTTTCTTTCATGAATGTTGGATCACCAAAACTTATAACTGAAGACAAGCCACCAGTAGTAAATTTGTCCATATTCTTGCCATATTTCTCATCAAACTTAATAGCTCCAAATTAAAGACCAGATACCTCCAAAGAATTACCTGTTACCATATTTGATATATTACCATAATGGACCGTTTGAATATCTTGAGGAGCCATGGGCTCATCATCCTCTCGTCCTTCAAACAAAGCCGTCCTTGGCTTTGAGTTAAAATAATCCACTTCTGAGTTCTTGCTTGCAGGAATAACAACACTGTCTTGGTCCATCAATGTTGCATTCCAGGGATATTTGCTACACATATCCAAAGATAATTTTTCTTATTCATCCACTTTCAATGCACCAGCAACAGAGGCAATGTCCCCAAACATCAGAAGCAATTTGCATAGAAGGATCTTGTGATTGAGCAATAACTAATTCAGCTTTGTTGGCGACATCATTTGAAATATTACCAAAAGTGCTACCAGATGCATCTTTGGAGTTCAGACCCTTGCTTGAACTCTCGCAAGCAATAATTTCAGAACTTAATACCATGACAGGAAAGGATCAAAATCTCAATCCCAATTATCATAGTGGCTAACCGAGAACACAAGAAGCGCAAAAGAATGCAACGAAGCCAGTGAGGTGCGCCAAATGGAACTGGCAGAGAACAGTGCTATTTTCCAATGATTTTGAGTAGCAGCACATATATACACGGTTACAATGTCCCAAAGGCGCTAACACATAAGGCATACATCAGGCTAATTATACCACACACACTGTCACTAAATTAAAACCTGCTTAAAACAAGATACAAGTTGGATATATACATAGCAACTACTGCCTAGTGTACAACGTGTCCTGATCACCTGCTCCCATCATCACCTCAATTCTACTTCTGTTACTGCTCCTGCTTCTTGAGCTGATCTGTAGATTCAACATGTTTAGTGAGTATCAGGCTTACACCAACACAAGGTACATAGCAACACAAGCCATAGATAACCAAATATTGAACTAAAGATACAATCTGCAGTAGGCACCAAATTAAGCTCTCACTGTCCCAATCCATAAAGCAGCACTATATGAAATATTTACGTTAATATGGCAAAGTATGAACAACTAATCAGTATGGACAAATTTATGAGCATCAAAGCATGAAGAAAGCTAGTATTGAAATAATTATGTTAATATTTCATCCAAAAAATAATTATGTTATCTAGGCGCTACGAAGAACTAATCAGTATGGACACAGCTAGTTTGGAGGGCAATCACACACAAATGGCATCCAAATAGCCTCATCTATTCCAACTAAACTTTGAGAGAGAGACATATTGGAAAAGTAACATCATGCTTCCAACATCAATATACCTTTCAGAAGTTTCTTCAAATCTTTCAATCTGAGCTTCTCTGGTTTGGTGATCCGGCCTTGAGTACATTTTATCATAGAGTTCGTCATGCTCTTTAAGCAGCTTCTGGACTTCCTTGTTGGCGTTGTTTTCGAATTTTTCAAATGTTGATACGTTGTTCTTCTTCCCTGAAAACAAAGTAAGCCACAAGTAGTTTAGATTTTTGTATCCCACTATTAGGTGGACCCTGCCCTAGCTTCTTTTTTTTTTTCTAAAAACTATTATAGTTTGCAAAGAAACACCATGTATCGTCAGCTCAGACGATTTACACGGTGCTCCCCATGGATGAATTTCATTCACATGTTAATTTATCATTGTTCTTGATGTGTGCACTATGTCTTGTCCTGGGTCCGATCCGCCTCATGCTATATTGTTCCCTCAAAGAGTTCTCCAAACAAGAGCCTCAAGTAGTTTTATTGGACCTTTGCTCGGCAGCGCTTGCTTGTGACACCCACCAAATATGAAATTAAGACTTGTTCATATGTCATGGGTATCATCTCAGTGTATAACCTGACTAGCTGTTCAAATCAACTCCGGCTTGATCAAGATTGACAGCATGTTTTATTTGTTATGATGAATATAATAAAATCCGCCAAATGGTTTTGCCGTAGCTAGGGTTTTGAGAAAAAATATGTACATCTAACTATCTGAGACAAGAAATGCTATAAATATTTCGCCGTACCAATAGGACATGCCCCTTGTTGAAAAGAAAACAAAAAATAGACTCCTACGTACTGCTTAGGCCCCGCACGCATGCATGCGTACATGACTTTGAATTGAACTTACTGGGCGTTGTTGTGCCGATATAGGCGATGGCGTTATGCCTCGACAGGTTAGAGCTGCGTGCCAGGAAGGGGTTAGGAGAAGCCCAAAATGAGATGGAGGTGCTAGGGGAGGAGGTTTATGCATCGGAGACTACTTCAGCGAGTAGTGGGAACTAGGTAGTGCTGTAAAAACTACACAGGGATTGGCGGTGGTGAGTTGAGGAGTACAGAGAATATGATAGATGGTGGTAATAATGATAAGTTTACATGGAAAGAGGAGATGAGCCATTGGACCGTTGACTCAACCAGCCAAAATTCAATTGTTGGTGTATGCCACAATACTCATCCACAGGGGCGGATCCACGGGTGGGGCTGCCCGGGTTGCAGCCCCCCTGGTGAGGATAATTCATGTGTTAATTAGTGTAGCTTAGTCTTTATTTTACCATTAGATCTCTTAAATTTTGCTAACTCTTCACTAAATAGCCCTCTCCGATGGATCATCCTGGCTCCGCCCCTGCTCATCCAATGCCTTTTTAATTTTTCCTGGTTGCGGTAACACAATGGCAATCGTATCGAAAAGATACGGTGGGCGCCGTGGCCACCACACCTTCACCCTACATCTCACCCTACAATTATTACGAGCATCTCCTCCTTTACAAAATTGAGGTAGGGTTTGAGCAACCCTACCATTACAAATAAATCAGACAATATGTGGCATGAAGGCGAACAAGTAGTTTGGGCGGGAAATCGAACTCTGTGTAGGAATATGGGATCGCTACGCTAGCCAGAAAACGAAAATTTTCTACCCATAAACCAAGGATCTACTGCTAGTTATAGATCACGGGATTACCACTAGACGCGAGGTGCGGCGGAAGCGTCGACCCTCGGCGTAGATGTATGCGGCCGCAGCGGTGCCGTGCAATTGCGTGATCGTCCGTCACGTCCGTCCTCCTCGTCGCGGTTCGTCCTTGTGCTCCCAGATGCAGCACCTCCGAGGTATCCCACACGCACGGGGAGGAAGCGATGCGCCTCCGGACTGCTAGGTCCGCGAGATGCAAGAGGCGAGGGGCGTGGGCAGCGGCGGCCGCCAAAGTGGCGTGGCTTAGATTAGGTCACAGCCCCCGCGCCCACCTCTCATATATATAGGTGCCGCTAACAGGCTCCCGAGCCGGAGGCCCATTAGTAACCCTAAGTCCTCGCCTAATTGGATCAAATCCGAATTAGGCCTTCTTCCCTTAAGCGTGCGACCCTATGGGCTCACGCACACATAGACATGGCCCGAGTACACCTACTCGGCCAATAGACCAACGGCGGCCTCTAGCAAGACATGCCAACTCCCCATGTGTACGCAATGATCATATCAGGCGAACCACCACAAACCATATACCGTCATTCCCTTGCCACACGATATTTGGTCCACCTCGTGGGTTAACACTTAACCCAAGCACGGCCATGCATTTCTTGATCCAATCAATCGAGTGGTCGATTTATATCTCTCTTTCATGGAGAGGGGCAATTCCATCTTGATTGACTATGTCTCACCGGCATGTTTCCCGACAAACCCGAAGACCACCTTTATAGCTACCCAATTACGGAGTAACGTTTTGATAGTCCCTAAGTAGGTCGTTTCACATCTTGAGTACATACGACATCACAGGTCTAAGGACATAACGTACATGATGTATAAAGAGATAATAATAACATCTCATGTCGGGTCAATCAGCCCCCCATGTCATACATGTGCCCACACTTTTAGTTTGACATCTCCATGTCTATGACTTGTGAAACATAGTCATCAACTAATACGTGTGCTGATCTAATATTCATGTGTGTTCTCACATGAACTCCGATCAGGGACAATTATTGAATAACCAAACAAGTAAAAGAGTTTCACAAACAATTCACATAATTGCTGATCAATACAAGTTGTCTTTAATGGATATTCATGAACACATAATATATCATGGATACATATGAAGGAATACAAATCATCTTTATGATTAGCTCTAGGGCATATTCCCAACACTCTGGCCTGCTGATAATCCTTTTTCCTGGCCCTGTGCATCATACCCAGCCGGGTCGGCTCATCAAAACAAAATGTATACCCCAAAAATAGGTACAATTAATCAATGAATTGGTTTCCTATTATACTCGTCTTAAATACAACCTTCGTCCAAACAAAAGAAGGGGAAAAATGGTTCTACACACAAAAAAAAAATATTGAGATCGGTGGGGGGAGGCCAACCACCATGTTTCATTAAAAAGAAAGCGATTCTTCCCTATCGTGTAAAAATCACCAAACTCTTGCTATCATAGTGAGGGAATTTTTATTACCCTCAGTTTGAAATTTGCTCTAGGTGATTCAAACTCGGGACCTGAGGGGTGCCGCCGAGTAAAGCTCTAACAAAAAAAAGTTCTACACATGTCTTCTGAATCAACCAAGTAAAAGCAGCTATCCCACCACGGGCTTGCGGATGTAGCTAGAGCACGCCATAGGTGCTAGCGGAAATTTATGCAAGTCATAAAGCGTGGTGTTTAGCTAGCTTACCTTCGTTGCCGTTCCCCCATGGTCACCGAGGAGGCTGATCGAAGCGCCCTAGGGTTTGTGTATGTGTTGCTGGAGTTAAAGAGAGCTTTAGGGATGGGGCTCGTTTCAATCTTGGAGGAAGGCGGCTGCTCGTGTCAGGTGTATATATAGGTACTAGTACTAGAAGAAGTCGTAGTAATGGCGAGTTTGAAATGAAATGCGTCGAGAAATTTCTTGGCCCGTGTCGTCAACAATGTCTAGCCTTCGTGTGCAAGCAGTTGGCAACAGAGGGGTCACTCCTGAGAACCTGTGATGAAATTAAGTGAAGAGAAAACATGGCTCTACTCCAATCCTTGTTTTTATGATAGCGTGTCGAGCAGTTCAACGAACTAGCCACTCAGCAACATTTCGTTCATTGGACCATGGAGGATGCATTTTCATGGAACCACTGTAGAAGTTGTGTGAAGATACAAGCCTGGATCTCTGGTCAATGCAAGCAACAGATGAGTATATATAAGGTGGCCAGGACCGGGCTGGGCTGTCGTCAGTCAGGTCCTGGTCGTCGAGTTCACCGGCCATGAAGGACGTCCTTGACGTGTTGATGTGCAACCTTCACCGGAATGGTGATACGACCACGTACGTCACTCTGCTGAAAGTTTGTGTATAGCTTTCACCGCGGCACTGCCGCGTCTTGGCTCCATGTATGACGATGTAAATCCGTACGTAATTAACAGGCAAATCTAAGACACGTCAACGTCACCACAAGCCTTAGATAGCTACTGTGTAACCTATAGAAAACTGACTTGTGTCACAAGGCTATATAAGAACCATTTCGCCCCACCGAACATGTATAAACTGAAGCTCAATATGATAAGTCAATTTGGATTACTGGTCAATCTTTCTCTTTCTTTGGTCTTTTTTATGTATCCAATTGGCAACATAACTGACGTTTTCTCAAAGAAAGTTTAGGCAAAAGAAGCTTCTCAAAATATATGTCCCCTGATGAATAGAAATCCACGTCATCCGATGACTGAAAGTAAATGTACAAAGATGTGCCTTGTCAAAAAAAAATGTATAAAGATGTGACTATTAGCTACAAACATGTATAAAGGGTGCAAGTTGACGGAAAATTCAAAGTTTTGGACCATACACATGAACGGTCTTTTTTTAAAACCAAGTTGTGCTTCTTTATTGATGAAACAAGGAACATCGTTAGAAACTGAACAAAAAAATATATGTCATCTGCACTACGATGGTGATTATATATGTCATTTATGGTCCCACCAGGCTTAGCACAGATGAAGGCCACGTGTCCTAGGAGTTCAAATCACACGGCCAGGCAAAGACTGAGAGCAATAGAGCCATGAAAGAACACCATGAAAGAACACCACGGATTGGCTGCCGTGGTCTTGGGTAGACCCTGTACAAGGTTTGGTATTCCATGAACCCCCATGACAAACTATATTTGGAGGCCGTCGTCGTCCCAAATTGTTTGCCAGTACCACTGGAAGGGCTGCAGATAGCCCACACCACGCCTGCCACGTAGCAGGTCGAGCGGTAGAGCCTGCAAAGGCCACTTCAGCCCACTATAGGCAACTTCAGCCCACTATAGGCCACCTCAGAACGATCTTACTGTGAGTATGGCCTTTCTTGGGCCCTGATATCTTTTGATTCAGGACTCCAAATATAACAAACAATATGTCGATTTTGATCGTCTCGACGAGATCCACACAATAGTGCACTCTAATCCATCTTTTGAGATACTTTTATTTAGTGAAAACTTATCTAACCTACAAAACAAGTGAGAGCACCAAAACACATGGAATCTGTTAGAATCAAACCCTACAACTATACTTTATAATCTATTACATATCAAAATATGCAATAGTTGATGGTTATAATTGGTATATAAGGACCGTCACTACTACATAGCTGATTTTACACGGCGTTTGGAAATCATTTTTGTGGCGGTTTTTGGAAAACCGCCATCATTAATCGGTGCCCGGCCCCCCCGCCCACGAGAAAAAACCGCCACGGTTAGCGGTTTTGTGAAATGGCTTTACCCGCGATAAATCGAGGCCCGATCCGGCCAACCCACCTAGCCCACTAGCAAATTCTCATATATCTGAGAATCTCGGGAACCCTAGTCACTCACTCGTTCCCGGTCTCCCCATCCCCCCTCCCCAACTCACCTCCTCTCCGACACCGCCAGCTGCGCCCCCTCCCCAACTCACCTCCTCCCAACGCCGCGCCCTTTCCCCCCATCTCGGTGGCCAAGCGCCCCCCTCCCCATCCGGCCGTCGCGCCCACCCTCTACTCTCCGATGTCGGTGGCCAAGCGGCATGCACATGTCGTCAAGGTCCCAGGTTGGTCGCGGTCTCCCGTCTCGATCTACTCTCCTTCTACCTATCTACGCCTCTCTCACTCTCGGTATCTATGTCGATCTAGGTTGGGTGTGGTCTATGGAGGAGAATCCACGGTGGTCGGGCTCATTGGCGGTGGATCCGGGGCGGCGGCGACGCTAGCGCGGGCGGATCCACGGTGGTCCGGCTCATTGGCGGCGGATCCGTGGTCGCCGAGGCTAGATCCATGGCGGGATCGCCCCGGCGGCGGCTGAGCTTCGGTGGTGAAGGGTAGCGTGATGGCGACTGATCTCCCATAACCCTAACGGGTCGTTGGCGGTGGATCGCGGCGGGCCCATATCCCGCCCGTTAGGGGTTAGGTTGGGCTTTTTCTTTTTATTTTTTCAAATTATGGCGCGGTTAATATTTAATTACCATGGTGGTTATTGGGCATCAAAATAACCACCACGGTTAATCCGTCGATTAATCGTGACCCTAGCTCGATGGCGGTTGCGAAAACCGCCATGGAAAATCATGGTTGTACTAGTGCGTCAACACCGAGCAATAGATCACGACAAATTGTTTGTACCTAAAGGGGTGATATGCATGAACAGTGAACATGAATGTTGTGAATTATTACTAGGGATTATTTTGATCCTACCACACGTGAAGCAAAAGATGTATCATGCGAACACTTCTAATGCATTCCTCAAACTATTCGTTCATGCAAATGCAATGGAACTTTCCCTTGTGATATTATATAACTGGCATCTTGGATTGAAAACTATACAGATGATCAAATCTATGTGGTGAGATAGGCATTAATGCTCTACTAAACTAATGAGCATAATGTTATATTGCTGAATTTGAGAAGGTGGAGGGAAACAAGGTATATATATGTATGATTGTGTGCTCTTTTACAATACTTGGAGTCGCCTTCCCATCGCCTCCCATTGCCTCATCAAAATAGCTATTCCCACCGCGATGGAAGGCGTTTCGGCACATGCCCCACCGACCATACACATCAATCGCCTCCTATCGCCTCCATGCCATCACCTCCCATCGCCTTCTGCATTGCTAATCATCACCTCATTTGCTGTGAGCCGTCAATTTCTCCCCAAGCATTGGAAAAACTCCCATGTTTGATTATGTGCTATCTGCCATGACCAGTTACACTTCATTTCAATTTAGTATGCAAATATGTAGCACCTGCTCTCTTCGGCATCTGCTGATGTTCCCCATCGTGTGCAGTTTCATGCTTGCTCCAAAAGGTCTTGCTCATAGTAAACTCAATGCAGCGGAAATTGAGGTCTCGCTCATAATAAACTCAATGCAGCGGCAATTGGTTCCCCTTTCATTTCAGATGGGTTTATTTGCTCATGTAAACTCAACATAAAGACACCTTATCATCAACTGGTTACAAGTTTCATAAACAGATTGGCAGCTAACGGTATCATTGGTAATTGAAATCTTTCTTTTTGTTCTTTAATTACAAGTGGCAGTCATTCTCGGGAAGGATAACTAATTTAGCAAAGAGGAATTCAAAAAGGGAAAAATCATGTAACTTTTTGTAGCAAATCTGAAACCATTCAATGTCTTTTATTCCAATGCTCACATACCATGTTTTGATGGAGAACAGTCCAATGGTGCTACGAATTAAGCCACCTTGCAGTGTCCAAAACTTATTTCATGATTAGTTTTCTGAGCAATATAAGATAAAAATTTTTTTTTAACCGTTTTGCTAACCGGTAGAGTAGCCATTTTATGGTCAATTTGGTTAACAAGGAAGGCCCATTAACAATTGCAGCAAGCGGCCCAACTACTGGTCCATGAAAACTATTACTGGATTGATTACACCCACCTGGCAACTTGGCTGGCTAACGAAGGCAGGCATACAGCACCATCACCACATCCTTTGGCACGCCGAGGCATAGCTTTCTTGCCATCACCGATTTCTCCATGAAAACTGCTTCGCCCCATGAGATCAGATCACCGAGCACTATGGTCTTTCGGTCGTCAACAACGCCTGGGAGCATGAGCGCTTGTCGTACGGCACTGCTTCTCTCTCATCATTGAATTGGGTGAAAAGCGGTATTTTTTAAAAAAAGAGACGACGTCATTATCGGCGTTGTATGTTGTTGTGATCGTGCCATACAAATATGTATCCACTTTCACGCCAAAGAATAGCTTTTGCACAGAAATTTCATTTCACACTTGGAGCTACAAATTACACCGAAATTTGTCTAAGCAATCTCACTCAAAATTACAGTGGCATTCGTCTCAGGTGAAAAAAGCCTGGTACAAATCATTCACACTAAAGAAACCAGGTACTGAATTTATTTATAGCATGTTACACTAATCAGAATCTAAATAACCTCATGTACAGCAACTAAACTTTGATAGAGAGACATACTGTGAAAGTAATTAACATCATGCTTCAACATCAATATGCACTATGTAAAAAAGTATCAAATCCACCATACTTACTACAGTCAGCTTAAAAACATCAATATGCCTATAGATTTAGATGTAGCTTCAACTTGTTTAATCTATCCTTGTCCGTATTGGCCATCTGCATTGGGTCTTGTCAACGGAGTGACTCGTATTCTAGCAGCGCCTTCTTTAGCTCTGCTTGGTTGATATCTTTGCTGGCAGTTTCAGTAAATTTGTGAAATTGCCCTGTGTTCGCCTTTGTTGCTGTAGTGAGGGCAGAATCCAAGTTCTGCACTACAGGATGTTGCTTCAACTTGTTTAATCTGTCCTTTTTTTTTTTTTTGTACATCTGCATTGGGTCTTGACAACGAAGTGACTCATACTCTTTAAACAGCGCCGCATTTTGCTCCACTTGAGTAAATTTATCATACTTACTTCTGTTCTTCTTTTTCGCCGTAGTGGGAGCAGAAGGACTTCCTGGAAACAAAGCAAGCCAAAAATAGTTGAGATTTTTTTTTAATTTATCTACAATAAATTAATGAATTGGCTTCCTCTTCTACTCATCTTAAATACAACTTTCGTCCAAACAAAAGAAGGGGAAAAGAGGTTTTACACAAAAAGAAAAGAGCAGAGGGGGAGAGGTCCTCCACCGTGTTTCACTAATAAGAAAATAATTCTCCCCGATCATGGAAAAACCCTCGAACTCTAACTACGCCATTGAGGAGATTTTTATTACCCTCAACATGAAATTGGTCCCATGGGGCATGCAAGTGTAGCTAGACCACGCCATAGGTGCTAGGGGAAATGTATGCATGTAATAAGCGTGGTGTTTAGTTAGCTTACCTGTGTTGTCGTTCCCCATGGTCCCCGAGGAGGCTGATCGAAACGTCCTAGAGTTTGTGTATGTGTTGCTGGAGTTAAAGAGCTTTAGGGATGGGGATCGTTGCAATCTTGCAGGTGGCTAAATGCTCGTGTCAAGCGTGTATATATACACGTATATAGACACGGTACTGGTACTAGTACAAGAAGAAATCGTAATGACGGCGAATTTGAAATGAAATACGTCCGAAATTTCGTGGCCCGTGTCGTCATAATCTCTAGCCTTCGTGTCCAAGCAGTTGGCAACACAAGTTTGTTGGGCCACTCCATACATATTGAGAACCTGTTATGAAATTAAGTGAAGAGAAAACAGGGATTGTTTATTACAACTTATTACTCCAATCTTTGTTTTTCTACTTATAACCGTGTCGAGTAGTTGAACGAACTGCTTAACCACATTCGTTCAATGGACCACACGGAGGAAGCATTTTCATGGAACCACTGTAGAAGTTCTATGAGAAGATCTCCTGCCTCGATCTCTTGATAGTACTGATACTATAGCAGACTTAACGCGCTCTGGTCAGTGCAAGCAACTGATGAGTATATATATGCGCTCTGGTCAATGTGCGGGCTGGGTGAGTCGTCGAGTTCACTGCCTCGTACCGGGGACGCGGAACGCCGCCGTGACCTGCGTTCCGTGTGACGATCGGCTTAGCAATTCAAACGGCGACATCTCTGTGCTCAAATTAAGTGGAGAGAAAACACGACGCGTTTATTATAACCTACTCCAATCTTTGTTTTTCTGATAACGCGTGTCGAGTAGTTCAACGATCTACTCATGACCACGCGGAGGCAGCATTTTCATGGAACCACTGTAGAAGTTGTGTGAAGCTCCCCGGCCTGGATCTCCTGGTCGTCGAGTTCACCGGTCATGAAGGACGTCCTACGCTTCTGCTTGATGTGCAGCCTCCACCGGAATGGTGATACTACGACGACGACTTCGCAGATCCTAACGGCGACGTCTCTCTGCTGAAAGCGCGTGTATAGCTTTCATCAATCCGCGGACAACCGCGGCACCGCCGCGTCTCGGCTCCATCCACTTATAAAAAAAAGCTGTATGACGATGTATGTCCGTACGTAATTAACAGGCAAATCTAAGATACGTCAAAGTCACTACAAATCTTAGATGGGTGCTGTGTAACCTGTCTAAAACTGATGTGTGTCACAAGGCTATATAAGAACCATTTCACCCCACCGAACCCCGGTGGACCTATAGGAAGCTCACTAGGTCAATTTGGACGATTTGGTCAAGCTTTCTCGTTCTTTGGTTTTTTTTATTTATCCAATTGGCAGCATAACTGACGTTTTTTCAAAGCAAGTTTAGGCGAAGAAGCTTCTCAAAATATATATCGCAGCGCTATGTCAGCTGCTGACGAATAGTAACCCACGTCATCAGATGACTGACAGCCAATGTACAAAAGATGTGACCATTATTTACAAACATGTATAAAGGGTGCGAGTTGACAAAAATTCAAAGTTTTGGACCATACACATGAACGGTCATTAATTACACTACGATGGTTATTATATATGTCATCCGAGCCTCAATTGTCAAAGCTCTTAAGAGCAGGTATAATGACGGGCGACTAGCGGGCGGAATCTGACGTGGAAGGGAAGAAAATGGAGAGAGAGAGCGAGACAGGCGTCTCCCAAGTCGCCAGCTTGCAGCGGCGATTTTCGACGGAGAGAGTGCTGCCGCGGCTGGGATTGGATGATCTAACTGCGTTGCATTAAATGGCAGTGGGGTCCGCCACCACTGTGCGCCATGTCACCAGCGTGAGACGCCGGCAGCGAGCGTAACTATTAGCCTTGCTCTAAGTCTCAACCATACACATGATTGATGATTAATTAAACTAGACTGGCTATATATTTCATCGGAGATTGGTAAATTTCAATGTTCTCGACCACACACATGAACGATGAGTATGTATTGAATTGTAGTTGCTCTCAGAGTAAGAAGGAGCATCTGAGGCCACCTATATCAGGGGAAGGCGCTTGACCAACGCAACACTCACCAAGTCAGTCAGCAACGCCATCTTTTATTTGTAGCGGCGGCTCCGTCACTAGCAGCCCCTGCAATGGGTGTGTCAGGACCAACTAGACCAGCCGCCCCTACAAATCCATTTGTAGGGGCGGTTTCAGCATCTGAGCCGCCCTACAAATGAGTTTATTTATAGGGGCTACAAATAGATGCCAAATATTTAAAAAATGAGGTACTAAAATTTGAAATTTTTAAAATAATCTCGGATGGTGAAATGACCAAAATAAAAGTTATAGATCTTGAAAATTTATAAAACTTTGTTGTTTACAACTTTTTCATTTGAGTTCATTTGATGCTTCAAAATACTATTTAAAATTTAAATTTAAATTGTTGAAAAACTCTCATTTCTCTTTTTAATCTGTGGCTAATACTTCTAACTAGTCTATCTCCCTCGTACTAACTCTAAATGTGATAATTTTTGGCTAAAATTTTATAAAATCATACTCTATCAAGTTATTTTTTGTTTTACTTTGCTATTATTTTGGTCATCTTTTCTTGTAAGCATTTCAAAATTAGAAAAAAAAAAACAACTTGAAATAACATTTTGAAACATCAAATGATTTCAGCTAAAGAAGTTATGAGGATAAAAGTTGTAGAACTCATCAAGATCTGCTACTTTCATTTTGGTCATTTCTTCATCCAACAAAGTGATAATAATATTGTTTACAAAACTTACGTATCTCCTCATATAGTTTATGAGAGGTATATAAGATTTGTGAACAATGTTAGTACCACTATGTCGGTTGAAGAAATGACCAAACTAAAAATTGTTGATCTTGAGAAATTATACAACTTTGTAGTTAATAACTTTTTCATTTGAATTCATTTTGCCAAGAAAAACTACGTTTGAATTTCTCAAATTTAAAACAACTTCGGATGTTCAATGTAGCCGTCATCCACTGAACAAAGGGCTCGAGTGTTGATGCAATTTGGTGGCTCGAGTTCCGAGTTCCGTCGGTAGGTTGGTAGCTCGGTATCTAGGCTGAAAGGATGGTCCACCCTTCAGTAATCTGGCTCACACCACATGGTGGCAAACAACTCACACCTCGGGCGACGCCAGTGCGGCCCCAAGACTGCAGTCGCCCGCCTCCAAGGCAATAATGACCCGTATCTCAGGTGGTGGCCTAGCTCCCCTGGAGGCGGCTCACGCCCTACGCGTTAGCTTGCACCCCAGGCTACGGCACTGGCCCCTGCCCCTAGCCGGAAGCTACAACCCCATTCCAGTAGGTTCTCCTCCCTCCCTAACCGAATCCAATCGATTTGGCTTCGATTTCAATCTCTATGCTGCAGATCTAGTACTGCATCAACTGGTTGTCATCATATTGATGCTAGTTGAATTTTTCTACATCCAAAATGTTCAATGGTAGTTCTAAAATATGGAATCAATATAGTGAAAATTGGGGAAACATTGTTAGGAGGATTACGGAAAACAAAAGTTCAATATACTTCCCAAAGATATAAATGACTAGTGTATTAATCAGTGCCACTATTTTGTTGTGTGTTGGAAACTGAAACACTATAGTGTGTGATGGACTGTAAATAAATATATATGGTTGAGCTTTATGTGGGCTTATCTTTGGATGTTACGCTGGTTGAATTGTTTTATAAAATTATCATGCTTTGGCTGCTGGTACTCATGGCTCGAACTTGACAAAAGAGCAGATTGAAATGCACACTGCATATGCATGGAAAGAGGCTAAGCGTCAAACTTATGGAAGAAATTAATGATGGTCAGTGGCGACCACATTAGCATCTAGTTGATTTAATAATTGGTGCCTGTTTATGTTTAGAAAGTGAATACGAATCTCATACTGTTTGAATACGGTGTTTTTATGTTGAATAGATATTTATCTTGAAATTGATGATGGAACCTTCATATCAAGATGAAACTACATTACTGACTCTGAGTTGCTTATGGAAAGTCACTGTGCTTGTTTTTCTGGAACTGAAAACTTCAATTTGGAGGTGCACAAATCATTGGTGCTCCAGCTTGCATTTCCTATGGCAAATCTTGTGTATCAACTAAAGGTCAACACCAGTTCACTGGGAACTATTAGCTCTATTATGTAACTAATTTCTGAAGCTTGTACTTATTGTTGAATGCAGCTAGAGTAAGTTCAATACCAATTGTGGATGAAAATGACTCCCTGCTAGAAACATACTCTAGACGGTACACCACTCTGTCCTGCAGATGCTTGCTGTTTTTTTTTTTTTTTGACGGAGGAAACCCCAGCTTTTATAAAGCCTACAAAGGTAACACATAGTTCTTACATGAAGAAAACCAGAAAAAAGAGAGAAAATAACTGGGAACACCAGTTTTCAAGAGTGGGCACAGTTTTCAAGATGCTTGCTGTCTTTGGCTCTATATTTTTGCATCTCCCCCTCCATATGGAAAAAAATCACATCATCATAATTCCTATGTTGTCATGAAAGCAAGGCGAGTGTCTTTTCATTGGCCATCACAATTGGAAAATTTAGAATAGAGTTGAGCCAGCTGTATTACATTAAGGACATCTAATCTCGTACTGGTATTACATTAAGGACATCTAATCTCGTACTGGTATGTTTGTTTCCTCCAACTGCTCAACTAGGTTTGAATTTGGACCACTAAGCCAGTAGCATATTTAATATAGATGGAACAAAGTAATAGTGGTGTATGAACATTCAATTCATAAATAGTTGGATCTATATATAAGACAAGGTTTATTATGTTTTCTTGTGCGAGGAACAAACAAGGAATAAAAGGCCATTCATCTTTCTGATTGTATCTTTAAAAAGATCTCTTTGAGTATACATTTGAATTGTATAGTGGGATCTATATATAAGACAAGGTTTATTATGTTTTCTTGTGCGAGGAACAAACAAGGAATAAAAGGCCATTCATCTTTCTGATTGTATCTTTAAAAAGATCTCTTTGAGTATACATTTGAATTGTATGACTGCAGCATCAATAGTGTGTGTTTATGTCCGGACTTCCATGCTTGCTCATATGTACCACCAATGCAATAATCTGCTTTACTCCTAGAATGTTAATGACACAACTTTGTACGCATTAAAACACTTTCTGTGGGTGCATGAAAGAAGATACATAAAGAGATTCAATTTTTTTGTTCAAATCAATCGACAATGGAGCAGATATGACCATTTCCTTATTTGGGTCACGGAAAAGCCCAATCTCTATCAAGCCAAAATCTGATGCCCAGGCCCAACCCTATTACTGGCAGTCAGGATATACTGCAACAATTAACCTGGTATACGCCTGTTCTATTTTTTTTTTTAAGATTACACAGTACAACGCGCAGACACTCAACACGCACGCATACTCACCCATATGAACACACGTCACGCAAACCCTATCCCTATGAGCACCTTTGAAGGACTGAGCCGGCAATCTTGAAGTTCACGAAGTCACCACGGGCGCCTCCATTTGTCGACGGGACGTCGCCTACCACTTAACGCTGGCGCCGGAAAATCCTAGAATAAACCCAGGATAAAGTGTCGCACCCAGGATTTGAACCCTGGGTGGGAGCCCCACAACCAATGGACTTTGCCATTGCGCTGTGAACCCCTTGACATACGCCTGTTCTATTTAAAATATATAAAACAAAATATATGTAATTTCGGCTGGGTTGAGGCTAGGCCTGGTATGCTTGTTTCAGGCCTTTCAACATTTGCATGGGCTGATATATATGAACTTGAATGGGCCTATGTTTTCTCGTCCAGCCTAGGCTCAGGTCAGCTCGTGCCCGAAATGTTAAATGTGGCACTTGTGTGTGAGGATGGGCGGCTTCACTTTATATATTTTTATATAAAAAGTATAGAAAGTAGTAGTGTTGACGTCATCTCTCGTTTCACGGCCATCATCCACTGACCACCATACACATCGAGCGTTGATGCAACTCCATGGCTCGAGTCTTGAGTTCCGTCGGCAGGTTGGCCGTGATGGTTCACCCTCCAGCAGTCTGACTCACTCCATGTGTAGGCTGCTGGGACAAAAAATGCACAAGTGGGGCACAGAAAGCAGACGCTGCAAGAAATATGTGCTTCAGGACGTATGCTAGCTGATTAAAGCCCACAATACATCGATAAAATGGTTCTAAATCTGTTTGCATACTCTCTCCGTCCTAAAATATACGTCGTTTTCACTTTCAAAGAAACAACTTTAACAAAATATATATTAAAAAATATTAGTATTTACGGTACATAATTAGTATCATTGGAAAGATCTTTAAATCTAGTTTTTAATAAATTTATTTATAGATACTAATGTTGCACATATTTTTTATAAATCGAGTCAAACTTGTAGCACGGAAACCGAAAAGCGACAAATAAATTGATCTGAGAGGGAGTATGTATTTGTTACTAATACTACACTCATTGATACGGAGGAGGGAGTAGGAAAAAGTCTACTTTTCGGTCCCCAACTTTTACGAAAGTTCGATTTTGGTCCCTCAACTCCAAAACCCGGACAAAGCGGGTCCCTCAACTTTTCAAACCGTGCAGATTTCGTCCCTCGGCGGGTTTGGGCGGTGGTTTAGCTACTGATAACTCCGGTTTTTGCTACGGCGAATGTGGTTTTTCGTTTTTTCCCTTTTCTTATTTATTTAAATTTGAATCTTTCAAAAATCATAGTAAATCACAGAAAATTCATAAAATAGAAAATCCAATTTTGTTGGACTCCACATGAGTAGAGCTACGTAATTTTGCTAGAAGGTTTTGCCTTTTTTCTTTTTTTATTTATTTCAGCTCAATCTTTAAAAAATCATAGTAAATTCTGAGAAAAATTATAAAATAAAAAATTTAATTTTGTTGGACTCCCATGGCGCGCAATAACACAGTACATAGTTACTGTGGCTCTTTTAAGTGGGTTAGGTTAGCTAGGTTTCTTTGTCTGATCTGCGTGCGTCGCGTACATCAGCGTGCTGAACGATCGATGGATCTGGCCAATAAATTAAATAGGACACCTATATATCTTTATTGTGTAAATATGGATCCCGACACAATATGGATCCGACACAATAAAAGATATATAGGTGTACTATTTAATTTATTGGCCAGATCCATCGATCGGTTCACGGCTTCAAGACGCACGCCAGTCGACAAAGAAACCTAGCTAACCTAACCTCCTAAAGAGCCACAATAATTATGTAATTGTTATTGCGCCTCATGTGGAGTCCAACAAAATTAAATTTTTTATTTTATAATTTTTCTATAATTTACTATGATTTTTTAAAGATTGAGCTGAAATAAATAAAAAAGAAAAAAAAGGCAAAACCTTCTAGCAAAAACTTTGTACTAAAGTATATCATATTATATATTCATTGCGTAGCTCTACTCATGTGGAGTCCAACAAAATTAGATTTTCTATTTTATGAATTTTCTGTGATTTACTATGATTTTTGAAAGATTCAACCGAAATAAATAATAAAAGGAAAAACGAAAACCACGGTCACTGTAGCAAAACCGGAGTTACTGAAGCGACCACCGTCCAAACCTGCCGCGGGACGAAATCGCATGGTTTTGAAAAGTTGAGTGACCCGTTTTGTCCGGTTTTGGAGTTGAGTGACCAAAATCGACTTTTCGCAAAAGTTGGGGACCAAAATTAGACTTTTTCCGAGGAGGAGTATGTATTAGTTGGCTTTTGGGCTTAAATGGGCCAAGAGGCTGGTTCCAACCAGGCCCAAGTGTTCAGAGGGAATTGTGGAGTAAACTGACCTGGAAGAAATAGATGGACTACCTTGTTTCGAGGGTGACAAAACATGGAGAGAGAGAGATATATAGAGAGAGATTGGGTTGGACCCATGGAAGTGATTGAGCCCTACATGATTAGCGTGGTGGAAATTAGATGTTTACATTTAACATAATAGTGGTAGAAGTGCAAATTTACGGAGTACTATAGGGTCCGATTTACGAAACAAACATCTCTTCGTGAACATTTTTTTTAAAGTGTGCGCTGCATTTTTTTTAAAGTTTGCGACAAAAGAAAGGATCCGTCCTCAGTGGGCACTAATTCCATGCCGTCTGCTTGCGCTAAGCATATCGTATAACATTTAACCATGACTTTGCACACGCAAATGCAGAATGCTACGTGGATCAGGACCACATGAAGAATACGAATTGCGTCGCTCTGAGTCGACGATGACTTGAATACGTTTTCTGCAAATGCTTCAACCTCACCACCTATATAAACAGCAGTCATGCACACCGAACGAACCATTCATGGGTACAGGTGACATGCAGATAGCTTAGCTAACCTCACACCACGAAATCACCCATCAGTCCAGCAGTAAGAAACAAACAAAGCACGTCCATTTTGCAAATATCCAATAATGTCGAGCAATAAGGTGGTTGCACCACCGGCACAGATGCCGGGGAAAGACGAGAAAAACTATGGTGGCCGGCGGCAGGGCACTGGCAACATCTGGCGTTCCAGACGCTAGCCACGAGCTTCACCAACCAGGGCGAGTGCCTAAGATCCAACTGGTGGCTCACCCTCGGGCTCGTCACATTCCTCACAGCCACCTGCATCTTCGGGCCCATTGTAGCCACCTCTGGAGTTTGTGATTAACAATGACAGAAGGAAAGAGGCAGAAGCAAGGCCAGCCTCTGACAATCGTTTCTGGCCATCTCAGAACTTTGATTTAGTAGTACTGTTAGTTAATCCTTTAACAGTGGTGGTCTTCTTAGGACGACTGGCCTTTCTCCCCGGGTGCGCCCGTGGCGCCCTCTTGTGCCCGCCTCTATTAATCCAGGGGGCTATTTCCCAAAATCTTTTTAGTAGTGGTGGCATGGCATTGGCACGCGCCATGCAAAAAGAGAGGCACTAGTTGGCTTTAGGGATGAAATGGGCCGGGTGGCTGGTTCCAGCCAGGCCCAAAAGTGCAGAGGGAATTGCAGACTAGACCACAATTTCAAGGAAGAAATTAGGCCAATAGAGGGATTTGGACCCTACATGGCAAGTTAGTATTGTGTTTATATTTACCTTAATATTGTTAGAACTGTGTAACTTAGAATTAGATTTGTATTTGGAGTAACATATGGACATTGAATTATATTTTGAAATTGCTTACATTAGCATTTACATGTAGATTTAAGAGATTTTTATTTATTTTTATAATGGCTGACATGGATAATAATTTTGATAGAAAGTAAAAGATGATACTTCACATTAAGTGCAAAATTAGGTTTAGGTAGTTTAGATGCAAAGGGAGTACTATAGAGTCAGAGTAACAAAAGAAACATTTCTTCGTGAGCACAAAAAGTAATATTTCCTCAGTGGGTATTAATTCCAAGCCGGCTGCTTGCGTTAAGCATATAGAACCTTTAACTTTGACTTGGCACACGCAAATGCGGAATCCTACCGGGACCACATGAAGAATACGAATGGCGTCGCTCGAGTCCAGGAATACGTTCTCTGCAAATGCTTCAACCTCACCACCTATATGAGCAGCTAGCAGTCATGCACGCCGAACGACGAACCATTCATCGGTACAGGTGACCACGAAATCACCCAGTCCTAAGAAACAAACAAAGCACGTACGTCAGTAGAGCAAATATCCAATAATGTCGAACACTAAGCAGGTTGCACCGGCACAGACGCCGGTGAGTAACGACAAACCAAAGGTGGCCGGCGGCAGGGCACTGGCGACATCGGCGAACGTGCTGCGACTGCTGCCGACGGGCGCGGTGCTGGCGTTCCAGACGCTGGCCACGAGCTTCACCAACCAAGGCGAGTGCCTAAGATCCAACTGGTGGCTCACCCTCGGGCTCGTCACATTCCTCACCGCCACCTGCATCTTCTCCGCCTTCACGGACACCGTGAAGGACAAGGTCGACGGCAACGTCTACCACGGCGTGGCGCTGCCGGGACGCCTCCACGTCTTCAACCTGTCGAGGAAGCAGCAGAGGAATTTCGCGGCCGAGCTGAAGCAGCGGGGTCTGAAGGCCGTGGACTGGGTCCACGCCTTCTTCGCGGCGGTGGTATTCCTCACCATCGCCGGCAGCGACGTGGGGCTCCAGAAATGCTTCTTCCCGCGAGCCACGGAAGACACCAAGCAGCTGCTCAGGAACCTGCCGCTGGGGATGGCTGTTCTGTCCAGCTTCGTCTTCATGATCTTCCCCGCCAAACGACGGGGCATCGGCTTCAACAGCAGAGACTACGGTGCTGCTTCCGATACGGTGTCATCGTCGTCACAGAGCTCCGACAAGGATGGGAGCTCCAGCGGTCAGATGCGGCCGGGGCCGGCACCCTCACCGAACCTTCTGCAGCTGCTGCCGGCGGGTTCAGTGCTGGCGTTCCAGGCACTGGCGGCGACCTTCACCAACCAGGGTAGCTGCCACCCTTCCAACTGGTGGCTCACTCTGGGACTCGTCACCTTCCTCACCGCAACCTGCATTTTCTTCGCCTTCACGGACAGCATCACGGATGACAAAGGCAACGTCTACCATGGCGTGGCCCTACCGGGGCGCCTCCACCTCTTCAACGCGTCCAAGCAGGAGCGGGCGGAGAATGCAAGTAAGATAAAGCGGCGACGCCTAAAGGCAGTCGACTGGGTCCACGGCCTCTTCACGGCGGTCGTGTTCCTCGCCATCGCCGGCAGTGACGTGGGCCTCCAGGACTGCTTTTTTTCCCACACGCCGACGCCAACACCAATCAGCTGCTCAAGAACTTGCCGCTGGGCATGGCAATCTTGTCCAGCTTCATCTTCATGATCTTCCCCCCAACGAGAAAGGGCATTGGCTTCGACAACAGTGAGTACAATATTATTGAGGGTGGTGGGATGGGGACGGCGAAGCCCAATGATCTAGAAGCATCACAATCCTCTCCAAATGATACGAAGAAGTCTCCTTCCTGAAACTCTAACGTGGATTGCCACCGTCGGTTCGTTCCAGACAGAATATCAATTTGTAACCAATATGTTTGTACCATTTTGCAGTACGTTTTTTTTTGTGCAACCTTTTTGTGGGTTTAATAATGCATCACATTTTAATTAAGTTTTCTTTATGTATATTTTCATGCTGAGGTGCCCTCCAGGCCATCATAGACAAGAAATTACCTCTCTTACATGTCCATCAAGATTACCTCGGCAGATGCGAGCTTGTTGTAAGTTAGCCTTTGGGATTCTTAGTGTTTAATTATTCCATCCCTTCCAAATTATAAGAACTTTTTTGGTATATCGAATTTGTTATGTATCAAGATATATATATGCCTAGATACTTAACAAATTCGATGCACCAAAAAAAGTCAAAGTGACTTATAATTTGGAACAGAGGGAGTACTTTAATTGTTCACGGGTTTACCGCTCACATATGAGCGCTCTAATCACTTGCATTGGAATTTGGATTAGAGTAGTAAGATATAGTGTAGACGTGGTGTCTAGGCTATACGGTTACCTATGTCTGCAGCAGCATGTCCCACGGTTTGTCTTGTGGTAGTCAGTAGATGGCGACAGCCATGTCTGATCTCTGTATTCCACCATGTCTTTGCAAATTCTTAAATTATAGGTCCAACTCTGCTAGGCAGTTCAGCACCCTTCGCATCTCTTTTCGTTGCTAAACAACATCTAGTGACCCGAATGTTACTATCAATGAAATCGAAATCCATACTACCATAAATTTGAGTTCAGAAGGTAGAGCGATTATTAATAGAAGCAGGCAAAATGGGGCACCACTTCTATAGTAGCAGAATGGCACACCTAGGGACAAGGCATGGATAGGGAAGAAACTCGCCTCTTTTCACAGTCTATTAACAGAGGCGGTGGTGTTACAACCACCACATCTATTAACGTATTATTGTAATGTGACGGCCTCTGTTCGTAGAGTGTTAAAAGAGGTTGACGCCTACCTCTGTTATAGCAAGATTAACAGTGTTCGGACGAGATTTTGTACAAACTTTTCTCACATGTGCGTATATATTAATATGTGCTATCAAGAAATATTTTTGTACTCAAAGAAAAGATAAATAAACAAGTATATAGGCATCGTATATTCGGTGTGCTATATATGTTTGTATGAGATATAAGAAGCAAAGATAATAATTATATATTGGCTTTGGGCACGTATACACACATGCTGTGGGCTAATTTGAGCACGTATATATATGTGTAATATGCGTGTACCGTCTCCTCAAGATCAGTGGTCCAGCTGACAGCCGTATACGCGCATGGCGTCTAGAAGCTATAAGGAGTGATACACGTACAGGTCCTCTCATGAGGAACGCACCAAATACGTACGCGCATATATGGAGGATCACACTTAACAGTACGTATTGGTTGGAGAGGAGTGCATATTTATACTCCAAGTTACATATATATATACGTACACTTTAGTCATATATGTGCTTATTATGACAAGCTAGTGGCGTATGGCTGCACGTATACGTACGCATGTGCGCCAATGAGATACCCCTTTCCAAATATATGCAGAGTCATGTAACGTGAACTATGCAAACAACGTATGTGTGCATCTTATTGGCTTCTCCATTATCTACGTACAATATATATAAGTATATGTACAGCAAGCAGGCATGGTGAAGCCAGGCCCACGGATCAGCGGTTGGGAAGCTAATCTCTCCCGTAAGCTTCTAGAACCGAGACCTCAAAGTGAAGGACCGAAACGGCGACCCAGGAGGGGGTGAATGGGAGCCTCTATTTTTCTTTTCAAATTCGGGTCATCGGCTCAACCCCCAACCTCAACGGAGAGACAAAAAAGACGAGATTTCCAACTTCTATGGAAAAGAAGCGGGTTCCCGGAACTAGATTACCAACGCCAACTTGTGACGAGAGTAACTAGACAAATTCCTCGACTTGATTCAAACTCATTGCAAAAAGATAAAGGCTAAACTAAGCTTTGGATATTTTTGGGATTTTCTATTTAACAAGAAATAAAATAAACACTATGACAAGAAAATTACGCTACTAAAAATCTACAACTAAAACAAGCTGTAGGAACACAAAAAGAAACTAAACTAGTGCTTAGAACAAATCTAGCAAAAGAACGAAGAAAAACTAGAAGAAACAGCTACTTAGACATTTCATCGAACACCTTGCGGGCGCAAAGAAAAAGAACGAAATTGGGTTGAATTAAAGCTGGGAATTTGCACAAGCAAAGCTCAATCTATCTACCCTGCACAAGAAGAGAAAGATTGGTTCGAAGACCAATTCACAGCCAGAGAAAAAAAATCGACCTTTTTCTTTGTTGCCGTGGAGACCAGGCTTGGTGATCACCGTGCCTTGGCTGCTTGGCCTGCACAGTTGCCGAGCAGGGGAGCAGCTCGAGCTTCAAGGAGGGGCCGGCTGCCCTTGGCCGCTGCAGTGGATCTGATGGAGTTGACCGAGCTGGGCTCCTGCCGGCAAGCTGCTCGCGCGAGGGTGCTGCTGACCAGCGAGCTGCTGTTCGTTGCTTGGAGATTGTGCGCAGCTGGCTTGAATCGGTCGGCCGCTGCCTGCTGTTGCCGAGGGCGCCGAGCGCAGCCAGCTAGCTGCTGCTACTAGACCACAGGCACCGGTCCTGGACTCGCTCGTCTCTGTGCTCGCGTGAGGTTCCCGGCCTCTGCCTGGACCGCTGCTGCGCGTGTGTGGCCTGGAGCGCTCGCAGCTGGGCAGGGAAGCAGGGGCGCCTGAAACTGCTTGGAGCTGCTGAAACAGGAACACAAACAGAGAAACAAAAAACACACGAGCTCCAAAGATTCAAACGAAATTCACAGGAAAGAAGAAGAGATTTGATCCAAAACGTCCGAGGCAGCGGGGAGATTTGGAGCTCCCCTTCCCCAAACGAAAATCACCACAAAATCTCCACAAATTTGTTCTTGGACCTTTAAACAAGAACCCTAAAATTTGGGGAAAAATAAAACGAAAATGGAAGAGGCAAGAGGGGAGGATGGCTGCCATCCTCTATATATAGTCCTTATTTCTCATCCCTATTTTGCCCTCCGATACATATGAGCCAAACCACTAACCCTAGGGCTATTTTGGTCGACTACGGATATTTTTCGATCCGACGGCCACCGCGCCTCCTCATCGGTAGCCTTGCATCCACGCAACCTCCCGATGCCGCCACGTGCCGTCCTTCCGTCCCACCGGAGCGTCCGCCGGGTTTTGAGGCCCAAACCCGCGAAACCCGCCGCCCGATGGTTTTGAGGCCCAAACCACCAAACCAGCGCCGATGGTTTTGAGGGCAAACCACCAAACCTCCTCGACACGTGTCATCGCCCGTCTTGATCGCCCGAAGTCGCCAAGTCATCCGAGCTCCCGCTCGCCCTTGCGCTTCGCCCGTCTTGACCCGTCGACACACGGTCCTGCCACGTCCTCTTGCATCCGTCGATGTCCCGGATGTCAGCCACCATGGCTAGCCGCCCCGACGATCCGGTCCCTCGGTCCAAGCCTCACGTCCGTCCTTCACCTCCGCGGTCCGTCGGCCCGGCACGTCCTCCTTGGCCCCTTCACCTCGCCGTCGGCTACCATCTCCGAGCTCCACACACGCACAACACGAACCAAGAGATACGTCTTGACACACTCCACGTATGCCGGGTGAAACATAGCCGAAGCATAAAAGATAAAATGAAAATAGAGAAAGAATGTTATTTGTTGACAATCACTCCATCACAAAACTAAACACATGTGGCCTAAATCAACCATGTGTTCGCAATCTCCCCTTGATGAGTGCATTGTCAACATTCAACACAAAAAGAAGAAGGTAGAAGAAGGCACATCCAAGTGAACACAAGAACAAAAGCTAAGACAACCTCTTTGGATAGCAAAACATGGAGCAAAAGACTTGGTTCCCAAAGACATGGGCAAAAGGCTCGACACAACCAAGCTAAAGCACGGCTAGTCCTCAAGAAGAGGTAGAACAGGCTCAACACCACTAGCAAAGCTCCAAACCAAATACTTTCACACACAAACGGCTAGACCCTCAAGACGAGGAGGCAAAGGCTCAACACATCTAGCTCAAAGTGCTACTCCCCCCCGGACAAATGCAATCTTTGTCTTTGGATCTTTCTCCCCCTTGTTGGCACATGCACTAATCAAGCTATGAAATGCAATATGTCACAATGCAAAGCTTCAAGATTATATTCAACCGAATAAGAGAGTGCTCAAAGTGGTACCATAGCAACAAATTACAAGTGCTAGCCGAGCTCAAGCTAAACAAGTGATATGAAATATGGCACAAAGCATTTTGAGCAAATTTTAGTATCTTGCAAACGGAGGTTCACCATCAAACATAGCACCTAGCACAAGTAGATAGGAGATCAACTAAGTGCTCAAACATGTAAACTGGGTGAACTACCCCAAACAGCGTTCAGACATCATGCTAAACATTATGGTATAAACTTGTGTTCATTTTAATTGAGAGTTGCGGCGGTTCACAAGTTACAAGAGAGCATGCAGTGGTTATCCACATTTGCCTTGCCTTACTAATCAACCATGTCAAGCCTATGCGTGAGCAATGATTAGCTTAAGACAATGGTGCGGGTCAAACACAATGAAGTCCAAGTTCATTCAAGAGTGCAAGTGAAAGCAGTCTCGAACTTCAAAGTGTGGCAAAATGGACCCACTCGATCTTTTCATCACTTTAGCTTTAGACTTCATGTTTTAGCATGGTATTATCATGAAAATCTAAGCAAGTGAATGAATCAAAGCATGAGACATAGCTACCAAGCATACACATAAAAGCTCAAAGGTTCTCAACACTCTACTCATGATAGAAGGTAGCTCAAAGGTGAACCAAGATTTAATTTCATCATCCATTAATCAAGTTCATATTTGGAAAAGGTTTCTCAGCTCATAACATACATCACATGATTAAAAAGAGCTCAAGCTAGAAGCACCATCATACTCATACTACTAAGAGCACAACCTCATTCAAATCAATATAAAAGTGAAGCTCATGATATGCAAGTATGATACAAAAAGCAAAAACAAACCTAAAACTACATCCGTACATCAACTACAAAGCTACCCCTCAAAAGGGATAGCACACGCCCAACTCTCCCAAATTTGGGCAAAAGCGGACTTGGTCTAGTGGTTTTCGTGAAAATGTCCATAATCTGTTGCTCCGTGTACACATCTTTGTACATCTATGTCCCCTTTCTCCTGGTGATCTCTCGGGGAAGTGGTACCTCACCTCTATGTGTTTGGTGCGGGAGTGAAGGGACAGGGTTTTTGGCAACACTCATAGCTCCCATGCTATCACACAATAAAGGTACACGAGAAAAACTCAAGCCAAAGTCTCTCAAAGTGGCAACCATCCACAACAGCTGGGAACAACAAGCGGCAGCAGCTACATACTCCGCCTCAACCGTCGACTAAGCGACACCAGGCGCTACGAGGCGACCAAGACACAAGAGAAGTACCAAGAGCGACACAAGTACCGAGGTGGACTTTCTATGCATACGATCACCCGGCATAATCGAGTCCGAATAACCAACCGGAGAGAGGGTGGAAGAGGCCGAGTACCATAGGCCAAAGTCGGGGGTAAAGCGCAAGTACCAAGATCCTCTTCACGACTGAAAGTGAGAGGTGCGCGGGCGAAGCAAAACGCGGCGCAGGCACACCGCAAACTGGATGTCGGGCGCGTCGCCGTCGGTACGCGGGCGAACCGATCATGCTTCGTACTCCCTTTGGTCCACGGCTTCTCCATCCTTGTCCTCGTCCAGGGCCGTCGTCGTCGACATGGGCGTCGAAAGAGGCTTGGCCTCACCCATGCGAAACTTGCGGATGATGTCCTTCGTGTACTTGCCCTGGTGTACGAAGATCCCGTCCTTGGTTTGCTTGATTTGAAGTCCAAGGAAGTAGGTCGGCTTCGCCCATCATGCTCATCTCGAACTCCTGCTCATAATCTACGCAAAACTTCGATACCATAGCATGTGAAGAGCCACCAAAGATGATATCATCCACATATATACGGACTAGGAGTATGTCATTGCCCTTCCTAAGCGAGGAACAAAGTCTTGTCTACGGCCCCCATCACAAAACCCTTAGCTAAAAGAAAAGCTTTCAACCTCTCGTACCACGCTCACGGGGGGCTTGTTTCGAGGCCGTACAAAGCCTTGTACAACTTGTACACATAGTGCGGGTGTTTAGGATTCTCAAACCCCGGGGGCTGCCTCACATACACCTCCTCCTCTATGAACCCATTTAGGAAAGCACTCTTGACATCCATCTGGAAGAGCTTAAAGCCCTTCGAGGCCGCAAAGGCAAGCAAAATCCTAATAGCTTCTATGCGGGCTCTCAGGAGGCGAAGGTTTCCTCATAGTCTATTCCCTCTTTTCGACAAAACCCCGGGCAACTAATCGGCTTTGTTTCTCACCACCACACCATCCTCACTGTTTATTTTTTGAACACCCACTTAGTACCTATGGGATGACACTTTCGGCTAGAGGTGGAACTAACACCCAAACTTGGTTCCTCTCAAAGTTACGCAACTCCTCATGCATGGCATTGACCCAATCCGAATCGAGATAATGCGGTGTTAACATCTTTGGGCTCAAGAGAGGAAACAAATGCGAGAATGGCGAAATGACACATGGCATAAGCTTTGGAACGAGTTACCCTCGATTAAGTCCTCCAATCATGGTCTCACGGGGGTGGCGGCGCTGAATGTCTTTGAGGCGCCGGCGCGAAGATGTCGCCCCCCCCTCATTTGGAGTGGGAACCTCCTCAGTGCGGTGTCTCGCCCGAGGGGGGCTGCTCCACGGGACCCCGGGGAAGTAGTGGTAGTAAGTGCGGTCGTGGCGGTCGTCGTCGTCACGAGGGGTCGGCATGGGGCAAGCGGTGGAGTCGCCGGGATCACCCCAGCCAACATCTTCCTGCTCCTCCTCCACAAAGATGCTCTGCTCCATCTCATCCTTTCACGCACACTCAAACACGGAAGAGGAACAAAGGCGCTAGTCTCATCGAAAGTAACCTCACATGTCTCTACAACGCGGTTAGTCTCAAGGTTTAGAACTCTGTAGGCATGTGAATGCAAAGCATATCAAGAAAAATGCCATCGGCTGATCGAGACTCAAACTTGTCGAGATTACCTTGCTTGAGAATGAAACACACGCATCCAAACACACGGAAGTGGCTTACCTTGGGCAATCTCCCAAACCGCGGCTCATATGATGTCTTCTTGGTGAAAGCACGAAGGAAAATGCGGTTGGAGACATGGCACGCCGTGTTGATTGCCTCAGCCCAATACTTCCTTGGAGTCTTGTGTTCATCGAGCATGGTCCTTGCCATCTCCACAAGCGTCCGGTTCTTCCGCTCAACAATCCCGTTCGCGCTGCGGAACATAAGGGCTAGAAAAGCGGTGCTCGACACCCAAGGTTAGCACAAAAAGACTCGGGCGAGAGTTCTTGAATTACGTGCCATTGTCCGCTGCGAATCGCTCGAATGGGCTGTCTCACGGTAACTTCGGTTCTCGGATCTCAAAATCAAATCACGAGCAAAACCAAAAACCTCATCTTTGCCCTCCATGAAAAAGACCCAAGAGTATCTCGAAAAATCGTCAGCGATCACTAGACAATACCACTTCCCACCCGGTGACCTCACCCGAGATGGACCAAGCTGTGTCCATGTGAAGGATCTCTCGGTCTCGAGGTCATAATGAAATAAGCTTGGGTGGTGGGAAGCGGATACCATCTTCCGTGGCGGCGAGGGGTGGCAAACCAAATCCTTCTCAAATTTGAGTTTAGGCAATCCTCGGATCAGATCCATTGAACTCAACCTCGCGAGGAGGTCGAAGCTCAAGTGACCTAGTCTCCTATGCCACTTCCACAAATCGGAGAGGAGGACCCGGCCAACAAGCAACAAGATGTGCCAAAGCCCTCGAGAAAAATCAGCACGAAAGACTTGCCCAAATGGCACAATCCAAGCAAATGAGATCATCGCGAGAGTCCAAAAACTCGAGAACACCCAACCTTAAAGCGTACCTCATACCCATACCGCCATGAGCTGAGAGACGAAGGAGATTGAAGTGAAGGTTGGAGACGAGCGCCACATCCTTGAGTACAAAGTGGTCATTGATTACGATTGACCCTCGAGATAGAATCTTCCCTCACATTCTTTGCCCCCGAAAGTGATGTACTCTTTCGTCTTCATGGGGGGTGAGGTGGAGAACCACTTGGAGTTACCAGGTCATGTGTCGAGAAACGGTAGGAGTCAATGAGCCACATGTCCTCCGGCCTTCCGGCTGTATCAACGATAGAACATGGGATGAGCATATGGCACAACATCGGGGTTAGTAAACTTGGAAGAGTACGGTGTTGACCATCTTGCCCCGAATAAGCATTAGGCAAAACAAACATCCCACGCCCCATCTTACCAAAGCGCTCACCACGCACAACAAAACGTGGTGCACTTCTCTTGTCAACCTCAAATCTCCCAAAGCGAGGATCTACATCCACTCGCGAACACGACCACCAAAGGGTCTCACAAACCGTGGCCCAAACCTATGAGGCCTCCTACCTTGAGGGCCTAGCAAAGCGCCTCTGAACCATTTGCACACCCCTCTCATACATGCCAAGTGGTGGGTGATACATGTCACGGTTCTCAAACTCCACTCGGCGCCTAGCATCCCTCTTCCTCCTAAAGCAAAACTCAACCAAGTGACCATCTCTCTGGCAATACTCACGGTGATACCTCACCTCTCTCTTGGGTGGTGGTTGGTTCACTCTCTTGGGTGGATGGTTCACTCTTGTTGTGGTTTTGGCCTTAGGGAAGGGTTTTCTCGGGGATCTGGGCAAAGTGTCAAGTGGGTTCTTGAGGTAGTTCGGTTTGGGGAAGCCACACTTGTTTGGGAGGTGGAGTCTTAGTTGGCTCTTGGAGAATGCCATCTTGCACAATGGGCTTGGTAGGCTCGGGTGGAGTGATCTTGGTCAATTTGGGAGTGTTGGTTGGTTTCTCACTCGAGCTCAAACCACTACCTTGACCAACCTTGCCATAAATGACTTCTCCCTTCCCACCTATAGCAAAGCCTAAACCCGATGTGTGTCCCCCCTCTTGAACTGACTCATCATCATGCCAAGCTGCGGCTCTCCACAAGACACCCAACTCAAGGCAGAGCGAAGATACTTGATCTCCTCTTCGACTCTCCCCTTGTCATGCCTACAAGTCATGAGCTCCAACTCCAAAGCTTCACACTTAGCACATCCCGGCCACGGTGCTATACGAGTTGGCCTTCTCAAGCACGACAAGCTTGGCGGCCTTTCTCGCCAACTCGGATCGCAAGTCGGGACAAGACTTGCACGCACTCAACAAACATCGGCCTAGACTTCCGGATCAACGTGCTCATCTAGCAAGGCAGCATACTTGGGACTGTAAAGACATGATGCTAGACATATGCACAGCACAAGCATCACACTCCGTCTCATCGGAGACATCGGCAGGCTTCCTAAGCAACTCTATCTCCGTCCTGACCATCTCCACTTCTCCTTGTACTCCTTTCTCTCCCTAGCGCACGCTTAAGCAACTTCTCTTGACACACAAGCGCATCGCCCAAAGATTCAACCTCATCGAGAGAGATTCGATTGTAGGAGGTACCTCGGAGGAAGAAGAGTCGTTGCCGTGTGGCTTGGCTTGCCTTTGTCGGTCACCGCTCCGTCGAGGGCCATGGTGCAAAAGCCCCCGGGCTTGAGTCGGTGAAGAAGCAAAGTCCATTCAGCTTGTCCTCAACCTTGCGCTCGGACTCCTCATCGCTTGAGGAAGATTGCCCCGTCCGAAGAGTCGTTGTCGAGGTCGGTGAGGGAGGCAAGGAAGGCGTGCTTGTGCTCCTTGGCACGCTTTTGAGGTACTTCTTCTTGATCGCCTCCTTGTCGAATCCTTCTTGGATTTGTACTTGCCGGAGGTGTGCTCGCCTTTGTCCTTGCGCTTGTCGGAGTCGTACTTGTTGGAGTAGTACTTTTCGCGGAGTACTTGTCCTTGTTCTTCTTGGGGCACGCGTGGCGGCGAAGTGGTCGGTCGCCGCCGCTTTTCGAAGCATCCGCCCTTGGATGGACCGCCCACGACGGCGGTTCAAGCGGTTGTTGTGGAACCGCGAGAATCGGTGATGACTAGTGCAAGCTCATCATCCCCAAGGCTCTCCATGCGCTCCTCCATCACGGACACCAAGGAAGACAAGGCAAAGCGACATGCGTGAAGGGTTAGCGAGAAGAACTCGAACTACCCTTACCCGAGGCGAGAGCAACATTTGGCGCGGATGGATTCTTCGAGCTTCACCTGGATCTCGAGCCTCGATCTCGGAGGACTTGAGCTTCTTTGTAGAGCTCGTCGGGTGTGAGGGTGTCGTAGTTGGCAGACTCCATGATCGCGGACACCTTCATCCCACACCTTCCGATCCGAGCGTACAAGAGCCGCGACGCCTTCGTGCTCGTCAAGCCTCTCGGCCCGGCTTGTTTGCCCGAAGCTTGTTGCGGATCGTCGAAACCTAGCAAAGAGAGAATCGATGGACTCGCCATCAAGTTGGATTAGGTTGTTGTACTCTCTCTTGTAGGTCTCGTATAGGCGGGCCTTGACTTGTGGGGTTCCCTCGTGGTAGCTCTCAAGTGTCTTCCACACCTCACGCAGCGGTCTCACAAGTGGCAACTCTCTCGAACTCTGTGTCTTTGAGGCTAGAGAACAACACACTCCTCGCTCGGTTGTTGGCATTGTGTTGGGCTATTTGTTCCTCACCCACTCGGCGGCTAGCACTTGGTAATTCTCATCCTCGACAATCTCCCACACTCTCCAATCCATCCCCATAAGATGTGCTTGCATCTTAATCTTCCAATAGGGATAGTTGGTGCCATCGAACTCAGGAGGCTTGCCACCAAAGTGACCAAACCTCTCCATGTGCCTTCTGCGGATCACGGACCGATTAAAGGTGGATATGATCCTTAACCGGCTTTGATACCAATTGAAGGACCGAAAGCGGCGACCGGAGGGGGTGAATGGGAGCCTCTATTTTTTTTCTTTTCAAATTCGGGTCATCGGCTCAACCCCCAACCTCAACGGAGAGACAAAAAGGCGAGATTTCCAACTTCTATGGAAAAGAAGCGGGTTCCCGGAACTAGATTACCAACGCCAACTTGTGACGAGAGTAACTAGACAAATTCCTCGACTTGATTCAAACTCATTGCAAAAAGATAAAGGCTAAACTAAGCTTTGGATATTTTGGGATTTTCTATTTAACAAGAAATAAAATAAACACTATGACAAGAAAAATTACGCTACTAAAAATCTACAACTAAAACAAGCTGTAGGAACACAAAAAGAAACTAAACTAGTGCTTAGAACAAATCTAGCAAAAGAACGAAGAAAAACTAGAAGAAACAGCTACTTAGACATTTCATCGAACACCTTGCGGGGCGCAAAGAAAAAGAACGAAATTGGGTTGAATTAAAGCTGGGAATTTGCACAAGCAAAGCTCAATCTATCTACCCTGCACAAGAAGAGAAAGATTGGTTCGAAGACCAATTCACAGCCAGAAAAAAATCGACCTTTTTTCTTTGTTGCCGTGGAGACCAAGCTTGGTGATCACCGTGCCTTGGCTGCTTGGCCTGCACAGTTGCCGAGCAGGGGAGCAGCTCGAGCTTCAAGGAGGGGCCGGCTGCCCTTGGCCGCTGCAGTGGATCTGATGGAGTTGACCGAGCTGGGCTCCTGCCGGCAAGCTGCTCGCGCGAGGGTGCTGCTGACCAGCGAGCTGCTGTTCGTTGCTTGGAGATTGTGCGCAGCTGGCTTGAATCGGTCGGCCGCTGCCTGCTGTTGCCGAGGGCGCCGAGCGCAGCCAGCTAGCTGCTGCTACTAGACCACAGGCACCGGTCCTGGACTCGCTCGTCTCTGTGCTCGCGTGAGGTTCCCGGCCTCTGCCTGGACCGCTGCTGCGCGTGTGTGGCCTGGAGCGCACGCAGCTGGGCAGGGAAGCAGGGGCGCCTGAAACTACTTGGAGCTGCTGAAACAGGAACACAAACAGAGAAACAAAAAACACACGAGTTCCAAAGATTCAAACGAAATTCACAGGAAAGAAGAAGAGATTTGATCCAAAACGTCCGGAGGCGGCGAGGGGAGATTTGGAGCTCCCCTTCCCAAACGAAAATCACCACAAAATCTCCACAAAATTTGTTCTTGGACCTCTAAACAAGAACCCTAAAATTTGGGGAAAAATAAAACGAAAATGGAAGAGGCAAAGAGGGGAGGATGGCTGCCATCCTCTATATATGGTCCTTATTTCTCATCCCTATTTTGCCCTCCGATACATATGAGCCAAACCACTAACCCTAGGGCTATTTTGGTCGACTACGGATATTTTTCGATCCGGCGGCCACAGCGCCTCCTCATCGGTAGCCTTGCATCCACGCAACCTCCCGATGCCGCCCGCGTGCCGTCCTTCCGTCCACGGAACGTCCGCCCGGGTTTTGAGGCCCAAACCCAGCGAAACCCGCCGCCCGATGGTTTTGAGGCCCAAACCACCAAACCAGCGCCGATGGTTTTGAGGGCAAACCACCAAACCTCCTCGACATGTGTCATTATTTGTCTTGATCGCCCGAGTCGCCAAGTTATCCGAGCTCCCGCTCTGCCGCGCTTCGCCGTCTTGACCCGATCGACACGGTCTGCCCCGTCCTCTTGCATCCGTCGATGTCCGGGATGTCAGCCACCATGGCTAGCCGCCCGGCGATCCGGTCCCTCGGTCCAAGCCTCACGTCCGTCCTTCACCTCCAGCGGTCCGTCGGCCCGGCACGTCCTCCTTGGCCCCTTCACCTCGCCGTCGGCTACCATCTCCGAGCTCCACACCTGCACAACACGAACCAAGAGATCGTCTTCGACACACTCCACGTATGCGGTGAACATAGCGAAGCATAAAAGATAAAATGAAAATAGAAAGAATGTTGACTGTTGACAATCACTCCATCACAAAACTAAACACATGTGGCCTAAATCAACCATGTGTTCGCACAAAGAAATAAGCACAGGATGACCGGATATCTCTCGGCTCTCCAAGCGATAAGCACCGGATGGCCGGATATCTCTCCGGCTGCAACAAACTTTGGCGGCACGTGACCCCAAGGAGGCTTGCATCTGCAGCCCTAGCTCTCAGCCTATAAAAGGAGACCCAGGCCATCATCACGGGAGAGGGGATCAGACTGGGCATCGACGCGCCGTCAGGCTGCCGCCGGCACGGCACCATGCATCCATAAGTTCGGAGGCCAGAGGCGTAGCCGCCGCCGGCCAAGATCTATCCACGGCCAGGCTATCTCCTCACGTCAAGATGAGGAGGGCGCCACGAAGAAGTTGAAGGCAGCCTGTTCGATCTACATGGGGCGCCCGAGCCGCTGAGCAGGCTAACCACGCCTGGCCGATTGGATGCGCCAGAAAGAGATCGAGGCAGCCACCGTTACTATGGGGCGCCGTCCAGATCGATCACCTGATTAACTCAGCTTGATCGGTGCATCCAGAGAAACGCATCGGCGCATGGAGAGGAGGCTTCGTCCTGCGGATCACGCAGACGACTCTAATCAGCAGCCTTGTGCCGGCGGTCGGCGACGACTTGTACCAAGACGACTCTAATCAGCAGATACGACTCTAATCAGCAGATGCCGGCTGTCGGCGACGACTTATACAAGAAGCCGCACGGTCAGGTGCCCATCCGTGGTGGTGTATGCATGCACTATGCATGCGAGCACACTTGCCACGTCCAGATCAAGATGATGATGCCGGACTGCAATGATCATCGCGTCACAAGGAGCCTGAGCGCTGCCGGTGGGCTTTGGCTTCCAGTGTTAAAGGTGTCGGCGCTGCGGACTCGGATGCCGTGATGCGAACGTGGTAGCCAGGACAGGAACGTGAAGAAGGGCCAAGAAGCAAGCAAGGCCTATATATATATATCTATACCTACTAATAAAGAGAGAAAATTTCAGTACCACCTTTTTTTCTGCCTCCCGTATGCTCCGCGGTCTAACCTTGCCTCCCGTATGCGTGCAGGACTCAATTATCTGGACGCTTAACCAATGCGTCGACAGGCGGCGAAAACCGCCGCTCGCTCGCTCGCCCGCCCGCCCGGCTAATCCCCACCCGCTCTCTCTGGTGCCCGGACAAAAGAAATAATTCGCCTCGTCGTCCTCTCTCAACCGCCTCCCCACGCAACCTTCCTATGCCCCGGCTAATCCCCGCAGCCCACGATCCTCGCCCATCCACACACGAGGGAGCCACCGACACTGGGGAGCCACCGACGGCGAGCAGAGCGCGGGCACGCGGTGGGCGGGCCCCTCTCTCCTCTGTTGAAGATCGCCGCCGCCGCCGCTGGGGAGCAGGCGTGGGCAAGCTGTGGCGGGAAAGGTTCAGCCGCTCAATCCTCTCCACGCCCCAAGGACTCCTCTCCGATCCCACCGCCGCCACCGCCTCTCTCTACGCAGAAGCGACGCCCTCACGATGCCGGCTCCACGGCCCCACGCCTCCCCTTCCCCGCACGCCGCAGCACGGACGCACGATCTGCCCCAATCTCCTCTCGAACCCCGGCACTCCGCAGGGGCGCCGTGTTACGCCCAGCCCAGCCCAGCCCTCCCCTGCTCCGCTGTGGAAGAAGTGGGCTACCGTCCACGGTAGCCACTCTTGTTAGATTTGGGCGGTTTGATTTGGTTCAATGTCCAGACATACACCGTTAGTGGCATGTTAATGAGCATCAGATGAGACTTTCTGTTCCAATTGCTATTTTATTTTCCTTGTTCAACATATCAGTTTGCTAGATAATTTCCGAGGCCTAATTGTGGCCTTAGCAGAATTGTAATCTTGAAGCCAACTCCTGCAATAAGCCATAGCAGTCTTATCTCAGGCTGCGCAACTTCGTCACAACTATCAAATCATAATATTGATCTGCAAGTTCAGCAAGCCAGTGATAAACCTGATTGTCATCTCTCACTTAGAGAGCTTAAAAGGAGGCAAGGCTTGCCATTAGCGATAATCGGAAGGATCAGCAGTGGCAATCAATATACAATAAGAGTGGTAGCTCAATGTATATAACAGGATCAATGCTGGTGTCCAATATATGCCACGTTTTTTTGCTGTTGTATGTCTGTTGATTTAGGAAAATCAATGATACGCATAAGTCGTAGTGTTGTCTAATATATGCCACGTTTTCTTGTTGCTTTTCTGGAATTTGGGTCAGCAGTGGCGAAGACACCGAAATTTCTTGTTGCTTTACTTTATAAATGCACACTTTCTCTCTACATAGTTTCATAGATATAATAATAAATTTGGCACGTTGGGCGTTTCAAACTTTTTTTGTGATATTTGGGTAGGCTGGAGCTTAGAAATGATCCGTATTTTGTTCGTTGCATTTCATTGTTTGCCTGGCACTTCTAATTTCATCTGCCAACCTGACTTACTTTGAGCCAGCACAAAAGTAAAGTTTCCTTGTTCTTGAGTGAACTTGGTCCAACACTTAAAAGATCAAAAATGTACTTGAAGGAGGAAAGAAAAATCCTTCAACAGAAAAGAATGGAAGAAAGAAAAATGCTTCTACAATTAAAAAAAGAAAGGTATCCATAATAATCTGTATGGCATATACTAATTTTCACTATGTACCAACTGAGTTTTGCACATGTTTACAACAGATGATTCAAGTCAACAATCCAACATAAATCTAAATGGAACTTCACAGCAGGCAGTAAGATTAACCAAAGCTCGTCTCCTTCAATAACAATTTATTTGAGTGTAATGTCTTATCATTCTAGCATTATAAATTGTTTCAGGTACAGTTCAACTCAAATGCTACTACTATTGCTACAACATTGGCGTCAAGCAGTATGATGACCCCATTTGGAGATAATTCCATGATGTTCATTCCAATAATCTGAGGAGAGTTTACAAATCTCTTCAAGCTCATCATGAAGTGCGTACTTCCCGCCGCCTAGAATTTGATAAATGAACTCATGATAGATGTGGTAACATTCCTGTATTTTGCAACATCGATGTAATCAAGGAGCCAGGAAGGTGTCTCCATATTCATTATTGGTACCAATATACTACATACTACATGGGCAAAGCAGCTTATACATATTTGCTTGTGTTTGTATTTTTTCTTTTGCCAGGAAGGTGCCTTTATTTAGCATGCAGCATGCTCGTCTGTCTTTTTTTTTGTGACCATGCCGTTGCGCGTTTTTCATTAAGCGAGAATAAAGTTCAAACAACAAAGCGCTAACGGTAACCAAACAATTACCGAGGCGAAACCTAACAACTACTGGATACAACAACAAAGGTTACATCTTGACCGGCTTGCGACTAAACAACCCGCCGCAAGGTGGGTTAGGCAACCTCCTCGGCCAGTCCCTCGGTGTTGGGGTCCAAGGCGGAGATGTCAAAACGTCCTTCAAGCAGCATTTTAAAGCCGCGCCGCTTAGCCTGCGGCATGCCACCCCTGAAGGCGGCCTTGACCTTCTCCTCAACGGGCGGGGGGAGCCTCCCCCGCATCCACTTCCATGCCCAGCTTCAGTAAGACAGTGCGGGCCTGCAAAGTCATATTAGCCGCCCTTGGTCGCGACGCGATACAGCCGCTACGGCGTAGGGGGTGAGTGGAGGCTGGGGGACGGGACCGACGAGGCGCGGCCTCGACTTGATGAGAGGCGATGGCAACGGCACACACACCAGCTCTTCGATCTCTTGCTGCAGGGACCTCACGGCACTGCGAGGCGGTGTCGATCCCGACTTCGAAGACACTGGGTGTGAAGCATTAAAATGTTTGCATTAAGATGTTGTGTGAGCAACATTAAACTGAAATAGCATTTTCTCTCTTCTCGTTCTTGTTTTGTAGAGCCCCTTTGTGATAACCTGATATTTTCGGACCATATGCTTTCAAAAGAAGATGAAATTAAAAAAATCCGACATGAACAGTTTGTAGATGATTCCCAAATTGGCTCATATGAAATCATGGAACAACTTGAAAAAATGGCAACTTGTAGTTCCAAAATAATTGCAAATCAGCAACTTTTTTAGAAATAATTCTTAGTAGCAGGGTAGCAGCACTACACAAGTGCAATAATTCAGACAAATCGATAGTACCAGGGTAGCAACACTACACCAGTGGAATCAATTGTCAGTTAAGAATGGAATCATTTTTTTTTGTTAATTGTAGCAGGCTAGCAGCACTTCTATCTCTCATGTTAAAAGTACCAAATAATAGCTGCACTTCTATCTATCTATTTCCCTTCATTTGCATTGCTCTAGTCTAGACATCACAGCCAGCAAAAAAAAATGATATGTTTGGAATTGTTCAAGGATGTTCGCCAAATCAAAAGCAGAAGCAGAAGCAACATGAGAGTCAGGTGGCCGGGGCCATGGCGACGAGGCGCGGGAACCCGGTGTGGAACTGGACGAGCGATGCCGCCTCGTTAGACACGAAGGTCGCCGCCGTCGACGGGGCAGCGGGCCAAGGCGACGGCACGGCCGAGACGTTGCAGACAGGGCAACGCTGCGAGCCACCGGTCGACGGAGTCCTGTTGCAGCCGGGCTCCATGGGATCCAGGCAGAGCCGCTGCCGCCTCCTTGGTCTGTCCGTGGTGGCTTCCAGTGGAAGGATAAACCTTACCGTGAAGCTAGCGCCGTCGCATGATAATACAAAATGAATCAGAAGAAGATGCATAT
Organism: Hyparrhenia diplandra; assembly: GCA_015847255.1. NCBI lineage: Eukaryota > Viridiplantae > Streptophyta > Magnoliopsida > Poales > Poaceae > Hyparrhenia > Hyparrhenia diplandra. The sequence goes on from JADLZK010006888.1 coordinate 874,974, forward strand.
GCTTTTAGATTGGTGATATGCACGTGTGATTTGCAGAGCAAGGTCTTCCAAGATCAAGTGAGGACCGGTCCTTCAGAATTCTCCTCCGTAGCGATGTGCGCGACCCGTCGCGCGTTATCTGCGTCCACCTTTCCTGGCCGTGTGATTTGAACTCCTGGGACACGTGGCTATCATCTGAGCTGGGCCTATAGGGAGGCATCGGTACAGCGACACTGCACCCAATTCTTTTCCGAAAATATCTCGGACAGTTTTTCAGAAATGATGAAAAGGACAATGTGGGTGACCAACTCCACTGTTTACTAATTGTCATCACTCTACTAGCTTAGTAGTGTGAGTGTGATACACACTGCACCTGTGTGCAGCTTATAGGTAAGCGACTCATCAATACATGTTCCCAGCACGACGAGAGAGAGAGAGAGAGAGAGAGAGAGATTCAGCAGCATGGAAGCAAACGTGGCGCATGACGAAGCACAGCCTCGCCAAGGCCTCGGAGTCGATCACGAGTCGCTGCAGCAGCCACAGAGCGATCAGAGGAGCAAGAAGGGTGGATGGATCACCTTCCCTTTCCTCGGAGGTCGATCTCTCTCGCCGTTGCTGTCGTTTGAATCCAAACCGATCGATCCATGCGTCGTGCTTGTTACATGTGTGATTGTCGTCGTCATATGGTTGCAGCGGCGATGATGGGTCTGGGTGTGGCGACGAGCGGCGCGTTGGGCAACCTAGTGGTCTACCTGATCAAGGAGTACAACGTGCCGAGCGTGGACGCAGCTCAGATCTCCAACATCATCGCCGGCTGCCTCAGCTTGGCCCCTGTCGCCGGAGCCGTCGTCGCCGATGCCTTCTTCGGCTGCTATCCTGTCGTCGCCATCTCCATGGCCTTCGCCATTCTGGTCAGTGGCCCTAACAGTCGTGTGTTTTCTCCATCGTATCGTATGCATACACAACACATGCAACAAGCTCAATCGTACTTGCTGCTGACTATACTAATGCGCGCGCGCGCATGCAGTCCACGGTTGTCTTCACCCTCACGGCAAGCCTGCGCGGCCTCCGCCCATCGCCATGCCATCTCGGCGGTGGCGGCGCCTGCGAGCCGGCATCGGCCGGGCAGATGGCTGCGTTGTACGCCGGCGTGTTCCTGATGTGCGGCAGCGCGGCGGGCTCGCGATTCAACCAGGCGACCATGGGCGCCGACCAGTTCGACTCGGCCGCCGACCGCGACGTGCTCTTCAAATGGTTCTTCGTGTTCCTGTACGCCTCCTCCGTGTTCGGATCCACGGTCATCGTCTACGTCCAGGACACGGTGTCGTGGAAGCTGGGATTCGGCATCTCCGCTGCCGCCAGCGTCGTCGGCCTCGTGGCGTTGCTCCTCGGCACGCGCTACTACCGCAGGTCGGCCATGCGGGGCAGCCCGTTCACGGAGCTCGCTCGGGTGGCCGTCGCCGCCGCCAGGAAGTGGAACGTCAACGTGACGACGGCTGGGGAGTTGAAGTTTTACCATGGCCGACGACGGCGAGGTGACGGTGACGACAACAGTGACGACGACAAAGCTGGTAATGGTGACACTGACCTGGCCCCTACCGCAACCGGCAGCTTTAGGTAAGAAAAAATTATGCCCTTCAACACATATCCCAATAATATAATGATACATGTGTGCTGCGCGATCATTAAAATAGGAATTTATAATCGATTAGGTGATATAGGACTGATAATTTTTAATGCCACTCTTAACCAAGGTGGTGGACTCAACTAATATGGTCTGGAATATACCTGTTGCATGCAATTCCAGTTTTTACAACCAGGATCAGTCGAGTGATGATCAGAACAATAGCTATAATCCTCCAATCACAAATACATGGCGTGTTGAACATGATTATGAAATCTTTTATTTTTTTATTGTTATGGAAGTCTTGAGAAAACTCTGTATAACACACGATTTATAATGTGTTAATTGGAATACTAATATGGAATCTATATGATATTATTATGAGTATAATGGATTAATTTGGAGACAAATCTAGCCATATGATTTTCTTTAAAAGGTTACCCGTATAATAGATTTGGAGACAATTGCATTTCTAGCCGCACCTAGAAATCTATTTCTAGAGACGGCTGGATTTAGAGTCGTCTCTAAAAGTAGGTGCAATACAATAAAATTTATAGCTTTTTCAAATAAACTTAGAAGGATACAAACTTTATATCAAAGTTGTATAACTTAAAGATATCGTCTTTAAATTTATAGTTGACAACTTTTTCATTTCAAATCATCAATCAAAGAAAAAATTTTGTTTCAATTTTCTCACATTTGAAAGTTAATTTTTTTGAATAGTCGAAGACCTAAGAAACGACCAAAACCAAAGTTATAAATCTCAGCAATATCTACATCTCTACAGTTGAAAAATATTTTTACTTGAATTTATTTAGGGTCACAAATACTCATTTTAAAATCAAGTAAAATAAATACAGGAATGTTTGTGCATTATAGTCAATAAGTGACTTTAGTGTGTATGTACTGGTTAGCAGAGAGAAACGCACGAGCCCTAATGTCGCGGGTTCAATCCGCGTGACTGCACGCATATTTCGCTCTAAGATTCACGTGTGGCTCCTTGGTGATGGCCTCCCAAGATTAAAAAATAATTCTCAATTTTTTTTTAAATTTAGGGGGTGTTTGGTTAATTAGTTCTAGGACTTTTTAGAAAAACACTTCCAAGGACTCCTAGTTATTTTTAGTAAAAAGTCCCAAAAATCCTTCCTGTTTGGTTTTCTAGACTTTAGGGACTTTTTTTAGTCCCAACATAAAAAAAATCCATGGAACCAAACAACCCCTTATTTGTAGAGACGATTGTATTTGGAGCCTCTCTAGAAATTGGTTTTCTAGGACGCCTACTATTGTTAGCCATGTCTACAAATTCCACTCTTAGAGATGACTAGACTACTGAATAGATATTACTTTTAATTAAGAAACTAACTATACTTTTTGGGAGGCAGCTAACGCATGCACGTGCATCTTTTAACCTTACCGCATGCACACCCCAATTAAGGAAAACTAATTTTTGTCCTTTCCTTACTCTGGACTAACCAGAGGCATTCCTGCCTGGAACCCCCTCTCCCCTGTTTGTTTTGCCCATTGAATAAGCAAAAAAAGAGCCCTCCTAGACATTCCCGCCTAGAACACCTTCTCCCATGTTTGTTTTGCCCTTTGAACAAGCAAAAAGGGCCCTACTGATCCGTTCCAAAGACAGGACGATTAAGCCAAAAACGGAGGCAAAAGCAGGTAAAGCAATTCAATTACCACTACTAGTAATGTGATAGATACAACCAATTCCCAGACACTAGAATTTACACAAATGATCACAAAAAATAGGATAAGCAATTCAGTTAGTTTTGCCAAAAATTACGCAATGATCAAAAAAAAAAAAAAAAAATGGAGCAGATCTGCTCTTACTAGTAATATCAAGTTTCTGTGCAGTTCCTACTGCATAAACATATTTGATCCTAATTGATTAGCAGATCTGATCCTAACTTGTACCCAAGGTTTAATGACTAATGTTGTTACAACACATATTACTAACAAATGTTCTTCTTGCTATTTAACATTGATATATGCTTTAGGCACCACTCCTATAAATATATATTTTGCCATTGAACCTTCTTGTGTTGCTGCACATGGATGTTCCTATAGATATAACATGTTTATTTTGATACTTGTTGGCCTCACACCTACAATTAAATAGAGGTATAGGGTAAGCACATAGATGATAATAAGAACTAAGAAAAAAAAAATGTTGAAATTCCATGTACTGAACAAAAAAACTTCATAAGTTGGTGGCCTTCTTTTGCTTAAATTAGTACAATATTATTGCCTAATAGGTTTGAGTAAGTTGCCTAACTAGGAGGACATTGTTGCCTAACAAAGTGACTTAAATTGCTTGCAATATGACAAATAGAATTACATGCAAAAAAAAAGTTATTCACTATATAGCACAAAAGGACAACTAGCTCAATATATTACAGTTAAATGCCTACAATTAGTGTACAATGATAGGACAAGCACCATGTTTTGGACCAATGGAAAAGGCAAATTTAATGTAAATCTAAGCTAGAAATGATCATGACAATGTTCCAAATAGGTTTTCCCCCCCGCTTTTTGCTCGATTTGGTTGGATTTAGCATGCTGTCTTGGGGCACCTTTGCTTGTTGGTGTACTAGGCGATCATGACTTTGTTCCAAATGAGAGAATTAAAATAGGCAATTCGTTTTAGTAATCTAATATCATTAGTTAAGCAATTTAATATAAACAGTTGAGCAATTTAGTATCTTAAGTTAGGCAAGTTAGTAGTAATCCGGTAGCAATTTAGTATCATAAGAAACTATGAACTGACCCAGGCCAAGTAGCTGGCCATATTTATGAACTAATCGGTTTCTCAAATATTAAAATTCAGTGTTCATTGCTGCATGTTTAGTAAAGCAAGTCAATCTAAAATTTCGAGAGAAAAGCGATTTTGAGCCACAGTTTTAGAGCCAATGAGATTTGATTTTTTTGACCGAACGGGTCGGGAGCCCCTGACCTCTCTTTTTAATTAAATGAAAGAATGATTACAAGAACGATTACAAGGCAACCGGCCCAAAAAATAAAAAAGACTATTACACATAACTATCTCTCCACTCGTTTAGAAGAATGCTTTTGTTCCTTTGGCCTTGATGCACACCAAGCCAAATTCTTGAATGAATATTCTTTTCCAAGAACTAACTTCAGGTCTACCATTATCAAAAATGATACTATTTCTCAATTTCCAAATACTCCAACAAGCACATATGACTATTTCTCTGAAAATGATGCCCCGGAAGTCACTTCTTGCTTTTAGAAACATATCGGTTGGGTTGAGAGATAGATCCCAATTTATACTCGAGTATCCCAACATTTTTTCTTGAGGGGGCATGCAAAAACAGGTGAAAATAGGACTCTTCACTTTGACTGGCTGCAAAGGACACAATCAAAGCTTGCTAGAGCCATGTTCTTTCTCTTAAGGATGTTTCTAGTATTCAGCCTATCTCGACAAGAAGCCAAAAAGAAGAATTTTTGGTTACCTAAGTTCTTTGCTCTTCCAAATCCATTTAAAGAGGGGTGATGGGCTGTCATTATTTATCATGCTCTTTGTAGGCTTTGCTCTTTTGCTGAAGGGGGCACCGCCCCATTTGTATGTCCAAATATCATTGACATTGGCCTCTAGGTCTGTTGTATCCAATATGGAGTTTACCTCTTCCAGTTGGTCCTGTGCTATTAGAGATAGAGTGGGACTAAAGATCCTCTCAAAAGTCCGGTTTAAATAGAATCGATAGAGCACTTTGGTTTCTGGTGAAGGAGAATAGTTGAGGGAATCTGTTTTTTAAAGCTTCATCAACCCGGATATCCGACCAAAACATGGTAGTGTCTCCCTTCTTAGGATTGCATATAGACATTTCAAGGTATTTTCTAGAGAGTTTCATTACATCCTTCCACCAGAAGGATCCACAGGGTGTTCTAGCATGAGGAGGATTTGAACCATTGGAGTAGAGCTTGGACCAAGTCGAGTGACCCATGGGATGTCCGCCTTATTATAGAACTTGTCCAGTACTTCATCAATAAAGCATTATTTTGACTTTCAATGTCTATAATACCGAGACCACCTTGGTCCTTGGGTTTTCTTACATCTTCCCATGCCACTAAGCTTCTACCTTTTCTATCGGCTTCACCTTTACTCCATTGACAATTTTTTCCTATAATGATCAATTTCTTTTTATCACAGGGGGGAGGAAACTTTTTAGACTACACATATAAAATGTAGGTAGTGCAAAAAAACCGGAGTTTACTAGGATCAACCTTCCATTGTAGGATAAGTGTTTGCCGACACAAGACATCCTTTTTCTATCCTGGCGATGAGAGGAGCAAACTCATTTAAAGTAGGTTTGGTTGTCCCCGGTAAGTCCAAGGTAAGTGAATGGCATACTACCTATCGACAACCAAGAATTTCTCGCTAGATGTTGTGCTCTTGAATCTTCCATGTTGATTGGGACTAAAATTTTGGATTTATTGTAGTTGACATGAAGGCCTGAGATTTCAGAGAATACTTGAATAATGCCTTTCAGATTTACTAGTGTTGATTCATCACCAGGCAAGCACTAGCAAAGTGTCATCTACATATTGGATTATGGGATAATCCCCTTGGAAGTCATTACTCAATGGATGGTTTAGTAGCCCATCATGCCATCCTTTATTTGTCATGCTTTGGAGGAGGTCTGCAGCTAAAACAAATAATAGTGGTGATAGGGGATCACCTTGTCTGACCCCTCTTAAGCATTTGAAGCTTTTCCCTGGAATTCCATTCAGAATTACAAATGAGCTGCCAGTTGTGAGGATGTTTCTGACCCAATCAATCCATCTAGTGGAGAAGCCATGATGTTTTAACACTTCTAGAATAAAGGGGTGTTCTATCTTATCAAATGCCTTTTCAAAGTCTAACTTTAGGATTATGACTTCTTTTCTTGACTGATGGCAGAAATGTAAGAACTGAAAGGCCCAGGCCAGGCAATCTTGAATAGTTTTGCCTTTTATGAATCCATATTGGTTGGCATGTACAATGTCTAGAACCATTGATTGTAACCTATTTGACAAGATCTTGGTGATACACTTCATTGAATAATTAGTCAAACATATAGGCCTGTAATCATTGACTATCTCTGGATTCTCCTTCTTAGGAATTAATGTGATTAAGGAGGAGTTGATGCTAGAAAGGTTGGTATTCTGATTACAGAACTCATTGAACAGTCTTGTAAAATCAGCCTGGATGATATTCCAACATTTTTTAATGAAGGTACCATTGAACCCATCAGGCCCTGGTGCATGGTTATTTGGTAGATCCTTAATCACTAGTGCTATCTCATCATTACTGAAGTTTTCATCAATGCTTGAAAGATCCTTTGGGGTGATGTAATCCTCAAGGTTGCAGTTTATACCAAGCATGCTCACTAACTCCCATCCTCTGTTTAAAAGCTGACCAAAGAAGGTTTGCCTTTTGTTCATGATCAGTAATATGATTGCCACTGTTATCCAAAAGAGAGACTATGAAATTTTTTTCTTGTGTGCAATAGAGGCCATGAGATGAAAAAAATGTGTGTTTTCATCCCCAAAGTTGACCCACCTAATGGTATTCCTCTGTTTCCAATACTTTCTTTTTGGATTCCAAGAAGGTTTCAATATGAGCCTTTACCAATCTTCTGAATGTTGATTCCATTGTGGAAAGGGGCCTTTGCTCCTCTAATCCTTCCATGAGTTTTAGGACCCATTTGCTATTATGTATGAGTTTACTCAGGTTGGAGAGGGTTTTACTCCACTTTCTTAGTCCCCGACCGACCTGCTTCAATTTTGCGTAAAGATGTTTGGTGGCACCGGCATGATGTGGTGAATTATTCCAATGAAGTTGCACTGTTTCCATGAAACCGGGATGATCAACCCAAAAGTTTTCAAATCTGAAAATATTGGATTTTGGTATATTTGTCCCAATATGAACCACATAGGGTGTGTGGTAAGAGATTGGTTTTGACAGAGGTTGAACCACGCTTGCGAGGGGAAGGAGGTCACCCGGCTTGAAGAGGTGAAAACCCAATCCGGTTTAACTAGGAGGGGATCCACTTGCATATTGCTCCATGTATATGATCTCCCACTAAAAGGTATTTCAGCCAGTCCAGTCGGATATTGCCTCATTGAACATATTCATCTCTGAAATATCCCCACCAGGTTTATTTCTATTGTCGTGGCTTCTTATCGGGTTGAAGTCACCTCCTAGGAGCCATTCGTCCATACCGAGGTGTCAAAATTCATCAACCAAGTGATAAATTCATGCTTAACAATTGGGTTGAGATGGTCCATAAATATTGGAGATGTCGAAGCTGCTCTTATCAAGCCTGCAAGAGAAATTCACAGTTATGCAATAGGAGTTAGCTTGGATAAGTTGACCATCAAGAATACTACTGTTCCAGATTGTTAGGAGACCACTAGAGGCTCCAATAGAGGGGAAGAAGCAAAATTTGTCTAAGTGCCTTGGACAAAATTTCTTTATGTAGAATGCATCAAAATTTTCCTTTTTTGTTTCTTGTAGACAGATGATGTGGCAAGCACCTTTCCCGGATTTTGTCTCGAATTGCATCCCACTTTTCTCGAGAATTGATTCCTCCGATGTTCCGTAAGAGGACTTTGATGTTTCTTTTGTTACTACTATCCATGAGAAACTAGCAAGGTGTAGGTGGGAGAATTGATACACCAGGTATCAAAACTGACAGCAGTACAAAATGCAGAGAATGCATGACTCTTTCCCCACAGATATTTATGAAGTGAATTAGCTAGCCACTTATCACCTAACCGCATGTCCAAAAAATGATTCCAATTTAAATTATCGATTGCCACTCCCGTTGGTGCTAAAGCATATATCTCAGGTAAGAGGAAATCATTTAGGCAGATAAGCTCGAGAAAAATACGCAGAGATAAAATGGGGCATCCAAATAAATAACCAAACCGGTGGGCTCAAGAGATAACTAAAAAAGCAAATACTTGATAAAGTAAAATGGCAAGCCAAGTTTTGGAAGCACTTCCAACCGGTGACACAGCACCACTTACGGACCAAATTATTCATAAACTAGAACAGGCTCTGGTTGGGGACACAAAAGAAGTGTAAACTTAAAAGAGCCACTGTCATGGGGACCAGTGCTCCTAACACTCTCTCGATAAAGGTGTCTATTCATCTAGGTCATTAGCAGCCGGAGAGAGCAAAGCGGAGACACAGCACCGGGCTGCAGACGGAGGAAGCCTTCACCTATGCCACCAAGGACCTCTTTGACGGGTATGGTGCGGTGAGCTTGCAGAAGGCAGGATCATTGCAAGTGGAGCAATCTCGCACCTTCAGCTTCAGTGGCCTTGCATTTCTTGGTAAGGGTCTTCTTCTTTCCAGATTTCTTGCTGCTGGTGGGGGTCTCATTGTACTTCTTTGCACTAGTGTTCTTGAAGCCCTTGCTCTTCTCGGAGAGCCTCCTGCTGCGCCCTCACAAACTCATCAGGGAGTTGTTCCTTCACTTTGACAGACCTCTTCTTGCTTGGGGTCTTGAAGATGTCTGGGGTGCTGACTATGATCTCAAGATCAGATCCGAGCTTTCCTCCTCACTGTCCATGTCGATGTCTTCTAAACCCATCAGTGCCATGTTGTCACTCATCAGTGCCAATGAGATTTGATGGCTGGCAAGAGAATTGGTGAGCAAATTATTTAAGCAAATTAATATCACTAGGTAAGCAATTTAATATCACTAGTTAAGCAAATTAATATGTTTAGTCAGGCAGGTTATTAGTAATCTGATCAGAGATTATAACAAAATAATAAGCCGTTAAACAACCAAGCAAATGTCATTATAATTAATAACAGATCTACGTATCCCTGTAGTCTCTCTCTAGAGGTGCATAAAAGCACCTGCAGACTTGTTCGAACTGAGCAATTACAACAACACATTCGTAATATAGAAAAAATCGATGTATGCAAAATAGCAAAGTTGGTCCTGTTGAAAACTCACCTGAAATCTGCGGTCAATGATATGGCTGCACTCGCGCCATGGGACAGGAGCACCGCTGCAAGGCGTGCAATAGGGTACTATAAAAGGCAGGAGGTGATGGTCAGAGCAAAAGCCTACAAATGAAACAAAAGCAAGTATGACTCAGTTTTCTCTTGTGACCTTTTTTTTAAAAAAAATATTAGAATATTATGGGTACAAGGTGTGTTAGTGTATTCACACATTGCAAAAGCAAAAAAAAAATGTTGTAAAAATGTCATCATTCAGCAAACGCTGAAGAAGTATCACCAGCTGACCTTGCAGTAGTTGCTAAACCTACACTACACTCCTATAACTCACTCCTTGTTAGGGCTATAAAGAAATTAATATTACAAGATGAACAAGCTTTGCATTTGTCAGCATGCTGCTAATCCCGCTAGATGCGGGGTTTGTCCTTGTTCCCCCACGAAGATTGCAGGATTAGCAACTGCACTGTGTTTGCTTGCTGCCTGCAAGTTGATCTCTAGTTTTGCTGCACTGTCATTTATGCCTTCAGTGTTTGGTTGAATGAATGACTGACTGGGACTGAGTGATGCCTCTCCACCTTATCATTGACCACTGGCTCATGTCAACTCTAAAAACATTTAGGCAAATGTATTGATTAGGATACTCATCTATTGTTTTGCACTAATCAAGTGTAGTAAAAATCCAGCATATTCTATCCACCATCATGGTATAACTAAATTCATCCAATACAAAACATTACCTCTCCCCCACAAAACACAAACACATGCCTGTCTTCGTGAATCTATATCAGCATATCTCTCCCCTCAAAACAAAAATGCATGTACAGAAACTCTAGTTTTCCTAGCATATGCACTTGAAGCTCTAGTTGTTCTAGCATATGCAACATCAATCAGCATATGTAACTGAGAAACAACATTAATGGCCAAGTGCCTAAATTCCATTTGAAAGTTCTTAATTATTTCAGGTTGAGAGTGAAATAATGTTGACTGATGAAGTCCAGCTAAATCCAAGCTCACTCAACAGTAACTTTACCCCAAAACAGGTAGCGCAACAATTATCAGCACGCATAGCATTAGCCTTTTACTCCATTATAAAATGCAGTAAAATGTAATAATTATGGAAAGAAGCAACTAGCTCTAGGCCATTATCTATGTCATTTATTTTCAGCGGTTGCAGCAGTGTCGTGCAGTGACAGGCTATCACATCTTACATTGGGCCACCATGTTTCTTATCTAGTAAGGATGATGGATAATCTCCTGAAAACACTTGCGCTCCACCTGGAAGTACAACTTTTGTATAAGCGACTGAGCAAAGGAGGAACACAAATACAGATTATACAACGGATTCAGGAGGAAAATACATAATATTCTATCCAGATTCTTCTATTGTTTTCTTCACCAATGGTTTCTCTCGAATGCCATAGCGAAAGTTCTGCCCTTGCCGAATCCAACTACCAGTCCCAAGACATTGGACATGCTGCAAGATTCAACACTTCGAACTGGTCCAAAACACATCTAAATCTTTATCGACAGTTGCATCGTTGGATACACCATAGGATGCAAATTCATCATATCTAGACTTTGATTCCCTCTCTACGACTATTGACGATGAGATCGATGACTTAGAGTCATTATACTTGTAGGGGGTTCCAAAAGCACCCCTCCCCTTGCAGATAAAGGCAGCAAATTGGCCACAGTCATCGCACGACACACGATCCCAACCGAAAATTATCGATTTCACCGAAAATTTATTTGTACTCAACCCTATGACACTAGAAAATTGCACGAAAAGGATGGGTCGCCTCCCCTTCTTGTCTCTAGCATACGCACCATGGAGGACGAAGGAGAGGGGCCCTACACGTGATGGTGGCAGAGTGAGGAGCAGGCAGGTGACGATGGCTCTACCCTTGTAGCAGAGCTCTTCCTTTGCTGGTGGCAGAAGATGGTAGGGAAGAGGCAAACTTAAAACAACTCAATCCATATATGTTGGGGGTGAGCAGGTTATATATAGAACATTAATTATCACAACGAAACTAAACATGACACTGAAAACATTTCACACCATTTAATGAAGAATATTACCGTAGCATCTATTTTCAAAGATTAAAAAGTTATGAAACTATTTGCATCATGACATCCATCCGTCGCTTTGATATCTTCATAGCGCTCAGGTCTCACAGTTGGGAATTGAGCAGTTGAAGTCTTCATAGCGCAGAAGTCCACGACAATTGTTTTAATTCGATTTTCACAAAAAAAAAAAATTGTTTCAATTTGCAGAGAGACAAGTTTTTTTATTAAAAGTTCAAGAGCATTATATCAAGATGACATAAGGTCCTGACTTAAAGTAGAATAGCACCCATGACTCGACATGAATTATGGGGCATGATTTTTGATAACCAAAAAGAAAAAGAAAAATAGGTACTATCACGGCCCTGAAAAAATGTAACTATGTGTTACGTGCCACAAAAAAGTGATTCACATTTGACCAAGTTTCTAGTTAATAGTATGCTTTAAATTAATTTATTGTAAAAATATGTTTCATTATTAATCAATTTCCATCTACCGTAAGAGACCGAGTTGAAGAACAAGTCATAAGCTGCAAAGTAAAAATATGGAATGCTAATTTATAGAATCAATTTCTATCTCCCACGCTATGAATTTGAAGAAGATTTATACGTGAACTTTTGAAAGTGGTGGAATGTCAAATTCCAAGCCAAATAGCATACCTTATTAAAGTAGATTTCAAATCCTCCAAAACAAAAAGGATCTAAACATCGCCTAAACTTAGTACTTAAGCGTAGCATTGTGCTACAATTGCTTTCTTTCTGGGGAAGGTAGTACGTACGTATTATTGTCAGCTGAGGTGATCACGTCCTGCCCCCTGTGCATTCAAATTAATAATTCTGTCGGATCAACACGATGTGATAGCTCTCTCGTCTCTCCTTTTCTAAAAAAAGAAGATGTGGTAGCTCTATCAATTAATTTGACGTATATGCGTGCCGTCGTCTTGTGTGTGACAAAATTTAAAAAGCTTCCTTTGATGTTACCTGAGTTCCTCCCTCTTGCTTTTCTTGCTATCATCTTTCCCTTTTTCTGTCTTGTGTAATTTTATTTATTTATTTATTTATTTTTTTGAAAAAGGAGATTGTAACACATCGTCAGAATGAAGTAAAACAGGCAACCACGGATACGTTTGATGTATGCTGAGACCAGTTTAACAATTCTATCTATGTTGGCGTATTTTTCTACAAAAAAAGTTTATTTAACTCAAATAGTAGGCCGTTCGGACTCCCGTCCGCTGCCTCCTCCCGGGCGGCGACTCGGGACGGACCCCAAACCCTAGAGCGCCGCCACCTCAAATCCCTCCATTCCCTGCCCGCCCGCCGCCGGAGGGAGCCGGCAACCCAGGATGGCGGCGGGCGGGCCCCTCGCTCGCCCTGCACCTTTTTGGCCCTGGGCCGGCGACCGGAGTGACGAGGCGGGCGGGCACGTGCGCGTGCGACGGCGGGCGGCGTGTCTTTGTGCGGCGACGGCGCGCGGTGGTGGCCTGGCCGACGGCGGCAAGGAGGGTGGCATGAGTCGTGCTCCCGCTCCCAGCCAGCGGCGTTGTCGCGCTTGGGGGCGGCGGAGGTGGCTCGGGCGAGTCCCCGCCCTTTCACGGCGTGCGGGTTGGGGGTCGCCGCGGCGGGTATCCCGGCCAGCCAGTGCTCGGATGCGGTCCTCCCGGCCGGATCTAGGCCTGCGAGGTGCGCGGATCCGCGACTTGGTGGTGGGGAGCGGCCGCGGTTTCATGGTGGTGATGCGGTGGTGCCGCAACGGGCGGTGGACTGGGCCTCCCGCCTGGTTCGACGCTGTTCTGCGGTGTTGGTGGGCGGATCTCGCGCCTTTGGTGAGGGATCTCGCACGGGTTGGTGGGCTGCCCCCGGGCGGCTCGGCAAGCAGCGTGGCGCGAGCGCCCGGTGCCGGTTTCGGCGCCCGGGGCTGATAACGATCAGGACGTGAGCCTCCTCGATGCCGTGGTGGTGTGGCTGGCCGTGGGCGTGGCTTGCCCGAGGTGTCGTGGTGGTGGTGCTGGGGTGGTGCGGGCCGGTGGTGGCCGATTTGTCCGTTGGGGCTCGCCACGCGGTGGTGGTGCCCATTCGACGGGGGCAGCGGCGGGGTTCCTCCCCCTCCGCTTCGACCTCTCCTTCCTCCCGATGGTGGCCGCTTTGTGGCGGGGCTGGGGGTTTGTTGGCGTTGGGGGCGGTCTCCGTCTTTGCCGAATCCCTTCCCATGTCCCTCGCCCTCTGTCGCGGGCGTTCGTTGGATGGACGGAGGCCTTGGCGCCCATTGTGGTGGTGGAACGAGGCCTTGCCTCGGTTCTCGCATCTTATGGGCGGGTGAGCGAGCACGTGGCTGGTGGACGTGCACGGCGGCGGATGCTGGTCTTCGGCAGAGGTCCGACGGTGGGGTCCGGCGCGGCTATGCGGCCACTTGCGTGGCCGGCGCGTCGACCCCGGTGAGGTTTCTTCGTTTTCGGCGACGACGGATTTGGTACCGGCAGGGACCCGACATCTTGATCGACGCTAGTGTTTGTGGGTTCTTTGGGCGGAGGCCTAGCGACGACGGCGACACCCGTGGGGTGCCGTTCCCCGTTGAGGGCGTTGCGTTCCCAACACTATCCACGGGTGAAAACCCAGTCCCTGTCGACAAGCGGCGGCGGGCGCTTTGGGCGCCGTGGACCTTCTTGAAGGCGTCGCTGTGGATTTCGCCTCGGTCGGGGACGTCTTGGGCAGGGCTTGATCGTCGTTCCTGCTGCTGTGTTGCGCGGTTCGTGGCAGTGGTGGTGTAGACATAGTTTTGTTTTCAGTTATCAGCCTTTTGTTTTTGCTAGTCTTTAGTTGCATGCTGCCTCAGTTGTGGAGCTCCTAGTGGTTCAAAGTGGAGGCTCGTGTCGACGACCCAATCCGACCAAGTCCTAGTGGTTTAGAGGCTTGTGTCGATGTTCCAGTCCGACCAAGCGTGGAGTTGAGTTGAGTTGAGTAGGCGTCCTTGTTGTGGCGCGAGTTGAGTTGACTTGGTACCTAGGTGTGCAGATGGAGTAGGGTACCCTCCACAATTGTATGTGTGGTTTTCGCCCAGTTTCCACTTCAAAAACTGGGCGGGGCACTTGCCTTCTTTTTCTTTATTCGTCTAATAAAAATTGCGGCAAAGCTTTTGTCGTCCTTTCAAAAAAAAAAAACTCCAAATAGTAGATACAACACAAATATAGTAGTTTCAATAATGCAGTATGACTATCTTCTCAGTGCTACTGTTTTGATTGAAAATTGCTCCAGTCCCTTTGTACCACTACGATCAAGTAGTTAAATTTAAAACAGTGCACCATTTAGTCGCTGACAACAATTCTTAATTGTATTTGTAGTTTCCTGAACCGCGCCGCACTGATAACCGACGGTGACACACCGTAACTGCCGCCGACGGGTCGACGACTGTGATCCGGCCGTGGCGTGTGTGCCCGGTGCAGCAAGTGGAGGACTTGAAGACGGTCCTCCGCATCCTGCCGCTGTGCAGCGCCGGCATCGTGCTAAGCGTGGCCATCGGCGTGCAGATCAACTTCACCATCCTGCAGGCTCTCGTCATGGACCGCGCCGTCGGGCGCTTATTCACCATACCGGCGGGCTCCATGATCGTTGGGAGCCTCATGGCCGTCGTCGTCTCCCTCGGCCTCCTTGACCGTGTCCTCCTCCCTCTGTGGAGGCGCCTCACAGGGCACGACCCGACACCACTGCAGCGCATCGGCGCCGGCCACGTGGTCACTATCGTCAGCATGGCCGCGTCCGCCGTCATCGAGCGCCGGCGTCTGGCCACCGTGCACGCGCACGGCGAGGAGGGCGACCTGGCGTGGGTTTCGCCGCTGTCGGCCACGTGGCTGCTCCTGCCGTTCGCTCTGTCAGGGTTCGGTGAGGCTCTGCACTTCCCCAGGCAGGTGACGTTGTACTACCAGGAGTTTCCTCCTTCGCTCAAGAACACGGCCACAGGCATGGTAGCCATGATTGTCGCGCTCGGGTTCTACCTTAGCACGGCGCTCATCGGCATTGTCCGGCACGCCACGGCATGGCTGCCTGACAACATGAACGCGTCCATGCTGGAGAACCTCTACTGGCTGCTCGCAGTCCTGGTGTCTCTCAACTTCGGCTACTACGTGTTGTGTGCCAGGTTGTATAAGTACCAGAACGTCGGCAAGTAAGTAACTGTAAAGATGTTATGCTGGCCACAAGGTGTCTCTCAACACTCGTGCTACATTCTGGCCAATTTGTGTGTGTTGTGCAATATGTGTACTGAAGAAATTTTAAATGTGTTTGCTATGAAGAATAATGTTCTGTTGTATGGCAAAATCTGTATAATAGGATCAGCTCCATCAGAATTCATCATACCTGCCTGCCAATGGAATATGCGAGCCGGTCAACCCTTATCAACTCTGGAGAGTCGTCATTTCAGAGATCGCCGTCGATGGGCCTGCTTGACTGCTTGTGCTCATGCTCAGGGACAGGCCGTTGCAGGCTCATCAGCTCAGGCAGGCAGCCCGTTGTATTCCCTTAGGCATTGCAGGTTGGGCTGCTTAAGCCCGCATGACTTGAAGCATGAGCCTGCAGTGTCCACAAGGCCTGTTATTGCAGTAGGGCCAAGCAGGCTGGCAGGTCGGCCCGTATCTGCTTGCATTGCATCCCTGATTTTTCCGGGAACCGTACGTGGTCTGCAGTTTAAAAAAGCATGCCTTTTATTTCCGTTTCTTTGAGACACATATGTAGTTAGGGAGTGACTATTTGTCTGTTGACAGATTTTCAAAGCTACAAATCTATCAACAGATTTGGAATCCTAAAAAATCTATCAACAGATTTTCTAATGGACAAATTTGTCGAATTTTCAAAATACCCAAAATAAATAAAAGGAACAAATCCAAGAACCCAACAAGCAATCGAAACCCAATAACCCAATAGCTTCTTGATTACTGACAGAAACAACATCACATTGACAGACTTACAAATGAAAAACATATGACATGAAACAGCCTGAAAAAGGAGCCTAGCTGCCTAAGTTTACAGGTAAAATAGACTGTGCTCCAACAGATGCTATTGGATGACTGTATGTACAAGCAAAAGAGATGAGAAACTCTGTAAATGCACAAACTGAAAATTCTACAAAAGTACCATGTTTAAGGAGGAAGGTGACAGATAGGGCCAAGATTCCAAACTTAACGACATTACGCCAAAGTCCATTGAAACCAAAGTTATGATCTGAATCATCGATGCGAGGATTAGAGCACCTTGTGTTCCTCGCATGGTCTGCAAAACAATTTAAGCACATGAGTAAACAAAAAGGCCTTGTGACCTCAGAGCCATTGAGGCTGTGACACTAGAGATGAGTTATAGGGGAACTCTGAACTACCTCATGAGGTTCTCGCTTCGTTGTTGTAACGGTCAGCCAGGATGATGGAAATGGTGGGCGCAATGATGGTGTAGGATCCACCCATCACTGCAGGGGAGGCGAGTCCCAAAAAAGAAATAAGATCTGTCATTGGGGTGTTGGTGTCGGACAATGAACAGCAGCATCTGAATCACCTAGGCCTTCTCATCCTAGCACCAAAAAAAAAGAGAAGGAACAGGGACAGAAAGTTTAGCTCTTTTGATATCACAAAAATTAGTCAAGCACGCCAAATCTTGGAAATCGAAACATGGATAGGTGATTGCTTTATTTCTCACGTTTCGCCCTCCCATCCGGGAACAAGAGCACTTGGGATGATGACAAATGTGCCCAGACCTCACAATGTTACTGCTGGAATCCAAGGTTGTAGGCCTCAATTTGCATGTTTTAGAATACATAGGTCGGGTGTGAAAAATCGGGACAAGAACAAACAGGTTGGTTGGTTACAAAGCACAAACAAAAATTTCTAGAAACAAAAGAGAGAGAAGGAAAAGAAAATAGAGAGAAAGAGAGGCAATGACGATTGTAAGGTACTTGGAAAAATACTAGAATGCGAGACATTGACACTCCAAAATCAAGAAACCGTCATTGCTCGACATTTCAACTAAATAGAAGACTTGACAGACAAAGAATGGTAGATAGAGGACAACAAAACAGCATGGTGCATCGACATGCACCATGCTGCTTTTGTTGTCCTCTATGTACCATTTTTGCCGCCATCGCTTCGCTCGATTCAAGTGTTAGGCAATGTCAATTTCTTGATTTGGAGTGTCCATGTCAAGATTCTAGTAATTTTCCAAGTACCTACATCGTAACGGTGATGCTTGGCACATTGTTATGTAGTGCTAAAGTTAATAATCGAGTTGTGCCCATATTTTCATTGTCTCTAAAATTATAAGATAACAAACATAGAAAATCTTTCATATAGTATTGCCCGACTGCCTCTCACTTCTAGTGTTCAGTCCAACAACATTTTTTAAATTGCTAGTAGGCACACACATTGATGCCTTTTAAACATAGAGGAGTTGTAAATTTTGTAAGGAGTGCAACTTTTAGTCAATGAATACTACATCGGGATCTCTTTGTAGTCTTTGTATGCGAATGCAAGTTTAGTATGTCTCTGTGAGTCTTTTGTTGTTTCTCTCTGTCTCTCTCTCTCTCTCGTGTATTTCTCTCTATGTGTTTTGTCTCTTTATAGGTATTTGAGTATTATTTTGATGTCAGAGGGAATCTTTTGTCGGCGAATGGAAGTGTATCTATGTGTGTGTCTTTGTCGGCGAATGCATGTCTCTGTGAGTCTTTTGTTTCTCTTTGTATTTGTCCCTCTGGTTGGTGTGTGTCCCTTTCTCTCCCTATATGTGTGTGTACGCATTTTGTCGGCGATTGTTTTTTATCTCTCTATATACGTGTGTCTATCTCTTTTGGTGAGTGTGTATGACTCTGGTGTGTATGTGTCTCTTTTCTCTCTTTCTCTCAGATTTGTCCCTCCGTGGGTGTGTGTCCCTTTCTCTCCCTATATGTTTGTCTACATTAGGTATAATTTGCATAGTTGTTTATATCTCTTTTGTGCCTTGTTTCCTTGCTTGACATTCGATTTGGCTATTGACACTTTTTTTTTTTAGTTTTTTTTAACTATATCAGGATCTCTTTGCTAGCTTTGGTGTGAGTGTGTATGTCGGTGGTGTCTATCTCTGCTATCCCTTTTCTTTCTCCATGTGTGTCCACATTAGTCTTAATTTTTAGAGTTGTGTAATCTCTCTGTGTGTGTCTATTTAGTTGACTTTCATTTGCCTTTTATGTTTGAGTGTCTGTCTCTCTTTGTTTATCTCTCTGTTTACATGCCTAACATTATCTGTGGCTATTGACAAATTTTTCTTTCTCTAGTGATGTATAGAGCAGAACAGTAGGGGGATGCATGGGCAACTCTTTTGTCATGAAGGTATTTTGCTGATGCCTAACATTATCTGGTTTTGTTGATGCCTGCTGCTACTGATGCCTCTCTCTTTTTTCTCTCTATCAGTGTGTGTTTGAGGGTAATGTAGGTGTCGGACTAATGTAGGAGTGTCTCTCGCATGCCAAGCATGAGAGGATACAACTGGCAAGAGGGTGAAGGTGAGGGACCTCAAACTAAATTCCTTCACCCCTGTTTGGGTTCTCGCTAATACAAATCCTCATGGTCCACAGAGTGCCTTGGAGTAAAAAAAACTCAGCTTTCCTTGCCAATTCTAGGATGCGAGGGGTCCTCCTTGCTCAAGGACATTCTGTGGTGATCATGTCGTTTGAGAATGTGCCTGCCCGGATCAGCAGGTGTGTGTCTATCTACGTGTTGTATATATACGAAATGTCGATGCACCATGCTGTTTTGTTGTCCTCTATGTACCATTTTGCCGCCTTTCATTTTTCGCTCAGTTCAAGTGTCGCAATGTCGGTTTCTTGATTTGGAGTGTCCATGTCCGCATTCTAGTAATTTTCCAAGTACCTACAATCGTAATGGTGATGCTAGCATATTGTTATGTAGTGCTAAAGTTAATAATGAGTTGTGCCCATATTTTTTTATTGTCCGAAATTGTAAGATAACAAGCATAGAAAATCTTTCATGTAGTATTGCCCGACCGCCTCTCACTTCTAGTGTTAGGTCCAACAACATTTTTAAATTGCTAGTAGGCTACACAAAGTGATGCCTTTTAAACATAGAGGAGTTGTAAATTTTGTATGGAGTGCAACTTTCGGACAATGAATACTACATCGGGATCTCTTTGTAGCTTTGGTGTGAGTTGGTGGAGGAGTAGCTATAATTTTTCGAGAGTTGTGTATCTCTCTATGTGAATTGTTAGACTAATGTATGTGTGTCTCTCTCATTTGCCTATTTTTTTTTTTCTAGGTTTTTAATGCCTAATGTTGATTTGTGTGCTCGCAGTTTTGATTTATGGGTCAGCACTCCCAGCATTTGAGTAGAATTTTGATGTTGGAGGAAGTATTTTTTTCTGGGCGGGAATGAGTGGATGCTCCAATTTGGTGACACGGATGTTGTGTTCCTCTCTAGCCACCGCAAGAACCTCAAAGTGCTTGAATTTGTTGCCGTGTGAGGGCAGCTTCCCGACATAGCACCGCAGTACTCCATTCTTTGTAGCATTGTATGCTTTGAGATTGCATTGATTCCTTTGTTGTTTGCCCGCTATTTTGGTGTTGTAGGCCATCGCCTCGTAATTGTGCCTAGCTGCAATCATTGAACTTGGGCTGGTGTGATAACATCACCGACAAAGGAGTGACCAACTTGGCTTCGTGGATGTCCTGAGCTAGGTTGTGGACTTTGTGCGGTTTTGTTCTTATAACAGGTGACTCCCCTTTACCTATATCGTTGTCGATTCTCGTGAATGATCAATGGGGTTTATTTTAGACGGATTTGCCTTTTTTGAGAACAGCCGAAAGTACCGGAACTTGTGATTGATCAATGGGGTTTATTTAGATTTCATTTTATCCCATGTGTCTTTTTTGAGGTTTTCTTGTGGATCTGTTTTTTTTTTTGATAGGTTCACCCCGCTTTGCTGCGGCGTTCGTAGATCCATTGTGTGTTTTGAGATTTGAGCCTTCGAGGCATTACAACTTCATAAAGCTTCATTTGGGTTTACCTCCAATTTTGATCTTTTTGTTTTTGAATAATATCTTTGTTTTGAATAATATCACAATGGTCATGTCTTTGTTGATTGACCTGTGCAAGAAACCCAAGCAAAGGCTCAGGAAGCATATGGAGAGGCTCAGGAAGCAGAGGCTTTTGGCTGAAGTCAAGTGATTCTCTAATCATTCCATTTTTTGCTTTAATGTGTATGAGTGGTATTTGTTTGTGTGTGGCATACTGGCATGTGTAATCCCATGGTGTTGCAGATTCTTGAGGAAGAGATACAAATCCATGTCTGAAAACCCATCTCAGACAATTGTTTGTAGACTGAGGAATCTAGTAATGTCGTCTGCATCCTTGTCACCTACTTCGGCAGGTGACGCCCAGCACCAGCCGGTTCATGCTGCCGGGAGCTTTAGTAGAAGCCAGTTGAAACACTGAAGGCACGGTGGTTCTCCAAGGGCATCTCTGGTGGTTGACCTCATGAGCCTGTGAGCGGTACAAAATTTGGATAAACCTCATTTTCAATTGCTGCAATAGCTCTCAAGTTTGTCAACTATGTCAACAGGTTTCTCTTACTTCAGGGTTATGAGGAGATGGAAATCGAGAGCACAATGGTTACAAGGCCCCTCTAGGCGTCAATAAGTCAAGGAGGTATCCGATGGGAAGGTGATGCTGCTGCCAGCCCAAGCCAGGTGAGAATGCCTGTGTTCTGGGATGTCCAGAACCCAGCAGGGCGATCTGGGAAGAGGGAGATCTCAAGGCAGGATCAGTTGGCCCTGAGAGTATAGGTAAATGACAATGATTAGCTCTAGTACATCAGTATTTTTCTAGTAGGATCTTCTCTAATACAATGAAGTGCAGCTCTCCTCCGCTTTAAAAAAAAAAGAGTAATCTGTAGTGACCTGTGCTGATTTAGTCTCTATTTTTTGGCCTGATGATTAGCTGATGATGCCATTTTGATTTTTTCAAACCATAAGGTTTTCACTTATACGCTTTGTGTGCCCTTCGAAAATATTTAATTCAGCTTTGTACGCCACTGCTATGGCAGCACATGGGATGCTTGACAGATTTGTTAACGGTTATATTTTGCAAGTGGGTTATTGAATCTGTGTGCTAACGGGTATTTGCAAGTTGTTGTCTTTTTGAAAAATTGAAAGATTTGTGTGTTTGAAAATTTGTTGACAGATTTGTATGTCAACAAATCTATTGAAAATCTGTTGGACAGATTTGTTTGTTGTTTCATTTGGTAGTTTCCTGAAGCATTGTAAGCTTCTACTACAAGTTCTTAGTGGATAGCGACAACAAAGTGAAGTGCATATTTTGGACAGATCCAAGATCAATCAGATATTATCAGGAATTTGGTGATTGCATGAGCTTCGATACAACTTACCTAACAAACAAATATCGCATGCCTTTTGCGCCATTTGCTGGGACAACTGGGCACAGGCTTACTTGCATCTTTGCATGTGCACGCGATTTCGGATGAAAACCACGGGACACATTTTGTCATACCCGTTTTTAAAGGACAAAAACGAATATAGAATACATATGTGCCTAGAGATCAATCTCACATATGTATGACAAATTACTGGAGTATCATATCCAAGACTTTATTACATAGCGAATAATATCCATTACAAGAATAAAATCAAAGTTCTAACACAAGCGGAAGACTGATAAATGCACTCCAAGGTTGCTCCAACTCCACAGGGATAGCCAACTAGTTGACACAAGCCTAGTAGTACTCATCACGATAGCCATCATCATATTCATCACACCCACCTTGATCTGTTTAATGTGATATAGCAAGGGTGAGTCCATGTCGAACTCCCCAAGCATAGCCGAGGGGTTATGAGGCTCGTGAGGCTAACACTTGTCTTAAGCTGCCGGTTGCTTTTTAGTGTACGTCAAGTTTTAAGCTTAAGCAAATAAAGGAAACCCATTATCCCATTATTCACATGTGTAAACAGATATAAACATCAAGTTTAATACCAACAACAAAATAAGCATGTGATTCTATTCATAGATGTCTCCAAGGCCGTTCATGACCGCGAACACGGCTGTTATAATAGTTTTTAACTCTGCGCAGAGGTGTACACTTTCACTACGGGTCATGGTTTCCACAAGAGTAGGTTCGCGACTCCCTAAGCAAATGAAAACCATATAAAGCCTTTCAAAGGGGTTATCTAAGTATGCCAATAGCGATAGGGCTACAACCCATTCTCTTCCATTTCGGTAACCATCGACACAAATAAACACTATCCCTTGAATGACTAGAGCCAGAGCCACGTAGCCCCCATAGCTGTACTGTATATCCCGGATGATCACAAATGAATAAGTCCTTATGTAGAGCTAAGAGCATCATAAATAAACAACACAAGCTCTTTCGCCCTATGTACCATGGCATCAACAACTACTCATATCATGATTTAATCCATAAAGCAATAATAAAGGGTGTTTGTTGAGCGCTAGCAATTACTACCCAATGCATATACCCATAGGTGTCAAGGAACAAGTATTCAAGACTAGGATAATCCTTAATGTCAATCAAGGAGGACACATGCATCATGAATTTTTAATTAAGGTGAATAGGACATCAAGGATGGTCCCAAGCTATACTTGCCTTGATTGAAGTCTTGAGCTTGCTGGTCTTCTTTGAAGTAGTGCTCCCGACCGTTCCCTCGAACGCGCCACCGCCTACTCAATCGATCACGCAAAGAACACACAATCGAGCATGCAATCAAACACGAGGCAAACATAGACATAATGAGATAACAGTACACCAAACAGTAAAATAACAGTTTGAAAAACATCTAACACTATTCTACTCGTCGCTACGATCACATCGATATAAAGATCACAAAAATCGAGCTAGAACGGCGTAGATATGAATTTTACAAATTTACTAGTAATAAAATAATAAACTAAATATAAATTCGAAATTTAAAAGTTCAAAACCTGACTAACAGTGATACTAACATGTAGATTATGAAATTACAAATCTAACGAAACTTGAACGACTCAAATCGGATTTAAAATGACAAAGATATGGCTATTTGAATCTGAGTGGCAATTCTGTAAATACTGAAAACGCAAACTGGATCTGTGAATTCCGGAATACGTTTTCCGGTGGAGAAAACGTAATACAATGCTGTTAAAATTGAAATACGCTTTCACTAGGGCATAGCATACTGACTGGAAGGTGTTAAGGATTGGGACAGAAATAACTATAGCCGACAGGGGTTTAAACTGCAAAAATACCAGGCGAAGGGGTATCATTAAATTCGATCCGCCGGATCTAAGATGGACGGCTGAGATTAGAACAGAGGTGAAACCGGCGGTGCTCTTCGCCGGAGACGATGAAGACGGCGGCGCCATCGCCGGAGGCGGCGGAAGTTCGACGGAGAAAGTGAAACCAATGCTACGGTGCACGGTTTTGGACGGGATTTGATCCAAACGAAAGAGCGGATCGATGCGGACTCACCTATATCGAAAACACGGACGAATCGGGCTCGAGGACAGCTCACGGTCGAAGATGGCGGTTGGCGGCGAGCTGTTCACGTCGGCAACAAGGAGCAAGCCAGCTTGCTCGGGTTAGAGTCTTCCAGCGCGTGCGCAAAGCCGAGGCAAAGCTCTAGGGCTTACCTACAGCGGAGGAGACGCGACGGCGACCGAGGATTGAGCTCGGCGGCGAAAATCGACGGCGGCGGCGCTGGGGCTCTCGGCTGCTGTTGGAGCTCGGGCGTGGCTGCGATTAGATGGGAAAACGGACGCGGCGCTGCTGCAGGTTGGATTATATAGGACGCGGCACGCGGATTGAACCGAATCACGAAGGAAATCGTGGCCGGGTAGGCTGCGATGCAACTCGTGTCCGACTCGAGCACGAGACAGGGAAGAGGCACGACGCTGATCTGTGGGTCCAGCGTGGCAGCGATGCAAGGAGGAAAAGAGGCCAAACAGCTGCGTTGCTCTCGGCAGCTTACCTCCGAGCTGGACCGAGCTCGGTTGTGGCCCAAGAAAAGAACGAGAAAGGCCAATGGCCTTGATGCTTCTCGGCCAGAGAAAGGATCACCGGGCCAAAAAGACAGGAACAGAGAGGAAAGTAAAAGGATTTATTCTCTTTTATTTCAAACGGACTTTCAAATATTATTTGCCAAAAGAACTTGAATAAACCTAAGTTTCAGCAAAACCAAACATCACAATGAAAAATTATGCATCAGCATGAGTGCACAAGCATGTCACTAGCCTTATGATAAATTTTAATTTCATAAAATTTATTTATTTCCTATATTCCATGCATCACATAAATTGCATAATTAAATCAATTTAGCTATTTTAAAATCATGCAAAAATTTCGGGTGTTACACATTCAAATGGCTGTTCCAAAACTTCCTGGAAGTGATGAGAGGAAAACATCCAAAGTCAATAATTACAGACCAAGATGGTGCAATGAGAGCTGCAATTGCACAAATATTCCTAGAAGCAAACCACAGGAGCTGTGTTTTTCACATAAAGTACAAAGCAGAATTGAAGTGTGGAAGATGTCTGGATAAAAAAGAGATAACACAGAAAACTCTTTGACACTGAGAGAAGAGTTGAATGATGCCATAGATAACTCATTGGCAAAAGAGGATTTTGATACAGAATGGCATGAGCTAGTGAACACCTATGATGTTGGACATATGAAATATATCCAGGTTTTGTATAACACTAGAGAGAGGTGGGCACCAGTGTGATTCAAGCAAGAATTCTATCCTTTCATAAATACAACAGCAAGGAGTGAAAGCATGAATGCAAGATTCAAAAGAAATGTAGGGCTTCAATATAGCATGGCAAGTTTCCTAAAAGAGTATGAGAGGATTCAGGAAACGATATTTGACAATGAGGCTCAAGCTGACCATGAGACAATGACAAAAAAGAAAGCTAAGTCATGATCGCACTATTACATGGAACATCAAATACAGCAAGCCTACAACCTAAAGATTTTTCACAAATTTCAATGGCAGCTCAGACGTGCAACAAGATTGCAGGCAGATGAAGTAGAACAAGACAAAACATACATAGTATATGCAAATCAAGGAGAATCAACTACCAAGTTAAGAAACAGGACTTACATAGTCAAGATGGACATACAATCTGAGGACTACTCATGCATATGCTTTGTAAAGTTCCAAAAGATGGCATACTTTGCTCCCATATACCGAAAGTGATGATGAAAAAGGATATAACTAAGATACCAGAGAAATACATCATTCAAAGATGGAGGAAAAGAGAGGCAAAGCTATTTAGCACAAGACCAGTAAACTTACCCGAGGAGGCTAGTATACTTAGATATAACAATCTCTCATTCATGGCAACTGATCGAGATGGTGGCTGAAGGGTAAAAAACAGAAGAGCAAGCTGTGTACCTAGCAAACGAGATGGATAGGATTATCAAACAATTAAGGGCCATGAACATACAGAAAGACATAGAACATGTGACAACCACACTCACCATCAATGAAGCTCAAGACACTCATTCTATTGAACCGCAAGATCCCGATATAGTGAAAAACAAAAGGAAGAGACAAAAATTCAAACAAGAGAACAATTCGATGGTTAAGAAAATCAAAGGACAAGGGAAACGAAAAATACAGATGCCAAAAATGCAAGCAAACAGGTCATTAACACAAGTACTTGCATAGCAAGTACGCATACAACAGAGATCAAGGAGACAAACCTCAAGGTAGGTACTTCATCAGACCCTCCCAAAATCAACCCCCCCTCTTATTTTTACCTTAACCGGCCAATCTCATTCAAGACCATTGTGCGGGGCATCTCAAGGAAGGCTTAAAGCACAAAAAAAAAAGCAAGTAACCAAAAACGTAAGAGTTCAAAGGAGGCAAGGGCTTAAAAAACCTAATTGTCAAAATTATGGATAGATGATCAAAAGAACTTTGAAGATCATTTTGATTTATATTCTGGTCATGTAAACCTCTCGCACTATGGAGAAAAAAAATGTTGCTTACATATATCCTATATGGTATTTATGATAGCATTATATATCGATAGTGAAATGCAATGATCGTGCTAGACTCGTACTAAACTAAAAAAAAATTGTTGCATATCAAGCCCTAGCAACACCCTGTAAAAAAAACACTCAAATAAATAAAAATTTAATAACACAGCACAGCGTGACATCAAAACAAAAGCACTAAATTAAAAACTAACCACAGCAATGAAGTCATTTATAGCATTTGTATCTACGGTATTGTGCTTGGCGGACACTAGATCGTTCAATATTTTCACGTGGATGCTTGGGACATCTTGCTACGCGAACATTTCAGTCATCCCGATACCATTCCCCCAAAACTCCATGAATTTTATCATAAATATTCCGCAATCAACTCTACAAAACATACATTAACAAGGTAGGTTAGGGGTCAATCTGATGTTGTCTTTATATCCATGAACATAGTGATTAAAAACATAAAAGGAGACAGCACAAAACAATCATATAAACACACACGTTACTTTCTCATTCTCTTGTCTTGGAACACGAGGATAAGCTGCCCTTAACTTCGCTGAATCTTGAACTTGGGCCAACAAACTGCTCCCGTGCACTTAGGAAACCCCTATATCTGTCAAACAAAAACAAAAAATAGTGGACAACATTGACACAAAATTAATTTAGAAAAAAGGTTGCATGCAACTTATCCTTACCAGCTTTTTCCTGGTGCAAGAAATCAAGCCATCATCCTTTGAATAGTATGAATCAAGAATCATAAAGAACTTTCTCTTCATGTCAACAACGAGTAAGAACCAGTGTTTTTGCGGATAGCAATGGGGAAGAAAAGCTTCAAAAAATATATAGAAATGGAAATACATTCAGACTTTCAAAATAAAAATTCAAACTAACTTAACCGAAAATTTTAAGGCGGTGACTTTACTTAAGTCGATGTATGAGGTAACACGTAACCAGCTCTGTTGAAGGACTTTTAACGGAAGATAAATCGGGGGAGACTCCTCTAGAAAAACCTCCTAACATGTGCGTAAGGTCTAAAAACAAAAATTACAGACATACAAAAGCTCAAACATGCAATTACAACATAAAATATTTGAGAATCAGTGAAGGTTTATTTAACGCATACACTTACAAAGCAATCCCAGAGAAAAAATAGTGCTTCTTGGACACAGAGATGGGCACACATCCATAAAATATTTTCGACACAAAGCATTGATCACATATGTGCAAACTTGATTTCCGTGAATCATTGATTCTCCAAGTGAAAAATATTTCAAAATGCATCCTCCAATATCAACAACAGTTGAGCTAAAAAAACACATAAAAAACAAGACTCAAAAAAAAGTTTATGCTCAAATATAAGACAACTACTATAAACTTATGCCATAGAACAAAAGGGAAAAGGTCTTACTTAGCATGTTTGCTTTTGGCTAATGAGCATACTACATTATAGACCATCTTCTCTCGAGGTGAAACGGAAATCTCGCCGAAGTCAGCAATAGGAACACCAACAACGAAACATCGACCCTATATCCACTCACAATATCAACGAGAAGGTGAACGTGGATTCTCCATTGTAGTAGCTCCTTGGACATCAACTTTGCTCTTCATAGAAATGTTTTTGTTATACAATGCCTCTAAACTCTTGCATATCTCATTGAGTTTATTATTTAGGCTCACTTCCTTTAAAAAGACAACATCAGGCTCATTTACGTGTATAAAAAAAAAAAAAGATGAAAATGTATAAACATGAATGAAAGCTACTTTGGAAGAAAGGATACCATATATAAAAAGGGCATATAAAAAGTAACTTGAAAACATAGAGAGACATGTGTAGACACTACAAGAGTTTAGGCCTTCTGTGACAAATTAATTGTGACAATTATAGTCTTTATCTTGTCATTGTAGCCCCTTCGGTGACTATATGGCAGTTGTTACAGAAGGTGGGTCATTAAACCCCCTTACGTGACTAACAGACCCAATTATCACTAATCTTAGTGACTATTGTGTGGTTTGTCACCAAGTTATGACAACAGTATTTGTCACTATATTTGTCATAATATACTAGATGGCATGATGATAAGTGTCCCTTTGCTGACATGGCACATGATGTGGCGTATGATGTGGCATAGTTGGTATGACAAAATAATCGTCATAATGAATTTGGCCCAATTAGCCCATATGTCATGGGCTATTTCGTGGACCCTATTTATTAGCCCAAATAAGACCAAATTATCATGAAACAGCACATTTAAACAATAATGATATATATTACAATTCAAATAGCACAATCAATCAATTGTCATACATATTCGTATTTGACATTCATATAAGATATTATCATGGCCTCATTTGCATATTTCAACAGATGACAATATGCTCACAACAGCCAACTAAACAAGTTACAATCAACCAAGTTCCACCAGCTAGTGCCATGTTCCTACACCAAACAATTCCACCAAGCACATGCAGCCTGCCAGCAACCAACACAACAAACTCCAGCCCGTAGCAGCCTGCCAGCAACCAGCAGCCCCAAGAAGTCCAACCTACTAGCAACCAAAAACAATTATTAGTCTAGTATCAAGTGCTAATACAGATGACATAGAATATATAACTAACATGGATGTTTGATTTGGCAAAAAATGAGGACACGAGCAAAGGTGCCAAGAAAAATAACACTTCTTATTGATAACAGATGATACAGACGAGCAAAGGTGCCAAGAAAAACAATTATTAGTCTAGTATCAAGTGCTAATACACATGACACATTTACCAGTGGCAGATTTCAGCTCAAATTTGGGGTCTAATTCGGAAAAAAAATGCATGAAAAGTGATTTAGCAGACTTCCAAATCGGCATCGGACTCTGTCCACATTTCAATTTGACAAAAGCACAATGACAGATACTACAACCGGTAGGAGAATAAAAATGATATGGAAGAGCGTGCAAGCACAAACATGATCAGAGGACTAAGCTGTAAAGGCATATGTAAAGAGACACTAAATGAGAATACATAGACTACAGATATGAATAAAGATGAATGCAATTTAGTATATATAAGAGGAGAGAGTATACAAGAGTAGAGACTGCAACCGCAACAAAAATTTGTCAATACATAGCATGGATAATAGATAAATGTAATTTTCTTTTAAATGATATCGTGATTCTGTTAAAAACATATATTACATATGGTTCCTGCACATTCAATCGGTAAGGGGAAAAACTTTCTGATAACTAGTGTTGGCCCATGTGTTTCTGGGTCTGGTTTGGGACGCAGTATTTAGCAAACACATTATGTTTAGAGGATGCATGTCAGGTTAGAACCAGCAAAGCCTCTGGGTTCACAGGCTTTTGCATTATAAACCACAACAAAATAGGAAATGGAATAGGAAAGTGAAGCGTCGGGGACCTTGGAGCAAGGGACGATGTGGTCGAAGTTGTGGCAGAGGCGGTCGGGGCACCACACGAGCTTGCGGAAGACGATGTTGGCGAGCACATCACGGCACCACCTCTCTAGGTCGCGTCAGGAGCATCCGCTCCGCCTTCTCCCGTCTGCTGCTGCACGCATTCATAAGCGTCTGAAATGCTCAAGGGCTCCGGATGCGGACGGCGGTGCCATCAGCGGTACCTCGTCCTTGTTGGCGGTGACAATGGCGGCAGAGGAAGCGAGGGAGGCACCGCATGGCCGGGTGCGGTATGAGGGCAGCGCACGGTTGGTGAGCCCCGACTACCGCGGCGCGCACCTCCTCGCCTGGCCAACGCACTGCCCGCAGCGACGGGCAGGCGTCCCATGGCCTCCACCCCGCCTCCTCTTGGCCGCTGCGAGGCGGATCGGGGTGGATCGGGTCGCCGCTGACGCAGATCTCGTCGCGCTGCGGGCGGGCAGCGCCGCATCCGCTCAAGGCGCCGCATGGCCGAAGCAACAAGGGAGGGAGGACCCTCCGGATCTGGTCGGGGTAGGTAGGGATGGATGGAGGCGCCGCCTGGCTTGAGAACAGGGGAGAAGGGAGGAGGAGAAGAGTAGGGTTTGAATAGTGCCACTCGGATGGATGTTATATTGTGAGGTCGGCGTGATCTTGACCGTCAATGTGAATCGGATGGTTCTGGGTTGAGGTGGAGGTTCAACTGGGCTATTGATTCTGATATTTGGGCCGGCCTCGAATTGTGTTGGTTTGTTAGTGTTTCAAGTTTTTCTTTTTATTTCAAATTCCAATCACTTTGTTAGTTTGTATTGTACTTGGTTTATATTTTATGATTTACATTGTTTTAATAATTTTCAAAAAACTATATTACGTACTATATGTTGTCTAGAGTTTACATGAATTTTCGAGGTGATTTGATATTTTCTATGATTTAATTGATTTTCTACGTGGCTTTGTAAATTAACTCTAACTTAAACTACATGTTATGTCAAACAATGTCTGAAAATTAGACAAAAATATATATAAGAAGACGTGTTCTATTTGAGCCCACGTCCCAAAAATGATGGAAAATGAAGCGTTTCATTAGGGATTACTCGAACTTGTATCTTTTGGGTCCGTTAGGAAAAAGGTAATAATATCATAAAGTGGTCCAAAAATCCTAAAATTGGCATGTGTGCATACCATGGGTATATAAGCTTTTAGTAAAAATTTCAAATCATTTTAATAAAGTATGGCTATACATAGTTCATAAATTGATCAATCTCTCACATAGTTACTTATAACAATGTGAGAGATGTGTCATTTCTTGAACAAGGTGTGGTAAATGATTTTAAACGAAAAGGTCATCAACTAAAAAAATTGTAGGAATTATCATGATATACAACTTTTGTATTTATTGTTTATCATCCGACTTCATTTGAATAGTTCAATAACTTTAAATTTCAAAAGATGAGAACTTGAAATAGAATTTTTGCACTTTAAATAGTTTGAAATGGAATCATCATCAACCCAGACCACCAGTTGATAGATGGTGACGTAATGAAAAAATAGGAAAAAAATCATCGTATTTGGAGTTAGTATGAGGGAGAAAAACTAGTTACAAAATTTAAGTACAGATTAAAAACAAAAACTATCATGTGTTTATAGATTTGTAGGCTCATGATGGGCGGTCAGTGACCACGTGGCAGCGTCCCTGCCCCATGCAGGATGTCTTCAGGCCGCTCCCAGTTTCAGGTACACTAGAAAACATGCCCGTGCGTTACAACGGGATGAAAAATAATCTAGAATTTATATTGTGAAAACCATGACAACTTTAATAACAGAACATAATGACCTAGTAAGATGTTGTTTGGTTCGATCATTTTGTAGCGTCATCCATTCACTGCCAACAGATCATATAAGTTATTGTTTGTTTCATTTAGATATTATGTAATTAGATGTCGGGGAATAAATATGGCCGTTGAGTGTTGTTCATGATCATGTCAGCACGGGAACAAAACTGTCTTTCGATAGTCTTGCGGGAACCAAACATAGTACCTCCCATTGCCCCCCCTTGCCATCGCAGAACCAAACAACTCCTAAGATTATATAGAATTAAAATACAATCTTGATTGTTTTTATATATTATTTTTAAAAAGAACCAAAAATTTTAGATGAAAATATGTTGTAATCTTATTTTTAATATTATTCATATGTTTATATAGTCAAATATCAAGCTCCGTTAATTTATTTGATGACCCATAAAAATCCATAATACCATTACCTTTTTTATATTTTTTTATTTAATTTATTTTCTTCCCTTACCATAGGAAGAAGCTATATACTTCGTATCTTTTTCTCTCTGGCCTTCTGCAGTGTGAGCCAAGAGTGGTGCCTAAATAGGTGAGAGAAGATTGGAGCATCACTTCGCACACTGCAGCTAGCGAAGCTAAATCCGAGTGATGCCTGCAATTCCGGGAGCGGTGCATGTAGAGGCAGCGGTGCCCAGTCAGTAAAAAATATTTTTGTTGGCAGCCGAGACGTATCACAGTGAGACTACATGAGGGGTGTGTTCAGTTCACTTAAAAGCGAACCTAAAAAGTGCTACAGTACCCGTCACATTAAATCTTTTAACGCATAAATGGAGTACTAAATATAGTTAAATAAAAAAACTAATTGCACAGTTTTCTTGAAAAGTGCGAGACAAATCTTTTGAGCCTAGTTAGTCTATGGTTAGACAATAATTAACAAATACAAACGAAAAGTCTTCAAATAGCCGAACCCAAAATATTTCACCAACTAAACACCCCAGTTTGCTATGCTGCATGTGCATTTTTTAATATTTAATGTGTGGGACCCGTAGCGATGCTTGTTTGTATGTACACTGTGAGTCATGAGGAGTGATTCCGTTTTTTAGTGGTGGGACCCAAATTTTATTTGGAGGGTGTTTAGTTGGTGAAATGTTTTGGGTTGGGATCTTTGTAGCACTTTTCGTTTGTATTTGGTAAGTGGTGTCCAATCATGAACTAACTAGGCTTAAAAGATTCGTCTCGTATTTTTCAGCCAAACGTACCAATTAGTT
Organism: Hyparrhenia diplandra; assembly: GCA_015847255.1. Classification (NCBI taxonomy): domain Eukaryota; kingdom Viridiplantae; phylum Streptophyta; class Magnoliopsida; order Poales; family Poaceae; genus Hyparrhenia; species Hyparrhenia diplandra. The sequence continues at coordinate 908,130 of JADLZK010006888.1, forward strand.
TTTTATTTACCTAAATTTAATGCTTCAAAAATACGATAAAATATTCGATGTGATAGGGGCGTAGCACTTTTTGGGTTCTTGTTGTACCAAGCCCTGAACACCCCTTGGCTCGGCTCTTCGCGACTGCAGAAGGCCTTAGCCCCTCGGATTGCATCGGTCTTATCTACCGGGGTCGTATTCCTCTCGGACGCAGACGCCTCCGCTTCCCCACGCGCCGCTGCTTCGCCGCGACCCAACTACTATCTGCCCGCTCCGCGCCCTCTCTTCTCCAACGCCGGTCTTGCGGCTCCTCCTGCCCCGCAGCGGCCCCTCCCCTTCCTCCTCCCCCCCCGTGTGCTGCTCCACCGGTTCGCGGCAGCAATAGGGTGGGTAGATGGCGCGGCCACGGCCATGGTAGGGCGGCGCATCGGGCGCGATGTGGTGCTGCTGCACCAGCCAGAGCGGTAGCAGCTAGCGGCGCTGGACTCGGTGCGTCTTCTCGAACAAGAGACTCAATCTTTCTTTCTTCAAATCTGTTGCTTCTCGGTAGGCCTGTGTTTGATTCAATTTGATGGTGTTGTGTTGTATTCGATTTGCAGACCGAAATATTCTTATGGTGAGATGTCTCTTGTTTGTTTCCATCGAGATTGCATGCTGACGAATCGAAGTCCGCCGCGCCAGGTGTTGCCCTCCATCAAGCCAGGTGTGTGTTGATCGACGGTCGGTTTGCTGGATCGAAGTCTCCTTGCGGCCACCCTTCTGTTGTTTTCTGTTCTTTTCCAATGATTCAAGACGTCGTGTGATGAGGCAAGATTGATTTAAGGGTGAGCGTGATCGGCTTGGTTGGAGATTTTTCTTGTATACATTTTGGACTGTTATTTATGATCTCCTGGGCTTGAGTTTCTATGTTGGCGTACCTTTGTGGAGTTCTTTTTCATCTAGATTTCCTTTTATATTGAATCCTTTCACAATGATGAGCGGAGTCTACGTTTCTGGAGTTCTTTTTCATCTTGATAGATTTCCGTTTATCTTCCTTGGACAACAAAGGTCGTGGGTTCGTGTCCTATTTGATTTTGGTTTGGTCTTTATAACCTTGCGTGGCTATGAAAGAAGGCTAAATTGTACGACAGAAATTGGAGAGGTGGACAGAAATATTACGGGCGGACAGAAAGAGGAGGTGAACAGGCAGAAAATTTCTGTGCTTTTTATTATAGTATATATACTAGGAAATATGTCCGTGCGTTGCAACGGGAGAAAAAAACTATTAAACATTCGTATAAAGACATGAATGGTACATATATATATATTTACATTTTATTCTTTTTATAATTATTAATGGTCATTTATTTCATGGTGAACTTTAATATTTTATTACTTTTTATTTTAAAACAATAATATTACATAATTGATGTTCGTTGGACGAGAGATATGGTTAGATCTTAGGTTTCAGTTATCTTCAACTCAAACCTGATGCCTGTTAAGGTCAGCTGCCAGGGAATAGGAGCTCGTTGTGCCCAGCCGCGGTACTAAGCTGAATTGCCTCCGCTTGTGAGCTGAATGCTGACGCCCTGCCGCCGGTCGGCTCTCCGCAGACCGCACGTGTTGCCGCCGTTTGGAGGAAGAACAAAAACGCAAACATGGTGAAGATTTGGGAGACCAGATGCATACCCGTATGTTGCCTGGATCGAGGAGGCTGTCTTTCACGTTAGCACAGGGCGACATCGTGGCTAGAAGATGGAAGCGAGCGTACCTCTCTGATCGTTTTTTTTTTTTTTTTTTTTTTTTTGCGTCAGGACCAAGGTATCGGCGTCGGCGTCGGCCAGATGCAGCAAACAGGTGTTGACGTACATGTAGCCCATAGTTGAAGTACCTGTTTTCGAAGGGCGTTCGATCGCATGCTGGGAGCGTCGCTGCCGATAAGGCCGGCAACCTCGAAACCATGGAACTCGCAGACCCTTGTGACCTCGTCCTGGCAAAGCGCTCAACAAAGAGTTGGGCACATGCGCGTCGGTCGACGATAATTTCCCTAGTCGCGCACCGTGTGGAGGGAAATTAGGATTAGGGAATAGATGTACATACGTGCGGGCCCGGACTGGAACACGAACGGAATAAGGCAAGAGAGGCGGACAACATGCAGGCAGAGCGGATAACAGAAACCGATCGAGCGGGCGTGTGCAGGCGGAAAAAATCGAGAGGATGGAGAGGCGGATTTGGATACGTATATCCGTTGGTCTGGGGCAGGCTGGCAGGGTCTGGGACAGGCTGGTAGAAAACGTGTTACGTTGGAAGGTGGCAGACTTGGTGTAAGCATCAGGACTCAAGGTTATACGGACTCCTAAGGGTGGAAAAAAAAGAGGTGGGAAAGCCCGGTGAAAAAAGATGTGGGGACTGAAATTTTCTTCCCTTATTAGCAGCTATAGATATATATATATAGGTATATAGATATAAAAGTTTCGTGCCATACATTGCACAAATCTCAACGTCCTGGTGGTTTGGTGTTGAGCCAACTGTTGTCTTTACCGTTCGGTCTGGGTTCGAACCCTGGTTTTGCTCTGATTGCAGCCTTTTTACAGTTTTTTCGCTTTTCTGTGAGCTACGGGTTAAAACAACTAACAATTAACTGCGGCTGCATAGTGCACTAAAATGTTTGTACCTCTGGTGGTAGAGTCTGATTTTGTGTTCAACTGGATAGAGAGAGAGCCCTTTCTGCGGTTTTATGTTTTTATTTCTTGTATGCTTAGTTTTTTTAAATTAAAATTATAAATATAAATATGTTATTATCATTTGCTTACGCCATTACCTGGATGCAGTAGGGAGTTGGAGGTTCTGTGTTCAAGCCAACGCTCCACTATTTTCTATTTTGACAAAATTCAGATTTTAACTCAGGCTCTTTTAGCCTGTGGGCTACGGGGGGATAGAGAGAGCAGATTCAGCCCAACAAAAATTAATGCAAAAGAGATACAAATATTATTTGAAGCTATCAATTTAACCTAAATACTACTTTTTCGCGTCTTGCAGGCGCGAGCGCGCGGCGATCGATCGCTGCAGCGTCTCAGCACCGATCGATCGCACTTTGGGTTTTGATGGCCGTCCGATGCCGTGCGAGGAAAAAATCGTGGACGACGATGGGGCCCACACACTACTGTTGTTCGAATTTTGGGGACGAGCCGCTCCCTCTCTCTCTCTCTCCTCTCCCGCTCGTCTCTCCTCTCTGCTCTCGAAACGGCGAAAACCGGCGATTCGTCGACGGCGTAGAACCGAGGCCGCTCCGGCGCCCTCCCTCCCGGCGCCGGCGCGCCGCCCCCGCCTCAACGTCGGAGTACGTCGTCGCGTTGCGCCACTCCCGGCGCTGCGCGATCGGACGCCGGGCCGTGGCCAACAACCGCGGCGGCGTCTTCCATCCCCGCCCGACACAGCGCCTCCTCGCTCGCGCCCGCGGCCGCCGCGCCGGCGCCCCTCCCCTCGGCGGATCCGACTACCTCGTCGCCGTTGCGGCCCTCCCCTAGCTGCGCATCCCTCTCCCGCTCCCCTGCTGCGGAGGAAAACCTGCGATCCGTCCGACGACCGCACGCGCGTTCCCCGCCGACCCGCGACCGCTCACCGCCCGGCTTGGGCGACCCTCCTCACTTCAGGTAAGCTCCACCCTCACGCGCCACAGGCGTCCCCCAAATCCGGTGGCCGTGCGACATTCCGCATCCTCTCACGGCGACCGTGTGCATTCTGGCGGCGCAAGTGCAGTGGTGCTCGATGAAGCACTTAGGGGGACGGTGGAGCGCAGAAGTGGTGGATCTCTTCGCGAATCGAACCAACCATACGGATTTGGGGAGAAATCGGCTGGTACCTTGCATTCGCTTGCTAGTGGTCTGTTGCTATTTGGATGTTTTTCGGTTTGTGCGCATTTCTAATCCCAATCTCTACTCTCTGTGTGCTCTAGGGTTGATGCGGTTACGGATGTACTAGAATCCATTGGTTGGCATCTTTGCATCGTTAGATCGTCGACACATCAACGGCAACTCCAGCCCCTGTGAGTTATTCGAGTTGTGCCCCATTCACGCTAGGAGCCTAGGACTGAACCTGCTAGGAGCCTAGGACATAAATCCCCGTTGATGGATCTACCATTGCGGTGCATATTGGACATTTGGACTGAATTGCAACCTCTTGTGTATGCTATTACGAAGGTTGGAATTTGCCACTAAGCGCAACATGATGAGTTATTTACGCCATATTTGAGGCCTACTTTGAGGAGAACTTGAGTGTTGTTGTTGTGTATTTGGACTATCTCCTATTACAGCGCGCACTATGTATTAGGCCTCATCATAGTTATGTTAACTACATGTGCACATTTGTGTGGTTCCCTTATCAGTTATTATTGGTGTCTATTCAATCTGTGCGCTTCTCTGAATGTCTGAATGACTAAGCATATAATGCAATAGTGCATATGAGGCAAGGGTCCTAAGCTAAGAATATAATAGGCAGGACAGGAGTCATCAACAGACACAACAATGTTTCTAGGTAATTTTGCAGTGTATGGTTTGAGTCTAGGCCTGCTAGCGGGGCGGGTGGAATTGGGTATTTTGGGTCGGGTGCTTAGATGGGGATTGTATGGGCGGGTGCTAATGGGCTTTTGTGATTGACGGGTCGGAGCGGGTTGGGTCTGCTGCTTCTGCGGGTTGGGTGCGGGGTGGGGATGTTTTTCACCGGTGACTTTTCCACCGGTTCGACTCGCGTCGCTTCTGGCTAGCATGGGGACTTGTCCTCCCTGTACATTGGCATCAGCCAAGGATATACGCATTGGATTGGATCCTAAAGAGAAAACAAACACAGAAGAAGCAAGGGTATGGGAGAACCTCGGCTTTGTGTCCTCTTGGCTGATGTTGGGGGCAGCGACTTGGCGCTCTCTGCGCGGTGGGGGAAGCGGCCCGGCGGCCGAGGAGAATGGCGAGGTGGTGCTCTGCTGCTTCTGCTTGCTGCAGAGACGCCAAGCTCCCAGCAGCGGCGATCGCTCTAGGTAGTGGTTTACTGGTGTTTGGAGGCGGCCCGGTGGTGGCCCAACGAAACCGCATGCCGAGCTCCATGTTTGTGGCGGCTATGGCTTTCTACCCTGTGCTGCCTTCCATCTCTCCTCTTTTTATTAAGCAGGCAGCGTGCGTGTAACGCATGGGCAAAGCGCGGAGGCTTACGGCTAGCCGAGATCCAGCAAAACGCCATCATTTGCCGCCGCACCGCGCATCAAGTCCAACCCACCTAACATCTTGCTAGCCGGCATGCCCAAATCCGGCACTACGGCGGCTCAAGCGCGCCTTCGCGACGCTCAACCGCGCCACGCACTTTCGCCCGTCCGATGCCCCTGCGCAGACCTTCAAACGCGCTGCGAGGGGTTGTGGGTTTTGGGCTATATGGGCTACCATGGGTTAACCCATTCTTATGGGGCGGGGTGAAATTTTGGGTGGGGTGATTACAAGCAACCGCTTGGGGAGGGGTGGGTGTGGTGCGGGTTCATCCCCATTAGCAGGCCTAAGTGAACACACCTTTGTTCCATTTGTTAAGATGGTTGCTGAATTTTTTTTCCTTCTCTCCAAACTAATAACCAAGGATAAAATATTTAAGTTTGGTCACTCTTTGATTTCCTTTTTGGTTATATTTCATAACTGTGACACCTATTGTTCTCTATAAATTGTTCTCAGCCTGTGTATTGTCCCTAGTTGTACTTTATTTCCTTGTTAGCACAATATACCGGCACTCCACATCAAAAGTGCTTAGTTTTTCATACATAAATGCCTAGCTTTTGATACTAAATTGCTAGTTTTGTATTCCCACGTACCTTGCTTAGCTTTAGCTTATCCCACCGAGTTTTTCTTCATTCTTGGGGTGTGTCACCCACTTGTGTGTCGGCAACTTCCATATATTGGGGATATCTGTCTCCTTGAAGTTGTATATCGACAGACCATCCCGATCTTCTTGCGCATGCATGATCATGTGAAACCCCGCAATCGTGGCCGCAATAGCACAACTCAACTTATTAGAGGCATCCAATGTGTAGAATCTACATCACAAGAACCGGTTTAAATTTTGAGCTTACTTATTTGATTGTTTTGGCACACCAATGTCCCTGGCCAGTGGGACATTGCACCTTCAACTTTGTCTACAATTACACCAATGTGATAATTGTAGACAAAGTTGAAGGTGCAATGTCCCACTCTAATGGGCATTGGTTGTAGACAAAGTTGAAGGAGGAGGGACAAGATCGCTGGCTGTCACGAGCTCTTGTAGGAGTAGCTTGTGCCTTCTTCTTCTCCTTCCTAAGCCTTCTTTATAGCAGCAAATTCAGCCTCTATTGCACGCGCATGAGCGGTAGCAATCCCACTGAACTCTTCTGAGACACTGGCTTGCTGAGATATCTTTGCAAATAAGTTTGCAAGATTTGTAAAGCGGACTGCCCTCTTGTTTTTCTCTGGCATCGCAGCTGCTTGAGCACCGACTTGCGGTGCGGATATTGAGGTTGAGTTCTCTTGTGGTGTCCACACAGGGAGAATGTAGGGTGCAGGATTTTCTTACCCCTTGTCCGTCAAAACTTTTAGCACATGGCAGCAAAAAATCCCATCTCTCGAATTTGCAGCATTGACAGCTGATAACACAAAGCTCTTCATTGTAGGTAACTTCATAGGTCCTAGATCCATATCCTCCAACAAAATCTTCAACGGGGCTCAATTGGTACACATATGGGTAGGTCTGTACAGACACATACCCTGCTATCCTCTAAAGCTCAGCACGGAACCTATAATAGATGTTTCTCGTGTAGACCTCAATTGCATGCTTCTCCAAAGGATAAGCGGACCATGCTGGAGGCAGCCTTTGGTCCGTCCTGAAATCCTGCTTGTTCTCAGCCACATCTGTCTTGTCCTGTATTTTCTTGTACTGATGGACAAAATTCATTATTGAGTTGTTAGGATTGACGTATTTCTTGAGGACAGTATTGAAGCCCTCGCTTCTTTGGGTAGACTGCAGGAAAGGGTAGAATCTGTCCATGAAAAAGGCCGGAACCCAAAGATGCCTGATCTCCCATAGGTTGCGTAGGATCTCATTCTCAGCAGCTCCATGAGTTAGGATCATTGCTTGCCATCTCATTTCAAACTCTTGAGGACTCAAGCTGTAATTCACGACTTCATTGTACTCCTCCTCCAAGCCTTTTTCCCCCTCCAAGCCTTTTTTTTTGTGTCAAAGTACCTTGCAAGCCTGGTCTCGATCTTGGAAATGATGTGCCAACGGCAGCACCGGTGTCGGGTAGCTACAAAAACAGCCCATGCTGCTGCTGCCATTGCCAAATCTTGGTCGGTGATCAAATTGATTGGCTCCAGCCCATCCATTGCCTCTACAAAGGCCTTGAGCAACCAAATATAGGATTCTGCAGATTCATTTTTCAAGAAACCACAACCAACTTGGATGGATTGACCATGTCGATTGATTGCAATGAAAGGTGCAAAAGTCATTTTGTAGATGTTGGTCGGATAGGTCTTTGTCGAAGGAGATACAGTCATGGTAAAGCTTGTATGCGACCCTTTGCCGCTTGCTGCCCCATCCACCCGAATATGTTCTCCACCTTATCATCGGCATCCAACTTCACTTTGACAAACAAATCCGGGTCCTCCTTTCTCGGCTCATCAAAGTATGAAAGTGTTTACGCCATGTCACACCGCCACGAGACGAGACCTTATCTCGTGCTCTCAAGTTCTTGACGTGAGTGACATGATAAGGTACAGCATGTGCAGATCCGTAGAGATCAAACATAAGTTGCATCATTCGACTGGTTTCCAGGTTGCAGTCATGTAGAAGGGTCAAAAAATCCACCTCTTCTTTTGGGATTCCAGCTTGGGACCGTAGAAACTTTGCCAATGACGGTTTGTCCACCATGCTGTGGTTGTGGTCAGCAACAAACTGCTTGACAAACCACTTGGAGCCATTGAACTTGACTAACATTCGTGCTCTACAACAGCTGTACTTCATCGTCTCTCTTTTCCTTTTCATGCCAATGCACTTTGCATTTTTCCCTTTATCTTCTTCAAGATCAGAGTCGTTGTTTTCATCGTCTTGAACAATCTCTAGCTCATTACCCTTGGCCTTTTTACCCTTCCCCTCCTTGTTGCACACAAACAAGGCTTTGTCAAGTTCCTTTGTCCTCGCTAACCTCCTAGATGTCCCTTTCCTTATAGAGAAACCCTTTCTTCTAGCATATTCATTGTAGCACTGCCTCGCCTCTTCGACCGTGTCAAACAGCTTTCGACATACGGCTCATCGGGGGAAGACATTGCTGCTAGGAACTATAGGTCAGCATCATCCTCATCCTGGGCTGCCACAAGTTCATTCTCAGCACCTCCTTCAACCTGGGCTTCAACCTGGGCTGCCACAAGTTGATTCCCAGCAAATGCTTCCTCAATGTGCGTGTCTTCCAATGAAAGTTACAGCTCTGAAATGGTTGGCAATGCATCATAGTTGGTAGGCATTTGTGTACAAAAGAGTGGATTTCCAGTGTCAAGATCTTGAAAGAAATCATAATCATCTGTTGGTAACTCATTCAAATCCATCCTAGCTAGGACCCGCAAGTTACAAAAAGCATTTACATGTTATTATCCAAGCGGTTCTTGCAACATGCTAGGCAACTACTCGAGAAAACTAATAGTACTTTCATAGGCAAATGAAAAAGTTTTCAGATTATGAATAGGAAAATGACACTGCATTTTGAAACAAATATAGCTCTAATATTCAGTTTTGTCATTTCATTTTAATCATCATAGCTCTAATATGCACTAATGCTCTTTCTTTTTCCTCGCATGTTAGATGACCATCTAAAGGGGGCAGCAACAAATGATATGTGTAAAGACATGTAAGTAAATGGGCCAGCAAATAAGATTTAGCAAGTTGATTGCCTAGTCACCAGCAACACATCACACTCACTCATGAAACCTAGTATGGAGAAGAAAGCAGAACTGAATAAAATGCTTAGGTTGAACTGAATAAACGCTTAGGGAAAAAAATAAAAAGCGCTTACAAATAACCAAATAAATGCTAGGCCAGCTAATTGTGCAAGTCACAACCAAAGCGCTAGTTGTGTAGATAGCAAGTATTACAAGCTACTGGTATTACTTTGTCAAATCTGATGAGTAGATTATTTAGACTTTTAGACCATAGGCCTATAGCTTCTTTAGATCACTACATGCCTGAATGTTAATAGTACAAGATTGTCTGTTCATTTTAATCATCATAGCTCTAATATGCACCGATGCTCTTTCTTTCATGCATGTTGGACAGCCATCTCAAGGCACTAGCAATGTGAAGGCCAAAGGGAAGGCACCAAAGCAATGTAAAGGACTACCGGTGAAAATCATAGAAGAATTTTAATTGTAAAGGGAAGAATTTCTATGAATAATACCTTGTATCTATCCTACCAATCTGTTCTCACTTGATACATGTTCCTGTTGATAATTTGCTGGATGTTGGGTACTTTGGGGGTCTTCAAATCTGTGAAAATCAAGCAATGCAATGCATGAATACCTAGCAATCCATGACTTTTACGTGAATGCGTGATTGATTGACTTGAGACACTGATAATTTCCTTGAAAAAGTGCTTGAATAATTGGATGTATGTGCTAATTTCAAGAGAAACACACGTGAGATCTGGGAGTGGTTAGCTTGGGGAGAAACACATGTTATCTGCTTCATTGATGTATGTTGATGTTCATAGTTTGGGGGAGAAGAAGGTACCTGCTGATGTCTCCTTAGGGGTAAGATCCGGAGCATCCGGAGGAGTAGCAGGGACTGGGATCTGCCACCGGGCCTGGTGGAAGGAAGGGTCGCCCGGCGGCGGGCTACAGGCTGGTCGGGGAGAAGAGGAGGAAGGCGTGGGGGAAGAAAGAAAAGGCCGACGCGTGACCTGGTCGACCGACCAGCGTGGGTGGGACGGCGCGGACGGTGTCTCAAGTCTCAAGCCGGTTGACCTGGGCGCGGATGGGGACAAAGGGCAAGCAGCGGAATCGGGGGTTATCCTCACAAGGCAAGCAGTCTGTAGTGAACTCCCAATTTAAATTAATCTTCTGCAATAAAATATAAACTTATTCAGGCTTTTGGGACAGTTCAAAAAATTCAAAATACAAGATTTTCAAATAGAATTTTGGTACCATAAATGACTTCAAATGGAAGGTTGTCGACTACAAAGTTGTAGATCTCATCATGATCTTGATCTATAATTTTTCTCTTGGTTATTTCTCTATCCGAATTCATTTGAATTGCAAAATATTTGAATTCTAAGATTATGTTTTTTAATTAATGACAAATATATTCGATCACTTTTGCCATCAGCTATTGTCACAAAGGTTGAGAAGTGTACACGGTGACAATTGTTTATGACTAAAACACAACTTAGTCACGCAGGCGCTTGTCATCCATTAAAAAATTGTCGTAAATGTATCGTTTCTATGACTAAAAAGTGTTCTCGTCATATGAAAATTGTCATAGAAGGCCCAATCTCTTGTAGTGAGAATTTGAAACACGAGAATATGAATGAGGTAAAAATGTCAAACAAAAACAAAAGACCCATGGAACATATAAAAAAAAAAGACCACAAGGCAACATAAAATCAAGTTGTATAGGCAAGAGATCCCCGACCCAAAAGGCCATCAAAAAAATATGACGCATGATTTTGCGAGGTCCTACCAGGCAAGGTTGCCTACAGGCCAACCAAAAACATCAGACCCTAAAAGACCCATTGAACTACAAACATCATCCAAAATAGACCTATACAAAAAGCAAAATATGGCCTCCATAGAGATGCAGTTTGGTTTGGCCTCCATTGACAAACCTCCACTCTTTGAAAACATCCAATGACGAAAAAATATCAAATGTCGGGGAGGGAGCAAACCTTTTAAACTGTTTGGTAGTTTTAGAAGGACCATGAACAACACCGACAACTTCAATATCGGGGATGTCACCTAAAAAGAAAGAGATAAAACACACAGCATTAATATGTTTCAAAAAACATAGAAACTACATATGGTATTTAGAAATGATTTTAGATCATATATTCAAAAACATGGAAGACTCACCTCGGGGAAGAGAACCTTAGCATCAATGTTGTGGAGATCTTGCTTTGCAACACGCTTCTTTGTATTTAAAAACATCAAAAAGAACAAACACAATACCATAGAGGCGTCAAATGAATGTAGAAAAAACTAATACTAATTTCCCAAAAAATAAGAAATATAATTAAAACAGACTTACCGGGGAGCTGTTGGGGATATAACGGTCACATTCTTACGCTTTAGTGGTTGGTGTAACAAACTCACAACCTGCAGGGAAAAAGCAGGAAAAAAAAGATGTGAAAAGATAGTCTAATGGAATTCAATAGAAATTTAACAAACATATTAGAAAACACAAACCATTTGTCTTGATACATGAGGACCCAACTAGCAAATTCAACAAATCAATGGCTAAATTCTCATTTTACGCTTGTAGTGATGGCATTTTTGAACAACGGGCAGCAATCAAATCAACAATGCCCAAAATAACCTACATCCAATTAGACTAAACATAAATATACTACTCACTACATAAACCCAAAATTCAATAAAAAGAAAACTAACAAACCTGATTGCTCAAAAACAGATCCAAAATTAGACTCCAAACGTGATTTCGGACCAAGCAGAGAAGATTCTGAAAATGCACATGCTTGCCCACCCTACATATATAAAAAAATGGATGGAAAAAAAAGGAGATTCAAATGTCTATTACTGCATAGAGAATATTATAGTGCTACCTAAAGAGTAAGTTTGTGCGTGGTACAAATAAGTTGAATAAAAAGTCCAGCCCAAATAACAGTCAAGCATAGGACATATAACATACCTCTCTAGCCACAATAGATGCTAAAAACACTCCAGCCTAGACACATGGCCTCCAACCTCAGATGAACACCCAACACCATCCTAGAAAAATGAAACAGGTGACGAATAAAAAGAGCACAAGGTACACAAAGCACTTTTAGGGGGTATTTTGCAAAAAAACTAACCTTCATCATTGACAACGTACTCAACATCTCAGGGGCCATCTTAGATCTCAAATGTTTCAAGACCTGAAACAGCAAAAATTAAAAATTGAGAAAAAAACATTGCATTGCAAAAAACAAAGACTTATACATACCTCTTTTTTTATACATTTCAAACAACAAGTCATCAACAATATCAAATTGGAGTCATCATTGCCAAAAACCTATCAAGTGACACGAAAAAACAAAGCTGACTTCACTAGAAAACACAACTAAAAGGGGTGTTTAAAAACTAAAGCAAAACAAAACTAGCATGTGTTACAACTTCAAGAATGGTAGGCATGCATGCCAACAGAACACATATACCTAGCATCAGATTGCAAAAAACAAAGCATAATATGGCCACTTCCACGTTTGACCATGAATGAAGGAAATGATTTATGCATAAGAAAAGGAGGGGCACAATGTACAGAAAAACAAAAAAGGCAAGCTCTAAACCCCCGATGAAACCACATACAGACGGAGGAGACATATTACAACTTTAGGCAATTGCATATATAACATCATCACAAAATACAAACATGATGGGGCCTACACCTATCTAATACAAAATGAAAAAAAAAATAGATCAAACATGATGGGGCGTGTCCGTAGCATCAAAGCATGAACAAAGGAAAAAATATATACAATGTAGCTTGGAAGCAAAAAGAAGAAACATTTTCTATCATTCCCCTTGATGTCTGTTTTGAGTTGACATATCAAGCAACAAACAAATAACATTCAAAAAAATGTTAGCATCAAAAATAAAAAGCTGTCAACATATATTAGCATCATTCAGATCCTATTTTCCAAAATTCCAATGTCTGTAAAGAAATCTAAGCTAACTACATGGGACACACATGACAGCTCCTATTGCCTTATAGCTAGCTGATCAGGGACAAAACAATGCAAAACAGAGTGACACTAGGCAACCAAAGTAAACTAAACCAATACCCCCAGCTTGCCTTCCATTCCACTTGTTAAAAACTCCATGACAAACAGGATAAACACCCCCTTGATCATACTATAGTTTTTCATTCATGTGAGTAAGTCAATTGAAACACTAACATGCAAATAAATCGGTCGAGGTTCAGTTCAGAGATACCACACAATCAAATTGACTTCATTAACCTGAGCACTGAATAACTCGCAAAAAAACTACCGCTAGTGTCTCGAATACTGAATGTTGAATCCAGCACCAGGCCTACACATGTACTCCAAAACTCTGAAGCGTGAGCAAAAATAACAGAAACATTCAGGCATCTACGAAACTGTACCAGTTCAACTAGGCTCAATTTGTCCCAGCAGTCAAACAAGATGTACACCAAACAGCAAAACATAAGGCATGGGGGGACAAAAAACAAATGACATTTTGACATATCTAACATTGCAGCAACCAAAAAACAGGGGGGGCCAGGACCCAACCTATAGAAACAAAAATGAGGATAGCACTAGACAGTACCCAAATCCCACAGATCTGGAGACTAAAACAAGCATCTAGTTACTTAGCCATCAGTTATTACAATTCCAAAACATTAGGCATGGTGAATTTTGAAAAATCACTAGAAATATAGCACTAATATGATATTAAGAAATGCAAAATCGACAGATCTAACACAAGGGAACCATAGCCCGGAAGAAAAACTAGAACAGCACATACAAAATCATAAGAAACACAGGTGGGAACTTGCTAACCTCAACGAAGGCACGACGAGGCTCTTGTCCGGGGCTCGGCGAAGGGCACAAAGAACGTCAAAGACTCGATGGAGCTCCACCCACCGCACAACCACAAACGACTCGATGAAGCCACGGTGAGGCTGCACACGGGAGGCACGGCGAGGGTAGGCACGGCGAGGCTAGGCAAGAGGCGGCGACGAGGCTGCGTGCGCCACGGGGAGGGGCGGCAAACGGGCGGCGATGTCGGAGGCGGTGACAAAAAACTGCGTGGGCTGCGGGGAGGGTGGCGAGGCTGGGAGGTGGTGCCAAAGGCTGCGGCGTCGCAGGGATGCGCGGGCGAGGGACGGTGAGGCCGGAGGCCAGGACAAAGGATGCGTGGGCCGCCCAGGGAGAGGCGCAAGCGAGGTCTCGGCACAGACCTGCCCCCTACGGATTTAGGAAAAGACAAAACGATGGGAGGTGAGCAGATAAGCGGCGCGGATTTCAAAAATAACGGGTGTAGAGCTATTACGAACCCGTTTTGCGGTTTTCGACCCACCCCGCCCATTCGGTTTCCCACTGTTATCCCACCAAAAATGCCAAAATAAGCACGAGTCTTAAAGAACGGAATCAACAGCCCAAGATTAGACAGATTCAAAGACAAAAAAAATCTATTGGTAGAAAAATAGCAAAATTCATTTAGTTATATCATAGTAATAAGATTGTATTATTGACATGGTATCCTAGTGACGAACATTTAGTTATTGAAGCCTTGTCATATACCATCCTCACTCCAAGACGATAATATACTAGCAGGGGGACCCGCGCAGATGCGCGGGTTGCGGGTGCGTACCGTTAATGCTGAATGGATTTTGTAATGGATGTTACTGTTTGTGATGGGTACGCACTATTTACAAATGAGTTTTACTGTTCATGGACATAACGGGTATACCGTTGACGGGTTCATATGGTTCATAACAGGTTTACTGTTAACGGGTTTTACCATTTGTTATGGGTTTGTACTGTTCACGTGATCCGGTCCTGTTGCATGAACAGTGATGAAAGGTCCTAAATGGCTAGAGGGGGGTGAATAGCCTAATAAAAAATTCTACAAAGCGCTAGACAAACTTGTTAGAACCACAAATGGCGATAAAAGCGTTTGCTCTAGCTCTACTTGTCGGCAAGCCTCCTAGTAATAATTCTAGTTGCTATGATCTCTAATTCACTCAAAACTATGTCACTAAGATACTCTAGGTGAACAAACTAGATTACACTAAGCAACTAGCAAAGCTACACAAACTACACAAGCACAAAATATAGAACAAAGTAATGCAAGGTAGAGAGGAGGTGTTATACCAACGTGTAGAGGTGAGTCACCCAATCACCGGAGATGATATCACAATATAATCAAGATGAAGCCAATCACCGGGAGACAACAATCACACAAAGGAGAGACACAAGATTTAACCCGAAGTTCGCTTGAGCACCCTCAAGCTAAGTCTCCGTTCTTGCCGACCGTCTCACGTCCATACTTGTTGCCACCAATGCTAGTATATGTGGTGGGTCCAAATAGATCCATATGCTTGCCGGCTTGACATGCACTACAAAGCTTGTCCTTTTCAACTCAACTCCATTCAAGCCTCTCACTAAGTCATGCTTCACAAGCTTGTTTAATTGTTTCATGCCAACATGACCAAGCCTTCTATGCCATAACCAACCCATACTAGATTTAGAGATCAAGCATGTACTCAATTTAGCTTCACTAGCATCAAAGTCAACTAGATAGAGATTGTCATGCCTAAAGCCTTTGAATATGAACTTTGAATCATCAACACTAACAACCTCAATATCATTGGCCAAGAGCAAGTTGAAATTTACCTTGTCAACAAGTGCCACATTGGATATGCTCAAGTCATTGGTGATTGCAATCTTTCCAAGTCCTCTAACCTTGCCTTTGCTATTATCACCAAATGTGATAGTGTTGCCACCATGAGTTTGATCAATAGATTTGAACATTCTTGCATCACCGGGTCGTGTGTTGAGTGCACCCACTATCAAGAATCCAATGCCTCCCTCCGGCCTTGTAGTTCACCTACAAAACAAGTCAATGAGATTTAGGTACCCATCTTTGCTTGGGTCCTTGGAGGTTAGTCACCAAAGACTTTGGCACCCAAATGGACTTCTTCTTTGGTGCCACAATTAGTGTACCAATGAACTTTGCCTTTACACCTTTCTCACCCTTGGTAAGCAAATAGCAAGAATCAAAACAAATGGAATGCACTTTGTTTGCTTTCTTGTTGATGTTCATTTTAGTACATTTTTGCTCTTGATGCCCAACTTGCTTGCATCTATGGCAATAGGAACTGTTGCTCCTCACAAAGCTAGGCTTTGGGGTCACAAAGGCCTTCTTGCCCTTTTTGGGAATATTCTCTAGACCTTCCTTGTTAAGGAGAAAATCTTTGGCTACCCAAGCACTTTAGCAACTTGGCATCCCCACCATATGCCTTACCCAAGGCGTGGGTGAGCTCATCCACCTCTCTCTTGAGAGTCTCATTCTCACCTAATAATGATAAATCTAAAATCACTTCATCACTACTAGTGGAGGTAGAGTGGGTTGATGTGGATGTGGAAGGTATGCATGGTTCTTTAACATCTACCATGAATGGTTCATCTATGATGTCACATGTTGAACCAACATCCCTCTTGGAGATCAAGACAACCTTGTCATTCTTAGCAACTAGCAAGGAATGAGCTTTAGCAACTAGCAAGTGTTTGATAATTATTTTATCAAAATAATAATCTTTTGTGACAGGGTGAATTTCAAAGTATATTTATTCAACACATATTATTGGTGCATAAATGGGCGTATAAGATCACCATGGCTGAGCCTATGACACGCGGGCCCCATCTCTGAAATATTCCTATGACGTTCCGCAAAAAAAAAAAAAAAGAAATATTCCTATGACACCCGGACTTTTGTGCCTCTGAAATATTTCTAAAACGGCAAAGTTCTCTCGACGTACGAGAGCTTGGGAGTTACATTGGGGCTGGAGTACATATTTGGTCCTGAGATATATATAAGTCAAAAGAGATTCGATCTCTGTATATACATGCGTGTGACTACTAGTATCAAAGTCCTGGGAAGATACGCATGTGGAGATGATGGACTCCAATCTAATCCAAACCAGAGATGCGTATCTGTTTGCTTGGCCGAGAAGTTCACGCTTGGCCTCCTGCCTTATATAAACCGGCACCCTGGCCATCATTAGGCCCTGACGTTCTCACGCATCCACGCCCAGCCGCCGAACGCTCTTGCCTACGTAGGAGACGCATCTGCTGCTGCACGCCATCGCCCACATCTGTCAACGCCCTGCTGCTCATCAGGCACGTCGACATCGTCTTGCTGTTCGTTCATCTTCACATCTGCAATCATGTCATCTACGCCGGCCGTCGTGTTTTCTCGGTGAGCATCTAGTTTAGATGTATTTTTATTAGATGAGCATGAATACAACAGTTAGTTTGGATGCGTTAACTAGTTTATTAGATGAGCATGAGCGCAGCAGCGGCTTTATCTAGTTAGATGAGCATGAGTACAACAGCAGCTTTATTAAATTATGAGAGATGCATCTACTTTGAGCTAGCCATTGGCTCTGCAGTTTTCTTCTACGCCGGAGAGGTCGTATTGGCCTGATCCGTGTTACTTTATACGATAGTGGAGAAGGTCGCATTGGCTTATCTCTATCGTTTTCTGCTACGCCCGGAGCGGTCGTATTGGCCTGCTCGTACTATTTTATACGATAGTGGAGAAGGTCGCATTGACTTATCTCTATCGTTTCCTTCTACGCCGGAGAGGTCGTATTGGCCTGATCCGTATTACATTTTACACGATAGTGGAGAAGGTCGCATTGACTTATCTCTATCGTTTTCTTCTACATCGGATAGGTCGTATTGGCCTGATCCGCACTACTTCCTACGATAGTGGAGAAAGTCGTATTGGCTCATCCCTATTGTTTTCTACGCTCGAGAAGGTCGTATTGGCCAGATTGAGTAAGTCGTTGCAACCAAATTTGGTGTGGCGCACGAAGTAATGCAAGTGACGCCGAAAGGCTGCCCAAATGCAAGTGACGCTAAAAGACTGCATACTCGTTTTACTCGAGCTTGTACGCTCATCTCAAAACGACATTGCTCCTTTTGCTATAAAAATATCGACGCCGGGGAGGCCGTCCGTTCGATCAATGGAGTAAAGCATCGTTCAAGCAATACTGCATTTGCGGATTTACTACCATACAATCGTCCACTACCTGTCTAGTGCCGATGAGGCTAGAGGCGAAATCACGGCCCCGAGTGCCGACGAGGCGAGGTCACCACTCCCACCGACACGCCCTAATTAACGGGATCGGATACACTGTTGCTGGGCACCGACGAGGCTTAAAGCAACTTACACACGCCCGTGTTAATGAAGGCCGCATACATGACTGGGCACCGATGAGGCGATAGTCATCCCCTTCAGTAACAATACATTCCGTTTACTTCGACGTGGCGTTGGCGATGTCACGACCATGCTTCGGCGACACAAAGCCACCCATATTTACTATGCCATATATCGCATATGGCTGACGGTGATCAATCAAATACAAGACGACCATCAAGCGCAGCTTAATCGGAGGTTTTTCGCAAGCTCGTCTTGCGGATGTAATTAACCGGTCGCGCCTAACAGGCCCCGGGAATCGGCGAACTACACAATTTTCCTACAAGTTAGACCTCTCCTTAAGCATGACGCAGAAGACGGAAGATGACATCTTTTTCGTTGATCATGTATTTTGTATATTCAAGAAAGAATTAATGAAATATGTGGTTCTCGAATATGTGTGCATGTGTCCTTGCATTACATTATTTTATACTTGTCTTCGCTCGGTTTTCGACCAAACAAAATGGCACGCCCGGTGGGACCTGATTCTCCTCCCATCTTCGCTGCGCTTCAGTGGTCGTTTTAAAAAAAAAAAGGATGATGATGATGATCGCTCGTCTATCATTCCCATATATGCTGGACGATGCTTACTCTGAAGATCGACATGTCTCTTGGCTGATGGACTAAGAGAAGGGCAGTGACGTAATATATTATTACGTTGCCTTAAAAAAAAAAAAAAATGCAAGTTTTGCATGCTTATGTACCGCGTGCAGGCTCGTATGTATTACACTCAGGGGTCGATCAGTGCTTGGGCTAGATAAAAGGGAACGTACGGCATGCTGATCAAAGCACAGCCGGAGTTTTCAAAATACAGACAAGCACACATGCTTGTATACGTTCATTATACATGTGAAGCTTTGGGCTATGCTTTTGTCCGTACAGTTTTATTATATGGCGTACTGATTGAAGGATTCACCCTGCTCGCAGGTGAGGCCTTCCTGCCGTCAGCATCGAGGAGGCGATGAAGTTCCCTTCTGCACCCTGCCTGATTCAGTTCGGCGATCATGCTCCTATGGCGGTCTTCACTCATGGAGAGAAGAAGTACTACCACTCGACACAAGCGCTGCAAGCTCAAGCCGCGGAGCTGAAGAAGGCACGCAAACATGCTGCTGCCAAGGCTAGACAAACAAGGCGGGCCGCTGTCGCCCAAGCTCGCAAGCTTTTGAAGGAGCCGGAGCTGCTCCCGGCCGTTCAAGCATGTAACTCAGAATCTCCCAAGGCGACTCTCGAGGCACTTAATGATGCCTCTTATTCTTTGTCCTGGTCGATGCGCTTCGCACGATCCAAGAACAACAAGAACGCCCTTCGCAACTACCGACGGAGGCGGAGCAATGTCAAGAAACTGCATGCTGAGCTGAGTGCTCGGATCGTCCGAAGCATGACGGCCGAGCCACAGTCATATGTTCCTGAGTTCCTCGACGTTGTAAAAAGAACCATATTTGTTATCTGTAAAGGCCGAAAGGCCTGATGAATTAAAGAAGCTTGTTAGGCAAGCTATTATGAATGAATTTTGGACACGTACGTTAAGACGTGT
Organism: Hyparrhenia diplandra; assembly: GCA_015847255.1. Lineage (NCBI taxonomy): Eukaryota > Viridiplantae > Streptophyta > Magnoliopsida > Poales > Poaceae > Hyparrhenia > Hyparrhenia diplandra. Next base: position 927,834 of record JADLZK010006888.1, read on the forward strand.
GGCCAAATTTCCTGGGTGTGGAACTATAACCCGCACTAATAATGTTAGCCATCATTCCCCAATGATGGTTGCATCATACCATGTCACGGCTGATGGCAGCCCTGACGAAAATAAATTCGCTGCACTGGCTAAAGAAGTATCGGCACCTCACACAAGTACACCTGCCGATCAGCTCCAGCAACAGGTTCAGCAGCTGCAAGTTCAAATGAGGGAGCTGGAGAAGCAACTTCAAGGTCGCCAACCTACTACATATGCAGGGAGCAATCAGAGGCATGCCCCTCCTGTTTCTAGTTTCCGAGAATCAAGGCCGTTTGCACCAACAGGTGCCAGGTCAAAATACCAAGGCCCTGGTCGGTACGGTCATGCTCCAGAATCTTCCCAACGAGCTGGTGGCAGACCCTATGGCCCTAGTCATCGTCCCCAAGACGAGCGGAGAACGCTAGCACCACGAAGGGATTCCCCTTCGCGTCCGTTTCATCACTCAAGGCAGGCTCCAGTACCTCCTCGCTGGAATGCATGGTCGCGCCAAGAGTGGCGACCAAGGGATTTCAGGAGGAACCAATATAGTCCGGAAGAGCAACGATGTGAACCCATTGCAGATAAATCTTCCACCCAACCAAGGCAAATACCGCAAGATCTGCAGCGTCCGAAGGTCGCATCTACGCAGGTGCCGTCATCATCAGGGCTTCAAGCAAGCTCGCCGCTCTTGCCAACCCCGGCAATACCGCCAAGGGTTCCACGACCACCTACGACTAATCAACGCAAAGCGTGAAAATCGTGGGCGGAATCGCCGTGCCATGTACCAAGAACTGCAAGAACTAGTGCTTGGAAGCGTGCATGTTCGGGTTCGCCCCGACGGGCAAGTACACCCGTTCTACGACAAGATTACACTTCGCCTCTCGCCTACTATACTTCAGAATGAGAGGTATAAGTTTTCTCGTGGATCGTCTCGTGTCGAGACCCCGATCAGCACAAGGGAATGAACGGCAAACTCCGCTGTAAAAAGAAAACCCGTCGCCCGAACACTCGCCAAGGAACCTTTGGAAGAAGCTAAGCAAAATGATGTAGCTGTTAAAGAGTTCCAGGGCGACGTTCAGCAAGAAAAGCTGTCCCGTCGTCTCCAATAAAGAATCCTGACGAAATGCAAGTTGATGATAGGGAGCCCAATTCTACCTCCACTGCTCAGATAGCCCCGTGTGGCGCTACTTCAGCACATTCTGAACGAGAGGATAACGTGACCTGGGTACCTCCACAAGTTACTCATGATTTCTCGTACCCTTCAGATGAAGAAATCGTGCCTAATCCCAAGGCTACCTTTTCTAAAGGTTTGCATTCAAAAGAACGACGTCGGCCTAAAGGGCCCGATAATCAACGAGGGAATACGTCATCGGCTCCATGTTTTCCTATTACTTACGGTGGCTCCAAGTCCGAGGGAGATTTATCTCCACGCACCTATAATGACTTACGGTCACACCTCCCTCAAAATCCTGCTGCTTTAGAAAGGATGGCGCGACGCCCGGTGCCTCAACTCGTTTGAAAGGCATTGCTACACAAATGATTCAAGATATTGTGACTCCGGGCGATGAAGACCTCGAGGATGAAGGATCGGATGCTGATTCGGCTCATCTCGGAACAACACACCAATTCACCTCGCTATTCGAACTCGATCATTCTGTAGCGTCAGAGGAGGAGAGTGAAGATGAAGTACAAAACACTGTTCCAGCACATATGGTCTCGATGAGGCTCAAAAGCCACAGGAGCCCGTTGATCCCAATGAGAAGAATAATACAAACCAACCAAACCCGAAGATAAAAATACCGCAACTCTTGAGGAGCCAAAATATGGAATGCCTAAGCACCTTTGGCCTGAAACGAGTACATCCGAGGCAATGGTGGGTCGATCGAGGAAAAGCTTCATACTCAGCAAAAACAGATAAATTCTTTGACGAGAAGATTTGACCAACTCTTTGACATCTTGACGGGCGAGGGGCACCTCAAACTCCAAAGACTCCGATCGATCCGCAAATACAAGAGCTAGAAGATGCGGCAGGTGATGAGGTACCAAAGCCTCCACCACAACTATCGTTCAACTCAAAGGGTGCGGCGGCCCGGCGTCACGCCGCCCCCAACACATTGCGCAATTTCCATACCATCATTGAAGAGCTCGTTGATAAGAAGATGAGGCAAATCAATGTTGATCAAGCTCCACGAACGTCGGGAGTGAGCTCGATAAGCCTTATGAAGCGTGGCACGACTTAGTGTTATTCCCGACCGGCTGGAATCCCGAAGTTTCGACAATTTGATGGGAGCGGGGGGACGACGTGAACACTTAGCATACTTTGAGGCAATGTGTGGCGACACAGCTCGTAGCCCTTCTCTCTTGTTGCGACAATTCTCCAGCTCATTAACAGGTGCTGCCTTTCATTGGTACGGTCGCTTGCGGTTGGCACCATACCCGACTGGAAAACCATGAAAGAACTATTCAAGGCGCACGCCGTATCAATGAAGAAGGACTTCTCAATAATCGAGTTGGCTCAAGTTCGTCACGGGCGTGATGAAAAATTGATGATTATATAATGCGTTTCCGTAACAGCTATGTACGCCTAGCACGTGAGATGGATCCTGAGGATGCTGTTGAAATGTGTATCTATGGTATGCAGCAACACTGGTCACTTGAAGTATCTCGGCGCGAGCCCAAGACATTTAGTGCCCTCAGTTCAGCGGTGGCTGCTGCAAAATTGGAGTTTGAAAAGTCGCCACAGATTATGGAACTCTACAAGAATGCAGGCACGTCAGATAATGCCAGGAGGTTTAATTCAACCTTCAAGAATAACAACAATAATAATAATGGTGGCAAACAGAAGGGTCCAATTGAGACTAATACGGCAAGAGTTGGAGCCTGCTGTATATCAAGCGGCGTGCCCGTGTTAGCCATGCGAAATAATACGGCAGCCAAGCCACGAACATCTATTCAAGAGCTTCTCGAAAGCAATACATCTTTTCGTCGGGAAGTGGTGAAGGTTTTCTTCCAACAGGTTGTGGAGCATGATTATCTCACTCTCCCTGAACCTAAGAGGCCCGAACAAGTTAAGATGGTAGACAATCCTTTGTATTGCCCATACCATCGGTATGTTGGGCATGTCATTGAAGATTGTGTCGCCTTTAAAGAATGGCTACAAAGGGCCATTGATGACAAGAGATTATCAATACCACCTGATGCTGTCAATCCAGATTTCCATGCAGTAAATACGATAACCGCTGAGATGGATACTACAAATCAAAATGATGAAGGCTGGGCTCCGCTAGCTCAGGTTGAGCATCAATTAGCAAACTTGGATGTTTCTCCTAGGATGACTGAGCGGAACCCCCACTCATCGCAAACAGTTACACATGGCAAAATACCAAGACATGCACATCAGCGTGATTCCGAGAATAGGAGTTTACATGCACATCAGCCTGATTCCGAGAATAGGAGTTTACATGCCAACATCCTATCATCGTACAGGTGGCATGGCCCAAGTCGTCGTCGTATGCCGCCTAGATTTGTGCCTAAGTCACAGGGGAACGAATCGTTTCCACGACGCAGCAGAACTCTGCCTACGCTAGAACAATTCATGCCCCGCAATTGGGGGAGACAACCTGAAACTCCACATGATGAGCGTCGGGATGAAGAGGATACCTTCCTACATCCTCAGTCAAATACGGCTCCATGTAATGTGGTCTTTCAGTGTAATCAAACAACCAGTTCTGAACCAGATGACGTCCTTACACCTCGTGAGCATAAAATGCTTATAGAGGAGGAATCACCAAGCTGTTCTGAGGCAGAAGTCAATATGAATTTGCGAAGCGGGAAGAATCTGCCGGAACTTAAAAGACCACCACCAAAAAGGGGTGCGAAGGAAGACGATCCAGCTACAAAGAATGTTGGCGCTCCAGAAAATACACAAAATATACCAGCCAATAGTGGCGGAGATCTTCACCAAATTGATTATAATGTTGTCGCACACCTAAAGCGGATTCCGGCATTATTGAGTGTCTATGACGCATTGCTGCTAATTCGAGTTACGCCAAGCCCTTATTAAGGCGCTAGAAGCTCCGAAGTCTATGAGGTTGCTATGGCGAAGCATCGACTTCTTTGCAATCCAAGCGAGGTCCATGAAATCACCTTTTCAGAAGAAGATAAGCTGATAGAGGATGATAATCACAATCGCCCACTCTACATTGAGGGCAATATAGGCACCGCTCATTTGCGTCGCATACTTATTGATCCCGGTTCTGCAGTGAATATTTTGCCAGTCCGAAGCCTTACACGTGCTGGTTATTCATTGGATGATCTTGAACCTACCGAGGTGGTGATTTGTGGATTCAATAACCATGGAACTGCAGCCCTCGGTTCCATTACCGTAAAAATTCAAATGTCCACTTTCAGCTTCAAAGCACGATTCTTTGTTATTGAAGCAAATACCTCATACTCAGCGCTCTTGGGTCGACCATGGATACACAAGTATCAAGTAGTCCCCTCGACACTCCATCAATGTTTAAAATTCCTTGATAATAAAGGAGCACAGCATCGGATCACTGCTAATGAGTCCCCTTATGCTGTTCATGAGTCGCATCATGCCGATGCAAAATATTATTTCTCAGGCGGGGAATCGAGTAAACATCAGGGGCGTGCTGCACCAGCTGCTGATATAATTATTACCCCAGGCTCAAAAACATCTTCTGAGTCAGATGCCCACGGCACTGCAAGTTTTAGCAGGAGAAATCTAAGGAGAGAACAAACTAAAAGGCATGGGAAATCTCTGATGGTTACACCGTCTAATATCTCCCGCAATACTCTGTCAACTCCAAGAACTCCGACTACGCCTCTCCTTTTGAGGTCTGTTCTAGAGCCCCAGGTGGCTGAAATAAACAATTCTTTATTAAACAAGTCATTAGAATCCGATGACTTAACCAATTCTACAGGCGCTCGAGGAACTCCTAAGCTTCTCACGTCAAAAGGTGGCACACCACCTCCACTGATGTTGCGCACTGATGTCACAGAGGGACGAGCTGTAGCTTCTACGGAAGGGACGGTGCGCAAGAGGGTGGCAGAAATAGAGGATCAACGGAAGTCTGGTTTAAAACAGCCTCCATCAATGTACACGTCAGTGACAACACCATTAGATGTGTTGTTCGTTCCAGGCCAAGCAGGCTACTCACCTCCAACGCTTTTCTACAAGGCACCACAAGTATTGCCATGTGATGTCGTCATTAATTTACCCAAAGACTGTTTAAAGATAGGAGAAACTCTTACTAACACAAAAGCTGAACCAAGGATGGTTCGTCTACTTGAAAATTCTGGGATTAATTTACGGCAAGATTACAGCTTACCGCCACCACCCGCCATATGCGAAGAGTGGTGGGAGGAGATAGAGAAGACTGCTAAAAAGAATGAAAGGAGGATGAACCGGACCCAACCAAAATATGGTTTAGGTTATGTTCACCCAGACTCGTCAGAGGGCGAAGGCGACAACAATAATGATCAGCGGCGAGTGATGTGTCGGGCGACGTCTATCGTTTCAAATGAAGATGATATAGATGATGCGACCTCCGGTGAAGAGGATTGTGGCCTATACTCTGCACCTTGCCATCCACGTTCCTTGCAAGCTGAAGCTAATGCTTGCCAAGGGCTAAGAGATGAACAATATGTGCTGGCACAAGTCATCGAAAATATGCACGTGGGGCAAGATGAAGTCATTGGTGCAGCTCCTGCTCCTGAACAACTCGAAGACGGCGGTCAGCTAACTGTGGATGAGCTAGTCGAGATCAACCTAGGCACAGAGGAAGATCCACGCCCCACCTTTGTCAGCGCAACCCTCACATTAGAGGAGCGTGAAAGTTACAGAACCTTTTAATGGAGTTCAGGACTGCTTTGCATGGAACTACAAAGAGATGCCTGGGCTTGATCCACTTGTCGCCACTCATAAGCTCGCTATCGACCCTCAGTTTCGGCCTGTCAAGCAGCAGCCTCGCCGTTTTCGGCCCCGAGCTGCAAGATGATATAGTTGCCGAAGTTGATAAATTAATTGCAGCAGGCTTTATAAAGGAGGCACAATATCCCCGTTGGCTTTCTAGCATTGTTCCTGTGGAGAAAAAGAATGGTCAACTCGAATCTGCGTCGACTATCGCGATCTCAATCGCTTGTCCTAAGGATGATTTTCCAATTCCCATCACAGAGATGGTGGTGGATGCTACCACAGGCTATGGTGCCTTGTCCTTCATGGACGGTTCATCAGGTTATAATCAAATTAAGATGGACCCACAAGACGCATTTGATACGGCATTTCGAACACGAAGGGTAATTTCTACTATACAGTCATGACGTTTGGTTTAAAAAATGCGGGTGCAACTTACCAGCGTGCCATGACGGTGGTCCTTGATGGTCTCATTCACAACACGGTCGAATGTTACATTGATGACCTCGTCGTGAAATCAAAAGATCGGCAGAACCATCAAGATGATCTACGTATTGTCTTCAATAGGCTACGGAAGCATCAACTAAAAATGAATCCGCTCAAATGTGCCTTTGCGGTGCAGTCAGGTGTGTTCTTGGGCTTTATTGTACGCCATCGGGGCATCGAGATTGAGCCAAAGAAAATTAAAGCTATCTTTAAGCTACCGACTCCTGAAAATTTGGGCGACCTTAAATCTTTTTGCAGGGTCACCTGGCGCATATTCGACGCTTCATATCTAATCTCTCAGGGCGCACTCAGCCGTTCACGAGACTAATGAGAAAAGGCGTGCCGTTCCATTGGGATGAGCAGTGCCAAAATGCTCTCGACAGCCTTAAAAGGTATTTACTTAACCCTCCTGTCCTAGCGGCTCCTCGTAAGAGGACGCCCATTGATACTCTATATTGCCACGCAGCCCTCTTCGATAGCGCTGCTCGCGCAAGAACATAACGATGAAGGAAAGGAGGTAGCTTGTTATTATTTGAGTCGCACCATGGCAGGTGCCGAACATAACTACTCACCTATAGAGAAGTTGTGTTTGGCCCTCGTGTTTTGCGCTAAAGAAGTTGCGGCACTACATGTTGGCGCATCCGATTCAGCTCATAGCAAGAGCAGATCCAGTAAGGTACGTGCTGAACCAACCAGCCCTGATGGGACGTCTCGGTAAATGGGCTGTATTCATGATGGAATTTGATATTACTTATATTCCACAAAAAGCAATTAAAAGGCCAAGTGGTGGCTGACTTTCTTGCAGCGCACCCGTACCTGACGATTCGCCACTAGTGATTGATTTGCCCGATGAAGATGTATTTTCCGTCGATGTTGAATCGCCATGGGAATTGTACTTTGATGGCGCATCTCGTGCTGACACGAATCCTGATGGCACGCTCAAGAAGAGAGCTGGAGCCGGGCTAGTATTCAAGACGCCGCGAGGCGAAAACATCTACCACTCTTTCTCCTCCTTAAGGAAGAGTGTTCAAATAATGAAGCTGAATACGAGGCTCTCATCTTCGGCCTCTTACTTGCGCTTTCTATGGATATTCGAAATTTACAAGCTTATGGTGACTCTCAACTTGTCGTGCGGCAAGTCAACGACATTTACGAGGCACGCAAACCTGAGCTAGTGCCGTATTACATGGCTGCACGCAAGCTCATGGAGAAATTCCAAAACATTCAAGTTTTACATGTTCCGCGAGGCAAAAATGCCTCAGCTGATGCATTGGCTAAACTTGCAGCAGCGCTTAGCGCTCCCAGGTGGCGAGCCCGCTCAAATAACAATAGAAGAGAGATGGCTACTCCCTGCTGTCTTGGATCTCGTACCTGAAGAATATGAAGTCAATCAGGTTGTGACAATGGCTGTTGAGCAAGATGATTGGCGTAAGCCATTCATTGATTATTTTAATCATGGCACTTGGCCGGATGATCTGGTGGAGAGACGTCGTCTGCAACAGCGCCTACCGTCGTATATATACAAGGCCGGGATCTTGTATCGACGGTCATTTGGTCAAGAAATATGGTTACGGTGTGTTTCGAGAAAAGAAGCTGATCAAATATTACAAGAGATGCACCATGGGTATGCGGCGGCCATCAAGGTGGCGCCAAGATGTATCACAGCATCAGGCTGGCTGGGTACTATTGGCCAAAAATTATGGCCGATTGCCTTAAAATTGCTAAGACCTGTCACAATTGTCAAATCCATGGTGACTTCAAGCATCAGCCGCCAGTTCCTCTTCACCCTACTATTCCCTCATGGCCGTTCGACGCCTGGGGAATTGACGTTATTGGCTCCATCGAGCCCCCATCATCCAAGGGGCATCACTACATCCTTGCTGCTACCGACTACTTTTTCCAAGTGGGCTGAGGCCATACCTTTACGGGAGGTGAAGTCGGACAACGTCATCAATTTCCTGGAGCGACATATCATATATCGCTTTGGGGTCCCCACAAGGATTACCTCTGATAATGCTAAGGCGTTCACTTCTACCAAGATGCAAAGGTTTATTGCAAAATATCACATCACGTGGAATTATTCCACAGGATATTATCCTCAAGCTAATGGGCTTGCTGAGGCGTTCAATAAGACCCTTGGAAAAATACTTAAAAAGACTGTGACAAAGCATAAAAAGAGATTGGCATGATCGTCTCTACGAGGCCTTATGGGCATATCGAAGTTACTACTCGTACTCGACGCAGTTTACACCCTACTCTCTCATTTATGGGAGTGAGGCAGTCTTGCCACTTGAGGTACAACTCCCATCATTACGGTAGCTGTCCATGATAAGCTCACAAACGATGAACAAATCCGGCGGTTTCAGGAGTTGGACGCTTTGGAGGAGGTTCGCCTCAATGCACTCCAAAATTTAGAGCTATATCGCCAAAACATGGTGAGAGCCTATGATAAGCTGGTCAAACAACGAAGTTTTTCGTAAAGGTGAACTCGTTCTTGTTCTTCGACGCCCTATTGTTGTTACAATACAGGACAAAAGGGAAATTTGAGCCGAAGTGGGAAGGACCGTTTATCATTGAGCAGGTCTACGATGGTGGTGCATACCAGCTGATAGATCACCAAGGAATCCGTCCTATGCCCCCATCAATGGCAGGTATTTAAAAAATATTTCGCGTGACTAACCGTCGTGCGATCCTCACCCTTTTGCTGTTTTTTTCTTTTCTTTTTTCTTTTTTTTTCAAGGAAACATGTTTTCTCCCATCATAGAAAATGTGTTTTTAAGCTGAATGGACACCGTGTCCAACAACAAAAGGGCTTTTCCTATACATATCACCAAGCTCAATCCTCTGGTGACAGTCATTTAAGGGTGTGTCCCTGGACAGGGAATGTCCCGATCAACTTAGCTTGTGGTCAAGCAACCTCAACACACGCACATGGTTAGCACCAATAAGGGATGAAATATGGACAGCTGCACTTCAATTCATGCTGACCCTGGAAGTCGTGGGTCCACCATATCCGTCGCCTATGTCCAGTTTGAAGGGAGTATCAAGCCTCTAGGGAAACTATAGGAAAAGAGCATGAAAGGGCTACCTGACTTGACAAAAGTCTAGATCAAGTGTGAAGCCGCATGCCACCCTAAGAGGTGACAACAAGGGCCGAAAACAAAATGTGCCTGCGAGGATTACTTAGCTACACAAAGATGGCTTTGTTCTTCCAGCCTTTCCCCATCTCGCTGACCGCCTTTTGGAGTATGTTTTTGATTTGCTTGTTTGAGGTTTCGCGCTTGCCCGCCTGCGGTTTGGGATGGTACGGGTAGCAATATTGTGCTTGGCGCCAAGTTCCTTCAGGAATGCCCTCAAATGATTTTGTCCACGGCGTGATCCTCCTGGGCCACTTATCACCATGCGTGGTGTTCCGAAAACGGGGAAGATCACTTCGCAGGAAACATCTTGCGCGGCATGTTTACGCCAGCAGCTCTCGCATGGCATTGCTTCTACCCACTTCTGACACATAATCCACTGCCACCAGGATGTACTCGCAATCATGGGACTTAGGAATGGTCTCATGTAATCAATGCCCCACACATCAAATATTTCTATTTGAAGGTTGTAGTGCAGGGGCATCGCATCACGAAAGCAGCGATATTTCCGCTCTTTTTGGCGTGCCTTTGGGCATCTTCTCGATGAACTCTTTTGTGTCTTCAGACATGGTCGCCAAGAGAATCCGCGATCGCGTATTTTTGGCTTGTGTACGGAACACTCCGCTGTGGTTTAGCGATAGGGGTGATGCATGACATCAATGATTTGCATCCTCTTCCCTTGGTACACATCTTCTCTAGCAAGCCGTCACCACATACTCGCATAAGTACATGCTCGCCCCAAAGGTGTCGCTTCGGCTTTCCACTCTGCGCTTCCGCTATCCTCTCCGTGTGTGGCATACTCCCCGCAAACTATAAAGCTGACAATGTTTGCATACCATGGATTGAGTCCTATTAATCTTTAGTAGCATGTCGCCGCAAGCATGTAGTCATTGATCGGGTGGTTCCCGTGATGCTAGTGACTCCGCATACGCTATACAAATGATCTCGCGAATCCGTGATTCTCTACTCCCTTTTACCTTTTTATTTTCTAGATCGTAATTCTTGGAGTAAAAGAATCCAGCCGGATTAACCGAGGTTTCGCTGCCTTTCTTAGTGAGAAGATACTTAAGGGCAGCTGCGATCGTGTAAACGACATATTAGCACCCTACTAAGTAAGAGCCAAAATTTCTCGACAGCTAAGACTACCGCAAGCGAGCTCTTTTTCCTGCGTGGTGGCGAGTTGCCGGGCTCCTCGTTAGAGTCTTGCCGGCATATGCGCATTGCATGCCGCTTTTTGTCTTTTGGTCTTGGGCCTAAGACCGCACTAACGCATAGTCGCTAGAAGTCGCGTACATGATTTCAAATCCGCAAATCCACTCAACTGAGGCTGATGATCTGAGAGCCGATGATGAGTGCTTTCTTAAGCGCTTCAAAGCTGGCATGCACTCATCTCCGGAAGTCGAAGGTGCGCCCCTTGGCTAGCGTGTTCGTGAGGGGTCTAGAGAGATTTGTGAGAAATCTTTTATGAACCTCCTATAGAACTCGCATGACCTAGGAAAACTCGCTGAATCCCTTTGACATTCACCGGGAGTGTAGCTTTTCTCGATAACGCCTATCTTGGCTTTGTCTACCTCAATCCCTCTCTGTACACTAGGTGTCCAAGGACGATGCCTTCCCTCGACTCATGAAGTGGCACTTTTTCCCGCTTAAGTACTCGTGTCCTTTCTTGGCATCGTTGCATAGACCTTGTCTCAAAATTCTTCGTGCACAATCGTCGAAAAGTCTTACCATAGACCGAGAAATCGCCCATGAAGACCTCCATGATCTCTTCAATCATGTCTCGAGAAGATAGACATCATACACCGGCGCAAAAAGAAGCAGTGCATTACACAACCCAAATGACATTCTACGGTAAGTATAGGTTTCGTGATGGGCATGTGGGAAGGTGGTCTTGTTTCGTCATCGGTGGATCGGATCCGTGGTACCTGCAATACCCGCCAAAGCACGTAAGATAGAGTCGCGCTTAACCGCTCCAACATCTCGCCGGCGAATGGAAGCTGAAGTGTATCTTTCTTAGTTGCCTTGTTAAGTTTCTATAGTCAATGCACATTCTCCACCCTCGGTGATTCTGTCTTTATGTAATGAGCTCGCTTCGTGAGTTCTCACCCACCGCCATTCCCTTTTTAGGGACCACTTGACCGTGTAAGCAATCCTTACCCACGTGCGGTACGATAGATTATCCCTTATGAAGAAGTTTTGAGAACTTCCTTTCTTCACGACTTCACGACGCTATCAGCCTCTCGGGGTTCACGATGGGGTAATCGAAGGGTCAATAGGTATGCGATGTGTGTGCAGCAGTGTTGGGCTTACTCCCTTTTAGATCTTGTAAGGAATACCCAAAGACCGATCTATGCTTCTAAAACGCTTATGAGTTGGCTGCCTCCCCGTCACTAAGTTTATCACTCACGATAACCGCAGTTTGTGTGTCACCGCTTAGAAGACATAGCATAGGCCGGGCGGTTTAAGCTCAACCGGAGGCCGGTCGCCTCTTCCTCTTGGGGAAGTTCTATGGTTTCCCCTCGAGTCGCCCCTTCTTCTTCTATGAAGAATTGGGCATCGAAGTTTAGGTCCGCCCTCGTGGTTTTCATAGATCATGACCCCATGACCTCCTGCCAAAGCGTGTCATACTCATGGAGGGAGTCTGCTAATGAAGCTTTTTGCCCGAGTAACCGGTGGACAACCGATTTTCCTAGTTTGACATCTAAACCCTGAATTCCTCGGGTAGATCACAATTCCTTTCCAAGGGATGCCCTACTAGATGTCAAAAATCTTGATATCAAAAATATGAAAATCCAAGGAAAGGAGAAGAATTTGGTGATAACCTACAAAGCATTTTTGCGATGGTTCGCTTACCGCTAAAAGTCCTGCCGCTGCGGGTTCTAGTGCTTCCTTGTCACATTTCTCGTGCAAAGGATTTGGACATGATGTTTATGCCTACGCCAGTTTATACATGACTTCCATTATGCCCCTTGATATTTGCAACTGATAGGCGTAGAGGGATGGTTCAATCAATTTTTTTCGAAAGCAGGGCCCTTCCTCCCCGTGAACCATTCCGTGCTCATTATAGCTGCCGGCTCTTAATAGACTCCTCGAGAAAGAGTTCGCCTGTGGGTGGTTCAAAACCAACTGACCGTGTTTTCTTCCATTGTTCGTAATTCAAAAAGTTACCGAATTGTTCAAGAGGGTCTTCCTCAAAGAACGGGAGATCCGGTTCATGCCCCCTTGGTTCCGTTCAGCGCAGGGTCTCTAAAGATGTTTCGGTTCGGGCAAGCAGTAAGAGACTTCCTCTTGTTTTGGGTTCTACTCGATGGGTTCTAGCGAGGAGTATTCTCAAGAATACGCGCTTTAGAGAGCCCCTTCCGCTTTCGGGTTTTATGTGCAAATGACCCCAAAATTTAAGTCACAAGAGGGGCGTATTTCTATCCAATCCTATCCGTAATGCCGTGAATAGCACGGGTTTGAAATGGACAGACCGGGCCTGACCTCGTAAGAATGGTAAACGTCCTGTGCCGCACCTATGGTTTCACCCTCTTTGCCGGAAGTTGAGTATCTTTTTAAGGGGAGGGCCGCGGATTCCGATAAAGGATAGAACGCGAGGCAAAACCTATGTCGCAATTCCTTCCCGCCCATTTACCAACCCCACGTTGTGGGCGTACCATTGAGTCGCCTCCTCTCGAGAGAGAGAACTAAAACAACTTCCACCGCAGCGTCATGTGTCATGCCCGAATAGTCGCATCCACGTAGGCCGCCAAACTCCCGTAGATAATAAGGGTTTTCATATTCAACCTAAAAAGGCTCTGCCCAACCATGGCTAAGTGAAGCCAAGGCGGAGCTCATAACAAGCCGTGATTGGCTTCGCATTGGCGTGTTCTACGAGCTCACCCTTAGAGCGGATAGGATTTGTAAGGTGCTGGTTGCTCCATGGGTAAGGAACTATTTTTGGTTTTTTTTTTTCTTTAGAGATAATCTAGACACACTAAGCTCCACTAGGTCCGAATACAACTATTTACAACCATCCCCAAGAATGGCTTTAAAATTGTTGGTGTTTTCAGCAAAAGCAGCAAAGTCCGCAGTCGCATGGGAAATATCGATGTCAGCACTTCACCCGTGATAAAAACAGTGGCATCGTGATAATTCGCAAGGACGCTTGTGTTGACGGCTTCGACTCGCGGTCTACCCAAGGCAAGGTTAGGTTCTATGAGTAATGAGGTATCTCTATGGGCTTAGATTTCCGTGCAGGGATTTCTCCTAGGTTATCTCCCTTACTTCAGACCGCCTCCCAAGCCAGGGCAGAGTCCCAGCAATTAGCTCTTACGCCACACCCTAACGTGAGGGATTACAAGGGATCGACAAGGCTGTCACGCACTCCGCCGCCTACCCTCACGATCGTGGGGTGCTTCGCAAAAAGGTAGGTGAACGCTAGTCCAAACACCACGTTTGCACTATTGGTCACTGCTCTTGATGTTGGGCCAAGGTTCCCGGCACAAAGAGTTCCTTCACCAAGGACTAACGCTTCTACGGTAGACAATCTACCGATCCCGCAAAGATTATAACAACTTAAGATAATATGCTTGAAAAAGACAATAAACCCTGAAAAGATAATCACAAGCTCGCCACCAAAAGTGTAAGAAGCTTGTAGAGGTACTAAGCTGCTGTGGTACCGACAAGTCCGACACTCCGACCTCCTAGGAACCGCTGAACTACCGAGAGCACTCGACAACTCCGAGTAGAAGGAGCAAAGTTTCCTTCTAGCTTTTCCCTCTCTCACTCTCTAGAATTGGAAGATGAGAAGAAGACTAATCTACTCTCTTGCTCAAGTGTGCTGAATTCTCCTTGTGGTGATGCTTTGAGAGAGAGGTAGGAGCCTTCCTTTATAGCTTGAGTAGAGGGGTGTCCTTGGAAAATGGGCCTCCTCCACTACAATGTCCAAACCGACGGCTGCTTGGAAGTTCATCAACCTCGGGTCCACCTGGCACCACCGACGTGCTCTGTGAGTAAAAGGAACCGGCGACGCACCCCACCACAAACGTGGCGCGGGCGCATTCTCGGTCGTACCGACTGCCCAGCGCCTTCCCGACGCACTTTTTCGTTATCTTGGGCCTCTGCGGTGGGGAACCCGAGTTTGTGGCCCCGGCCGAGGTAAGTTGGGTTGGTCTTGCCATTTGTCACCTTTTAGGCTTTTTTTTTCTATTTATTGATTTATTATTCTTTTTTGTATTTTGGGCCCAAAGTGCCCATGTCTTGTCTTGTACCGCAAGATCCAAATATACACCAAAAACTATGGAATTGTTAATTTATGAACCCCATTCTAGGTTGTTTCGTAAGTATGTTGGACTGTTTGATATGAGTTGGTTAATACTGCCAACAGCCCCTGGCCAACCAGCCCTTTACCAAATTCTTCTAGATATTATACTAGATCCACGATGAATCTTCTCTCAGCCGCAATGGTCAAGGCGCGCCTCCCATCCCATGGGTCCGTGGTTCGAGTCCTCCATGCGCTCCTTCCCGCCGCTTCGCTTTTTTTTGGCCATTTATTTTACGTGACAACAAGCAAACTGTCACAAAATGAAAAATCATAAATGCCACAACATGGATTGTCACCCTACAATACGTAATATGTGATGCAATGGTAGTATATCGTGACGCCATATTTACTCAGATCATAAAGAAGGTGGAGCTTGAAATATTGTGACGACGATTGATTTTTCGTCATATTATGGGTGCATTATATGACGATTTTTAGCCCCGCTATTAGATTTTGTCATAGAAGTTCTATTTGACAACATCATAGCATGCAAACTATATGCTAGTTCATATGCTAAGATCATCTCGCATGAAACCGTGCTCTATTTAGCTATTGATAATAAGAACAAGAATAATGTGGAGAGCAAAGTATTGATCAATATAAGAAAAGACATAATGGTCATACCAAGTATCTCCAAGAAGATCTTGATTCTACATTGTGCCTAACCCTAACAAAAAGGAAAAGAGAACAAGTGGAGGGAGAAAGGTGTTTGTGTGTTGTGTGTTTACAAGAGAGGGGGTGGCCTTCTTTATATAGGAGAAAAACAAGAGAGAATGGAGGGCTATCCTTGTTCTGTGGAGGTTGGGGGAGTTTGGCTGAGTTCTTGGCGCCAACCCCCGAAAAAGCACCGCATGTAACCGATTTCTCCTCCGGACGCGGGGCCGCGCGGCCGCGGATCGGGAAGCCCACGGCGGCCGCACTTGCGCGTCGGGCGCTTCACCCGCCTCAAGGCCGCGTTTTGCATATGGGCTTGTGGCCCACCGGAGGTCATGTCCGCGGTGCTTTTGGCCTCGGGTTCAGATCTGCTTTTGGTTTCAGGTGTATTCCCTTGTCCAAAAACGCGTAGCCTTGTGTGCTTTTCTCCTTTATTCGTGCATACTCACCTTGTTTCCATGTTTGTGCTCGCAAAAACATATTTTTTCTTCGAATACAAGTGGAACTAGGTGAGTAGTAATGGTTTATGTGACATAAGTGTGCTTTTCCCTCTTATTTTTAGAGCTAAGTTGGTGGTATAAAGTATACGATTTTTGACAAGAATAACAGCCCTCAGCCGGGAGGCCCATTAAGAACCCTAAGCCTCGTCTAATTGGATAAGATCCGAATTTAGGCTTCCTCCTTAGCGTGCGACCCTATGGGCTCACGCACATAGACATGGCCTGGGTACTCCCCACCACCAATAGCCGAGAAGCCGCCTAAAGCAAGACGCAAGTCGTAACCCCTATGTGTACGCAATGATCATATCATTTAACCACCACAAACTCATACATACATGCTATTCCCTTGCCACACGATATTTATCCACACCCGTGGTTAACACTTAACCCTGGGCACTTTCATGCATTTTTGATCCAATTATTCGAAAGTCTGGTCTGATATCTCTCTCATGGAGGGGCAATTCCATCTTGATTGACTATGCCTCACGCCAAAGATGCTTCCCGACAAACCCAAGACCACCTTTATAGCTACCCAATTGCGAGTAACGCTTGGATAGTCCCTAAGTAGGTCTGCTTCACATCTTGAGTACATACGACAATCTCGTGTCTACTGACAATCTCAACCCAAGGATGCCATTGATGCTTTCAGACGCCAAAGACCTCACACCCGACATAACCTCCCGCCCTCCCGCACAAGTTAGTCAAAATTTTAGTTCCTCCACATTTGAATTGAAGTAGTAGTAAAACATCTCAACATTTACATCTACCCAACTGGCGACCATCTGGCGTTGTTCCCACTCCTGAGGGTCGTGGATCCTCGCAGACTCCTCGCAAGTAGACTCACGACGCACTGCAGGAACCGGCATCATCCCCCCAGCCGCCCTCCTCATCCCCCCCGCCCCCCCATCCCCGTGCAGCCCCTCCGCCCCCCCGCAGCCTCACAAGGTCCCCCCACCTGTCCCTCCCACACCCTCCTCCTCGCTCCTGGGCCTTGCACTAGCAACCCCTCCTCGGTCATCCCTCCTCCGCCTCCCCCTCCTCGCCCCCGGAGGCGGCACCCGCCTCCCGAGAAGGCTACAGGCAGGCACGACGCCGCCCTGTGTCGGACAGCCACGTGGAACCCGTCCCGCCCCCTCATCCCCTACGGCATCATCCCCGCCCCCGCCCCTCTGGGACACCGCCGTTTTTCCATGACGAAACGAGGACACGTGCGCCTACCTCCCATGGCCGCCCCAAGATCTTTGCCTAATCACCCCAAGTAAACAAAAGAGGAGTATTAGTACGAAAACAAGCAAAGCAAGACATTATTAGAAATTGGTGCAAAATAAACGAAAATGACATAGTAGTATTACATGTGTTAGAAATAATCTTCATCATCATTATCATCCATTGGAGGTTCTCTCCTCGTCGCCTCATCAATATTGTCCAAACCATCTAAGATTATCCAGTGAGGGAGGCATGTCCTGCTCATTGTCATTGTCAAATGTAATCCAATTCAACATTTCCAAATCCTTCACATTGACGACCTCATCTCCGTGGAATTTTTAAGATCATTGCTTTATACATTTCATTGTCTACTTCCATTTCATCTCCGTGTAACTCTATCACAAGCTATTCCCTAGGAAGCCCTTCTTCTTGATAGAACTCTCCATCATGTGTATTTAGGTTAATCAAGTTGTAATCTTCATCGTTTGGGGATGTAGTTTACTCTCGTGCAACACCTATCAATATACCATCCCTAAGTTCATCTTTTTGGTACAAAGCGATGGCATGTAATAAACTTGGTGTGCCTGTTGCCACAATATAGACATCGTGAGCTCCGCAGGAACTGACGTTTTGTCTAAAGACGAATACTTGGCGCTCTTCTTCAACTAGGTGAACCTCAAAGCGGCCCTGCATATGGGACACATGGGAACTTCCCCGTGAACACAATACCACGTATCGCTTTCATACGCCCATGAAGTCATGCATGGAGTATCGTACTGTGACGTGTATTAAGTTAGCTGTCCTCTTTGTAGCTCCTGGCCGTATGTCCATACGCCTTCCTCCCAAGCCTCGATCAATTCATCCCAATAAAGGACCCATGAACACACCCATATTGCTACCCGGTGTCCATGAATGATCAACGAGCAAAATATGTGTTGTCACTCGAAGAGGCAACCCTGTGGGGGAGATTGAGGGGGATAACAAAGATAGGCCAACATGTGTATGGGGAAGCCATCGGACCATAAGGATTGAACCTATCTATTGCCCAGACTAACACCTGACATTACGAGCCTCACATGCTTTATCATGATGTTTGTCATCGAAGTAGCGCCATGCTTCACCATCGGAGGGATGCACCATCTTGTCGGGATTGTATCGTTTGCCCTCTTTGTGCCGGGTCATCTGCTTCGCAAAAATCCTCGGTCATGTATAGCCGCTTGTAGCCTCTGGTGAAGAAACGAGAGGTACCATAGGATTTTTTGTTGGCATAATGGAGTCGCTCCTTCTCACCATCGCCAGACGGCACCTCCGATACGGAGGGACTCGACACTTTGGACGAGTACTTTAAAAACGTGTATTCATTCCTAAATAGGACGCACCCCTTTGGGCAAGCATGTATCTTAAGTTCTTTTGAGGAGATTCTTTGACTCGTGCATGTTCCGTGGTAGTTTGTGGGGCTTCGGATGTAGACCGCCAAGTACTATAAGCATCTTATCGAAGCCATCTCGACTAATCTTTAGGCCTAACAGTGTCCAATGGCATCCATTCGACATACATCTGCGTGTGCTCATGAAGGGGTTGCCCAAATCCCAGCGTCGGCATTTCGTGAGAAGTTCCGTGCATCTTCCTCCATCTCCTCCCTATTATGTGACTGAGCGAACTGTGCTTGTTGAACATCATCTAACAAGTCTGCTACTCCGACATCATCATCACAAGCCTCAAGGCGTGGCCTAACCACCTCCTCTCTCACATGATGGGATTCACCATGATAGGCCCACACGTGATAGTTTTTTTGTCCATCCGTTGTTGAACGGATGCATACCCATCTTCTCCTTGTTAGCCGCCCTCCTATTGTCACATGCACGTGCGTGGACATTTTAGTTGAACTTATGCTCGAGCATCGCCAAATGCAGACCTCCATGAAATCATTGGTCTTGTTCACCCATTCAAGGTCCACATCATGCTTGCTTCTCCAACCATCGTACATCCACTGACGGTCCTCCATCCTTTAACATATGCAGTCACCCAGTAATGTAACCACCAACTCAGTCCCACATAAAGGCCGCATACTCCTACTATATAATAGGTGATGATAGGTCCTAATCCCACTCGCGGATGCGTAGATGCGGTTAGTTTCCATGCCCCGCTCCTCTCAGAGACGGAATTGCGGTAGCACTCTCCCCGCTGTTCTCCCGATACACGCCCCGCAAGGAGAGAGTGTATCCGGAGAACAACGAGTAGGTGATGTCGAAACTTTGTATCGAATAGGAGCGGGACATCGAAACTAACTCCATCTCACGATACGTGGCTGTCTCGAAAACGTGGACAATCCGAAGGAGATACGGTCAGTAGATATGCAAAGATCCGCATACCTCGGGCCAGTATCTCTTTCTCGAAGCAGGGAGACGCCTAACCGAGGGTTACACGATATCTGAGGAACATGGGGGACGAGAAGAGGGGTTATTCATACCTAGGGTGATGCCGAGGAAGATGGTTGGGGTC